>OY992894.1:82561833-82696833 GCA_963921405.1 Cepaea hortensis | reverse complement strand
TGTTCTGGATCAACTCTGCTGATGATATTCCCCCATGCCACCGTCTCAATCCGTCTAGCATCATTTCTCTTTGTCCGCCTCTGCCTCTCTTCACCTCGATCTTTCCAGTTGTCACGAAGTTCTCTAATGTCTCTCTTCTCATCATATGAGCAATGAAAGTTGTTTGTCTCTTTCTTATTGTTGTATATAATGTTCTGGTTTCATTAGCCCGTTTCATGCAATCATTGTTAAATGCTCTGGCAATCCACGGAATTCGCAACATTTGTCTCAGGAGCCACATCTCTCTTGCTTCTAATTTCTTCTTAATTTGTTCATTTACATTCCAAGATTCACTGCCATACAGCAAAACTGGTTCTACATAGCATTTTAGCACTCTCTTTCTTACATTCAGTGATAGTGAAAAGTACATTTTACTACTCAATACAAAAATTATTACATCCACGAATTATATGTTTATTTATTTATAAACAGACTTGGACACGAAATCTGAAATGAGTACCATGAAATATTCTGGAAGTAAATGCGGCCGGCGTGATATTGAGCACATAATCCACCAAATGCTGATTGATCTATAAAGACATGGCGGTAGCACCATGTATCCAATACGTCTTAAGGACTGTAAAGGGATCCGTTGCCAACCTAATTTACCCGACACCCAGCACGACTTACTTTACCACACACCCAGTACCACTTACTTTACCACACACCCAGTACCACTTACTTTACCACACACCCAGTTCGCCATACTTTACCAAACACCCAGTACGACTTACTTTACCATACACCCAGTACGACTTACTTCACCACACACCCAGTACCACTTACTTTACCACACACCCAGTACGACTTACTTTACCACACACCCAGTACCACTTACTTTACCACACACCCAGTACGACTTACTTCACCACACACCCAGTACGACTTACTTTACCACACACCCAGTACCACTTACTTTACCACACACCCAGTACCACTTACTTTACCACACACCCAGTACCACTTACTTTACCACACACCCAGTACCACTTACTTTACCACACACCCAGTACCACTTACTTTACCACACACCCAGTACGACTTACTTTACCACACACCCAGTACCACTTACTTTACCACACACCCAGTACGACTTACTTCACCACACACCCAGTACCACTTACTTTACCACACACCAGTACCACTTACTTCACCACACACCCAGCACGACTTACTTTACCACACACCCAGTACGACTTACTTTACCACACACCCAGTACCACTTATTTTACCACACACCCAGTACCACTTACTTTACCACACACCCAGTACCACTTACTTTACCACACACCCAGCACGACTTACTTTACAACACACCCAGTACCACTTACTTTACCACACACCCAGCATGTCTTACTTTACCACACACCCAGCATGCCTTACTTCACCACACACCCAGTTCACCTTACTTTACCACACACCCAATACGCCTTACTTCACCACACACCCAGTACCACTTGCTTTACCACACACCCAGTACCAATTTCTTTACCACACACCCAGCGTGCCTTACTTCACCACACACCCAGTTCGCCTTACTTTACCACACACCCAGCCTGCCTTACTTCAACACACACCCAGCACCCCTGAAGGTGTTAAAGAGAGTTCAGATGTCAACAAGCACCAGGTACGAAATGTCAATGATACTATGTCTTCCACCGGCTTGTTTGCAATCACGATATTCTTGTTCAAGACTTGAGAAAACCCCCGTGCACCAACACAAGATTACTTTGTACTGTATGTAAGCACGCAAAAAATGGAGGCGCGGACGACTTTCGGAGCCCTGAGTACTCCAAATGTCATGCGTAGATGAAGAAAGTCAGGGAATCATGATACAAGTGGAGCACTACATGCTATAAAAAATAACGGCAAGGGGGAACACAGATTTGTTATTATGTTGTCATGGGGAAAACAGATAAAGTGGGTTGTCAACGCTTATGAGGTGGGGTTATGGCATGGCACAGGTTGGTGAGGTCGATAAGTCACGATCTGTTGTCAGACACACCTTTGTTGTTGTCGTTGTTGTTGTTGTTGTTGTTGTTGTTGTTGTTGTTGTTGTTGTTGTTGTTGTTGTTGGTGTTGTTGTTGTTGCTGTTGTTGTTGGTGGTGGTGGTGGTGGTGGTGGTGTTTGTTGTTGTTGTTGTTTTTTTTTTTTTTGTTGTTGTTGTTTGTGTTGTTGTTGTTGTTCTTGATAGTGGTGGCGGTGGCGGCGGCGGTGGCGGCGGCGGTGGTGGTGGTGGTGATGATGATGATGATGATGATGATGATGATGATGATGATGATGATGATGATGATGATGATGATGATGATGATGATGATGGTGAATCCTCTTTAAGACTTCGTATTAACGGTTACGGCCGATACGTTGGTGTCCAGGTAGTCTAAATCTAACCTGTTAGTAGCGTTGTGCCAAACTCACGTTGCGGGGTCACTCAATGTGCTAACTTACATCCTTGTAAAGTCACCAAGTGTGCCAATTTACGTCTTTTAAAATCACTCAGCGTGCCAACTTTCGTCTTTGTAAAGTCACTCAGTGTGCCACCTTACGTCCTTATAAAGTCACCCAGCATTGGCCAGACTAAGTCCTTGTAAAGTCACTCAGAATGCAACCTAAGTTCTTGTAAAGTCACTCAGCATTGGCCAACAAAACTTCTTGTAAAGTTATTTAGATCTATTATGCTTTTTTTTTCTTTAGATCTGTTTGTGTTGTTCCGTCATTCACATCTATTATGATTTGTTTTTCCTTTAGATCTGTTTGTGTTGTCCCGTCTCTGATGAAGATTTATATCATCGAACTGTCGTTTGTTGTGTCCTAGAAAACTTATTTGTATGTTACTATTGTATTAATAAGTATTTTTTTGATGGTCTGTGACTTGCACTCTGTGATTTATATTCACCTTTATGGAGTCCATTGTAAGGTATGTACACTGTGTCCATATTTAGTATGTCTCATCTTTTCTCAGACGCTACATATACTTAACTGTTTGTCTTCTTCTTCTTCTTCTTCGTTCATCCGGAGTTTTTTTTCGGATGTGATTGCGTTGTGCCTGTTTACAGCAGAGCTACGTTCTTGCGCCGTTAGGCCGACACATCCGACTTCTGCGGGCATTTGTTGACCGGATTAACCTTCCCGGGGTAACTGTTTGTATTTCCTATAAGGTGTAACACAGCTCCTTGTCAGTCTTATGGTACTCTTCTCTCTTGCCATGCCTGGTTCAATATGTTTACTAACCATGTTATCCCTACCTCCTGGCATTCTGTCGTGGCTTCAACTGGAATATTATCAATGCCTGTAGCTTTGTTGTTGGTGCCCTTTTTTACTTGCCTCTCTAACTTCCTGTTCAAAAATACTTTGTTCATTAAATTCAACATATGAAGGATTGAATTGAATCGTCACTACATTTGCTGCTTGTGGATTTAATAGATCTTTAAAATATGTCTCCCATCTGGCTTTTATTTCAGTAATATTATGTATTCCCATGCTCATCATTTAGTGTTGTGTAGGGAGTGAAATACTCGTCTCCCATGCGCAGGGCTTTGAAACGTTTGAAGAATTGTACAAGGATTTTACAGAGTTCATTTAGAACATTCCGGAATGTAGTTCACGATTATTGGCTTGATTGTATACCACAACAGGCAATGATGTATAGACCAAATGGAAGCAGGAGAAGAGGCCGACCATGTAAACGATGGACAGAGTTAATAATAGAGTCCATGGGGATGTCGATATAGGAATCCCATAAACCATAAACGGGCACTCTCCCGCTGGTTATGCTTCACCTCGACACCGCAAGGTACACGAGCAATAAGATGAGATGATGGACGGGCACTCTCCCACTGTTTATGTGTCACCTCGACACCGCAAGGTACACGAGCAACAGGATGAGATGATGGACGGGCAGTCTCCCACTGTTTATGTGTCACCTCGACACTGCAAGGTACAAGAGGTACAAGAGGAACAAGGTGAGATGATGATGAGATCATACCGTTACGCAGGCAATCACGTGTGCCAAAAAACATCTATTCTCTGTTATATTGATAAGTTCGACAACTGATCACCCTCTGTTCCACTCCACACACTCATCTCCCCCTGTTGACCTATGTCTCGTCACATCCTCGATCTTCTGAGTTGTCACGAACTTTCCAAACCCTTAACTCACATAACGTAATCAAAACATGACGATTGTCTTTGTCCTTATGTGGGTAATCAATGATCCACCCTCTTGGAAAACATGCATATTGGTCTCTCTTGCCCTCTGTGAGATCCTTACAACTCCACGGACAAACCACATCTCAGTGTCCCACAGTGATCCAGTGCACTTTTTACACGGACTCCCTTATGTTATCACGTGTAATGCCTATAAACCGAGCATAGTTCAGAGGGCTGTTTTTGTCGCCGTACATGACTCCACCGAGTGTACTCTTTCTCGACAACGTCTCTATCTCGCACCAAACAAAGAGAACCAATAACATGAAATCCATACGCACGCAGCATGTTAACAACGTTAATATACCTGCAAGCGATTACATCATATCTTGAGACTGTATGCTCGTCCCTCCAGCTATTGCACTTGTTAGTTGTCTGCAGTTTTTGCAGTTGCTTCGTGCTCAGTTTACCTATGGGAGAGTCTTGAATTAGTTACTGTCACTTGTCTTCATCAGGTGATTTAAAAAATTAAAATTTAAAAATTAAAAAATAAAACAGTCCAGTAGCAGGACCTAGTGTGAGGGAATGAAGTGTTTTGACATAACATTATTTAATCCTGAGTGCACAGAAGTCTCTCCCCCCCCCCCTCCCTTTTACACTCTTCCCTCCCCTCTCCCCCTCTGGAGGCGGATGGATAGTGCAGGCATCGAATCCTCTTCCGACCGCGCCCATGCCATTGTCAACTTAACCTCCTAGCGATGACATCAAGGCACTCGCCATAAGCTGAATTATGTAGCACCTATTGATGTAGCATCCATTGTGTCAGAGCCGCTTTCGAAACACAGCTTGTGCGGTTTAGCAGCCGACCACATTACGTTGGTGTTGTTTTTTAATGACATGATATAGGTGTCGGTGATTCAGAAAGCAATGGCAAACTACTGAACGTAAATGTGCTCATGAATCATAAACAGCCAAACAAATGATGGAGCTGACTGCTACGTCCCGTAAAGGATATGCAACTAACTTGCTATTTTAGTGTATCAGCCTTGAAGGATCGTGTCTGTTTGGTTGCAATGGACGGTTGGTTGCAATGGACGGTTGATTGCAATGGACGGTTGATTGCAGTGGATGGTTGGTTGTAATGGACAGTTGGTTGCAATGGACGGTTGATTGCAGTGGATGGTTGGTTGTAATGGACGGTTGGTTGCACTCAACGGTTGGTTGCAATGGACGGTTGGTTGCAATGGACAGTTGGTTGCAATGGATGGTTGGTTGCAGTGGACGGATTGCAGTTTACGGTTGGATGTAATGGACGGTTGGTTGCACTCAACGGTTGGTTGCAATGGACGGTTGATTGTAATGGGCGGTTGGTTGCACTGGACGGTTGGTTGCAATGGACGGTTGGTTGCAATGGAGGGTTGGTTGCAATTGATGGTTGGTTTTGTGGACCGTTGGTTGTAATGGACAGTTGGTTGCAATGGACGGTTGGTTGCACTGGAAGGGTCGTTGCAATGAACGGTTGGTTGCAACAGACGGTTGGTTGCAATTGACGGTTGTTTGCAGTGGACCTCCTTAAAAACCTATACACATTGACTCAGTGCACTCGTCCGTCGCTTGGTGTTATCTTCCCACTTGTATCGCTGTCTACCACTTGTTTGCCTTTCTTCAACTCTTCCATCTAGTATGGTTTTTGCAAGAGTGCTGTCTTATAATGAGGCAGAAATATTTAACTCGTCTCTCTTCTGTTCCATGCAACAACTTTTCTTTCAAATGTCAAGCCATTCTTTAAAAAATCGACGCTCATACCTATTGTGGAAATCAACGCAAAGCGATCTGTTTCCAAATGGCCTGCAGCTGACTTTTATATGGTTAAATCCAACAGATGATCTCTATTGTTTTGCTTGTTGAATGGAAGCATGCCTGTCTTCACCTTTCTCGTCATACTTTGTGAATCAGTTATAATTACAACATTTGCGTGCTGTCTGTCTCCTCCGGCCATCGGATTGCCGCTGAAATTCCGTCCACCTCCACCATCAGACTAGATGCAGTGGTATCATATGCCAGGCTTTCCTGCACCAAACACTGTCCATCAACCTTCGCAGCGAACCCTCAGGCACTTCTTTCACCTCTTAGTACAGAGCCAGATCACATCACCTGTCGCGAATTGTCTTTTGTTTTGGAGGGTAATCATGAGGTCCGTGGGTGTTGCAATATCACACATCTACACCATAAGGAAAGTCAAATTAGTCAAAGTAGGCGGCATATCAACAGAACCGTTTGCCTATCAGCCTGGTGGCCAAGTGTTCGAATCCTCCCAGCGAAGGACTTGTAATCTAACCAAAACTTACAAGTCGAATCGGTATAACATTGGTATCAGGAAATAATTGGGAAGTGAATGCAGCTGGCGTAGCATTGAGCATACCACCATCGACTGCCTATTAGTCTATAGAAATATGTGTTTAGCATTAGTCATTAGTCATAAGTCGCGATTCCAACTTCAAGACAATGGGTGGACCCTATTATGCTCCGGTCCTGTGCCAGATGGTGGCCTCTATAATGCTCAGAGATTGAAGGCCAAGACCAAAATTAGCAGGGTACTAATCAGAGAGTTGCTTTTTGCGGATGATGCTGCGATTACGACCCACTCCGAGGAAGAATTACAACATCTACTATCTGCATTCTCCAATGCTTGTTCTGAATTTGGTTTAACAATTAACAAAAAGAAGACACAGATTATGTCACAAGGTGCACATGGTGTACCATCAATCTTTATTGACGACGCCGAACTGGAGATAGTAGACCATTTTACATATCTAGGATCAGAGGTAAATAGCAAATTATCCCTTGATCAGGAAATCAACATCAGGATTGGCAAGGCAGCAACAACAATGAATATGTTAGCAAAAAGAGTCTGGGAGAACAGGAAGCTTACTGCCAAAACAAAAGTCCTCGTCTACCAAGCCTGTGTCCTTAGTACTCTTCTTTATGGCAGTGAAACCTGGACAACTTACTCACGCTAAGAGAAACGCTTAAACAGCTTTCATATGCGGTGTCTGCGAAGAATACTTGGTATTAAGTGGCAAGACAAAATCACAAATACTGAAGTATTAGAAAGATCAGGTTGTGTGACGGTGTATTCCATGCTCAGTCTTCGTAGACTTAGATGGATAGGACATGTTAGGAGGATGGATGATGGTAGAATACCAAAGGACATCTTTTTTGGTGAATTACAGACGGGTAGGAGATCTCAGGGTCAGCCTCTACTACGATACAAAGATGTGTGTAAGCGGGACATGATTGATACAGGCATAAATAATGCACATTGGGAGCAAGTCGCCGCTGAACGTGTTGCATGGAGGGCAAACATCAGAAATAGAATAAAGACAAAAGAGAAAACGATTGCAGATAAAGCACACACAGAGCGTGAGAGACGTAAGATGGTGCACAATGGTTGAAATGACCATGTTTTCACATGCATCTACTGTGGGCACACATTTGCAGCAAGAATTGGCCTTACCAGCCACACTGGCCACCGCCATGGATCGTAGTTATTAAGCCTTTTTGAAGCACAGTGTACCAAACTATCGTCTGTCAAGACGGAAAGGTGCCAATGAATGTGCAAGTGAATATCACGCAACATTTTCCTCAAATCCCCATGTGAAAAGTGGAACAGACAGGAGTCTCGACAAACCAACAGCCCTCACAAGTATACTATGCATAATGCCGCCGCCAGAATGCCAACACGAAAGTCCTCCACGAAAAATACAGTTCATCGTCGATGGAAGCGGCAGTCATTAGAAAACCAGCAGCCATACATTACTGCATAAGGCAATCCAGTCAGTTCAACAACAGGCCGACCGCCATAATTCCGAACATGCAGTTCACGCTACAAACAACCGAAGACAGATGTAAAAACATTCCACACGAAATTCAAAGCTCACAGTGTCGCACCTAGCACTCAACACAGTAACAAGGCGGCGGAACCATGCATTTCCCGTTCAACGTGAGGAAAATGCGTAAGTAAACCGTAGACACAATCATAAACACTCCGCGGGCTAAACCGTTCAAATGCCTATTCTCCATGTTGGGGACTGGGTTTAGCACCATTACCCTAGAAGTGTGTACACAGTGTTCTTGATCAGAATACAAGTAAAACCCCCTTTTTTACACATCGAGTGTATAAGATATATTATGTTAAGCCCATTTTTTAAATAGATAATAGGCAGTCGATGATGGTATGCTCAATATGTAGTATGAAAGTATGAAAAGAACATAAGGAAATACAAGCAGGAAAATAACATCAAACTTGGTCAGCATGGCCGAATGGATGAGCGCTCGCGTTCTTAAACGTCCGGTGTGCTGATGTTGAGGTCGGGGGTTCAACCCCTACACTGGACAGCTGGACTAAAATGTTGACTTCTCGTCCTTGACTTGGGGACGCAAATTACAAGTGCTTCTGAAGTCGGAGTGGGCTCGCCTAATGGCTAGGGACACTGGTAATAGGCAAAGTTA
Source organism: Cepaea hortensis (assembly GCA_963921405.1). Taxonomy (NCBI): domain Eukaryota; kingdom Metazoa; phylum Mollusca; class Gastropoda; order Stylommatophora; family Helicidae; genus Cepaea; species Cepaea hortensis. The sequence goes on along the minus strand of OY992894.1, from coordinate 82,688,135 downwards.
ATCCACCCGCAAAATTCAGTCCAGCGCTACTAGAAGTAGCGTCCATGGATTACTCTTGAGTTTAAAGCGAGCGAGCGCGCGCGCGCGCGCACACACACACACACACACACACACACACAATACAACATTAATTGCATCAAAAGAAATGACAACAACAGTCTGGCAAAGCGTGTAACCAAAGCGAGACAGAAACCATTCGTTATGAAGACGGCGCTTGATTGATTGATTGATTGATTAATTGATTGATTGATTGATTGATTGATTGATTGATCCCAAAACCACACCACCATAACACCTATGACAACTCGTCTGTCATTTGTTGAAGACGTCGTCAGCAATCCTGTGAAGTCTCACCCCCCGAGTGTTCTCTTGACGAGGGCTCGATACAGCTTCTTCAGAAGACCGCTCTGCAGTTAATGAGTGCCAGCCAAGTAGTCTTCTACTCCCGCGACCAACTCTCCTCATAAGCACCTCTCGCCGGCACAATTTCTAGCCTGGACGGTCATAATATGTGCTCTACCTGTCTCAGAAAGTGTGGAGTGCTTCAAGTCTCTTAACTCGACGTAAAAGTGATCTTTCAGTATATCAACAGTTAGGGTACTAGACACAATAGAGACGCTGGTTTGGAGTTCGATAAACGACGCTTGAGACGAAGAGTTGTGGTAATATTTAAACCCTTCTGGAAATGAAGATACTAGAGAGCAATATGTTTACCTGGTGTCCCATCTCGCAGACGTGAAGGACGCTTAGTCCCAGCAAGTGGGACATAAAACCGTTACTTCTGTCTGTATCAGATAGGTGTTGTTTAACTCTTAGACTGCTAAGCGTTTATTTGTGTTTCCTGGAGAATCAACGGGTAAATGGTATGTCGAACTGAAGCTCTGGAGATGTGGATACGCAGAAAAATAGGATGAGCTTCGTGGAAACAAAGATAATTAAATACAGAGATTCTTAAGTGGCAGGTCGATTTGTGTTAAATTCGATGGTATCAGCATCCGCCCTTCACAATGCAATAGCGAACCACTGAACGTAAAAATTGTCCAGTAATTCACAAAGTCTGTAAATGCTGGGATTTCATGCGGCGTCATTTAAAAGTGCTTGCAACTAACTTTAAAATTATGTGTTATCATTTATGACACCATAAGGTATGTTTGTGATGTTCGTGATAAGAGTGTTATCGAAGCTGACAAGGAATTGTAATGATATTATCATGAGCAAGGTCGGACGAGGGTTTGACTGAGCTCTTCGCCTGCTAAGTGAAAGAAAGATTGGAGGCCTTTTCTTCTGTCAATTCAGGCCAACAACGTGTCACGGCCCTGTCACGTCACAGATCCATAGACATAAACTGCTTCAGGAACCACTTTAATTTTTATCTATTTTGTAGTCTTTCTTCTTGTATGAAGGAGTCTACGTTACAAAGTAGTCACGCAGCCGAAGGTTGTGGGTTCGATTCTGCACTACATTATTTTGTTCACGAGTGCCAATTTCGCGAAGACTGCTGGGGGTCGTCGACGGAGATACAGAGTTTGTACTTTGTGCGAGGCTTTCGAGTGTCCACCCTGCGGAAATAGACCGAGCCATATGGGATAAAACCCGGTGCAAGGAAGTTGATTTTCTTGCCTTTTGAACTCCCCTCTCCCCACCTTTTGTTTTTTCTTTCTTCTGTTAGGTGTATTCATTTTCTCCTGTTATTTCTGTTCGCTTGGTCAGGTTTTTTGTAAGGTATGTCAAGTGTTAGCGTCGGTGTTTCTATGCAGTATCGTGACATATTGTTTTGTTTTATTATGTATTTTTACAGTTTAGTTTGCTCAAAATTAGCAACTTCTGTTCTATGTCTTTCGTGAATGCACATCATTGTCGGTGAATTGATATCATTGTTTTTTTTTTTTTGTTTTTTTTTTTAAAGTGGGGCAAAATACATATGGTCTCCTCCTCCTCCTCCTCCTCCTCCTCCTCCTCCTTCTTCTTCTTCTTCTTCTTCTTCTTCTTCTTCTTCTTCTTCTTCTTCTTCTTCTTCTTCTTCTTCTTCTTCTTCTTCTTCTTCTTCTTCTTCTTCTTCTTCTTCTTCTTCTATCTCTTTATCTATATGTCTGCTAGAATGTGTATATTCACGTCTTTGTATCATCGCATATGCTTTCTTTCTCTCATTATACTTTCCTCTCTTTCTGTCCCTCTTTCCTCTGTACCTTACAGCCGTCGTGTCCCCCTTCCTGTTTTGCGAATTGAAAATATATACGACATTTAGCATATTGAAACCCAACGGCCATCGGCCGCAGAGCAATTACACCTGTAGTTATTGAACAATGCCGACTCGATAACGTCATTACATCTACATAGAGGATATTGCCAGATAACATTTTATAAACTTATAACTCGGCCGGAGATCACTCCCCAGACCTGACAACTCATTAAAAACCTGGACAGCTTGTGTGGTATTTACAGTAGGGTGTTAAGGTCTAACACATTGCCACCTCAGATGAGAGCCGGAAGGAGACGATGATTGTAATATTACGTGGTGAAGTATTTGAGGCACGGAGGAACGGTGCAGGTGAGTATGTGAGAGATATTGCTTCCTATATTGCTTCATAGACGGGGCGGAGATATTAATGGCTTTGTTATCTGTTCTTTCTTTCTGGGTGGGTTGTGTGTTCTTTCTTTCTTTCTTTCTTTCTTTCTTTCTTTCTTTCTTTCTTTCTTTCTTTCTTGTTTATTTTCTCTTTGTCTCTTTCTTTCTAGTTATGTTTCTTTCTTTCGTTGTTTCTTTCTTTCTTTCTTTCTTTCTTTCATATTTCTTTTTTTTTTCTTCTTTATTTTTTATTTTCTGCATTTCTTGTTTTCTTGCTCTCTTGTTTTCTTGTTTTCTCTTTTACTCTCCATCTTTATTGTTATGTTTGTTTGTTTGTTTCTTTCTTTCTTTCTTTCTTTCTCTTTTTCTTTCTTTCTTTCTTTCTATCTGTCAGTCACCGGTCTCCCTGGCCTAGGGGTTTGAGTCTTTCTCCGTAATCCCGTATATTCTCGTGAGTAACGTAACCTGCGTGAGAATCGGTAGCTGTTCTCGCCGCGTTGGAAACTTACGGAGTATGGGAGCCGGTCGTTCAGAAAGCATTTGCAAACTACTGAGCGTAATCTTGCCTAGTACATCAAGAGCAGCTGAAAAATGTGATGTTGACTGCAACGTCCTGTAAGGGATATGCAAAACAAAAATCAGTCAGTCAGTCAGTCAGTCCAGTCAGTCAGTCATTCAGTCCAGTCAGTCAGTCCAATCAGTCAGTCAGTCAGTCCAGTCAGTCAGTCAGTCCAGTCAGTCAGTCAGACAGTCCAGTCAGTCCAGTCAGTCAGTCAGTCAGTCCAGTCAGTCAGTTAGTCCAGTCAGTCAGTCAGTCAGTCCAATCAGTCAGTCAGTCAGTCAGTCCAGTCAGTTCAGTCCAGTCAGTCAGTCAGTACAGTCAGTCAGTCAGTTCAATCCAGTCAGTCAGTCAGTCTGTCATTCAGTCTGTCAGTCAGTCAGTCAGTCCAGTCAGTCAGTCAGTCAGTCCAGTCAGTCAGTCAGTCAGTCCAGTCAATCAGTCAGTCAGTCAGTCCAGTCAGTCAGTCAGGCAGTCCAGTCAGTCAGTCAGTCAGTCAGTCAGTCCAGTCAGTCAGTCAGGCAGTCCAGTCAGTCAGTCAGTCCAGTCAGTCAATCAGTCAGTCAGTCCAGTCAGTCAGTCCAGTCAGTCAGTCCAGTCAGTCAGTCAGTCAGTCAGTCCAGTCAGTCAGTCAGGCAGTCCAGTCAGTCAGTCAGTCAGTTCAGTCCAGTCAGTCAGTCAGTCTGACATTCAGTCTGTCAGTCAGTCAGTCAGTCCAGTCAGTCAGTCCAGTCAGTCAGTCAGTCAGTCCAGTCAGTCAGTCCAGTCAGTCAGTCAGGCAGTCCAGTCAGTCAGTCAGTCCAGTCAGTCAGTCCAGTCAGTCAGTCAGGCAGTCCAGTCAGTCAGTCAGTCCAGTCAGTCAATCAGTCAGTCAGTCCAGTCAGTCAGTCCAGTCAGTCAGTCCAGTCAGTCAGTCAGTCAGTCAGTCCAGTCAGTCAGTCAGTCAGTCAGTCAGTCCAGTCAGTCAGTCAGTCCAGTCAGTCAGTCCAGTCAGTCAGTCCAGTCAGTCAGTCCAGTCAGTCCAGTCAGTCAGTCCAGTCAGTCAGTCCAGTCAGTCAGTCAGTCAATCAGTCAGTCAGTCAGTCCAGTCAGTCAGTCAGTCAGTCCAGTCAGTCAGTCAGGCAGTCCAGTCATTCAGTCAGTCCAGTCAGTCAGTCCAGTCAGTCAGTCAGGCAGTCCAGTCAGTCAGTCAGTCCAGTCAGTCAATCAGTCAGTCAGTCCAGTCAGTCAGTCCAGTCAGTCAGTCCAGTCAGTCAGTCCAGTCAGTCCAGTCAGTCAGTCCAGTCAGTCAGTCCAGTCAGTCAGTCAGTCCAGTCAGTCAGTCAGTCAGTCCAGTCAGTCAGTCAGTCAGTCCAGTCAGTCAGTCAGTCCAGTCAGTCAGTCCAGTCAGTCAGTCCAGTCAGTCAGTCCAGTCAGTCAGTCCAGTCAGTCAGTCCAGTCAGTCAATCAGTCAGTCAGTCAGTCAGTCAATCAATCAGTCAGTCAGTCAGTCTGTTTTGTTTTCTTCGCTCGCTTTAAATTCAAGCACAGTCCACACATGTGCTTCTACTGCTAATACACTGGGCTGATTTTTGCGCGTGCATTAGCTTTCCCTATTACCAGTGTCCCTCGCCATCAGGTGAACCCACTTCGACTTCTGAGGTACTTGTATTTTACGTTCTCAAGTCAAGGATGAGAAGTCAACATTTTAGTCCAACAGACCGGTGTAGGGGTTGAACACGCTACTTCGCTTTCAGTATATCGGAAGTTTAAAGGTTCTTCTATAACTTGTGTTATCACATTTCTATCTTCGACAGCTGTGAGCCTAGATATTCAAAACTGCTTACTTTCTGTAAAATATGTCTTTTGAAAAATATATCTATTTCATTCGTTGTCGTTGGTATTTTATCCCCCCCCCTCCATTCTCTCTCTCTCTCTCTCTCTCTCTCTCTCTCTCTCTCTCTCTCTCTCTCTCTCTCTCTCTCTCTCTCTCTCTCGTTTTTGCAATTTTATTTATTTATTTTTTTACATTATATTTTCATCTTTTTTTGTTTCTTTTTTAATCTTTTTTTTACTTAATTTTTTTAAAATTATTTATTTTTTTTTAATTTTTTTTTTTTTTTTTTTTTTGGGGGGGGGGGGGGGGGGGGGGGGGTTTAACTTTTTTTTTTTTTTAAATCTTTTAATTTTTAGTTTCTTTTTTTTTTTTCGTGTTGTTTTTTAATGATCGTGTGTTGCACTTAATTAGTTTCGCAATTTTCATTTGTGACGTTGACAGTCAAGAGACCCATTACAGTCACAATGGTGATAGATTGTCAATTATGGTAATTTCCAAGAAGATAGAAATATCTCAGTGCAATATCCAACAAAACAAAAAAACAGGAGAGATTCTTGAACGGTGAATTGGTACAACAATTTTGGGACGATCTTAACATGGGACGAAAGGCACCTTGGACGGATTTTTTTTTTTTTAAGTCGCTATGACAAAAGTGGTCGTTTGAAATGTGAAAAATGTATTCCTCTCCTTCTTTCGTTGTTTATCTCAAATACTTCGTTTATCCATGTGTTTTTTGGATCGTCTTCTATTTCTTTGGATGTCTATTAAAAGGAAGGGCTTTTCGAGCTATACAGGTCTCAGGTTGACACGGTGTATGGCCTAGCCAGAATCAGCTCATTTCTCCACCTCTTGGTCCAATAGTACTTATCTAGTTCTCTCCATAAGTTTTACATTGGTGTTTGTCTGGCTCTCTCCATGAGTCCAAACTGGTGTTTGCCTAGCTCTCTCCATGAGCTCCACATTGGTAATTGTCTAGTTCTCTCCATGAGCGTTACATTGGTGTGTGTCTAGTTCTCTACATGAGCTCCACATTGGTGTTTGTCTACTTCTCTACATGAGCTCCACATTGGTGTTTGTCTACTTCTCTCCATGAGCTCCACATTGGTGTTTGTCTACTTCTCTACATGAGCTCCACATTGGTGTTTGTCTACTTCTCTACATGAGCTCCACATTGGTGTTTGTCTACTTCTCTACATGAGCTCCACATTGATGTTTGTCTACTTCTCTACATGAGCTCCACATTGGTGTTTGTCTACTTCTCTACATGAGCTCCACATTGGTGTTTGTCTAGCTCTCTATATGAGCTCCACATTGGTGTTTGTCTAGCTCTCTATATGAGCTCCACATTGGTGTTTGTCTACTTCTCTACATGAGCTCCACATTGGTGTTTGTCTACTTCTCTACATGAGCTCCACATTGGTGTTTGTCTTCTTCTCTATATGAGCTCCACATTGGTGTTTGTCTACTTCTCTCCATGAGCTCCACATTGGTGTTTGTCTACTTCTCTACATGAGCTCCACATTGGTGTTTGTCTACTTCTCTACATGAGCTCCACATTGGTGTTTGTCTAGCTCTCTACATGAGCTCCACATTGGTGTTTGTCTACTTCTCTACATGAGCTCCACATTGGTGTTTGTCTAGCTCTCTACATGAGCTCCACATTGGTGTTTGTCTACTTCTCTACATGAGCCCCACATTGGTGTTTGTCTAGCTCTCTACATGAGCTCCACATTGGTGTTTGTCTACTTCTCTACATGAGCTCCACATTGGTGTTTGTCTAGCTCTCTACATGAGCTCCACATTGGTGTTTGTCTACTTCTCTACATGAGCTCCACATTGGTGTTTGTCTAGTTCTCTCTATGAGTTCCACATTGGTGTTTGTCTACTTCTCTACATGAGCTCCACATTGGTGTTTGTCTACTTCTCTACATGAGCTCCACATTGGTGTTTGTCTACTTCTCTACATGAGCTCCACATTGGTGTTTGTCTAGCTCTCTACATGAGCTCCACATTGGTGTTTGTCTAGCTCTCTATATGAGCTCCACATTGGTGTTTGTCTAGCTCTCTACATGAGCTCCACATTGGTGTTTGTCTAGCTCTCTATATGAGCTCCACATTGGTGTTTGTCTAGCTCTCTATATGAGCTCCACATTGGTGTTTGTCTACTTCTCTACATGAGCTCCACATTGGTGTTTGTCTACTTCTCTCCATGAGCTCCACATTGGTGTTTGTCTACTTCTCTACATGAGCTCCACATTGGTGTTTGTCTACTTCTCTATATGAGCTCCACATTGGTGTTTGTCTACTTCTCTCCATGAGCTCCACATTGGTGTTTGTCTACTTCTCTACATGAGCTCCACATTGGTGTTTGTCTACTTCTCTACATGAGCTCCACATTGGTGTTTGTCTACTTCTCTACATGAGCTCCACATTGGTGTTTGTCTACTTCTCTACATGAGCTCCACATTGGTGTTTGTCTACTTCTCTACATGAGCTCCACATTGGTGTTTGTCTAGCTCTCTACATGAGCTCCACATTGGTGTTTGTCTACTTCTCTACATGAGCTCCACATTGGTGTTTGTCTAGCTCTCTACATGAGCTCCACATTGGTGTTTGTCTACTTCTCTACATGAGCTCCACATTGGTGTTTGTCTACTTCTCTACATGAGCTCCACATTGGTGTTTGTCTACTTCTCTACATGAGCTCCACATTGGTGTTTGTCTAGCTCTCTACATGAGCTCCACATTGGTGTTTGTCTACTTCTCTACATGAGCTCCACATTGGTGTTTGTCTAGCTCTCTACATGAGCTCCACATTGGTGTTTGTCTACTTCTCTACATGAGCTCCACATTGGTGTTTGTCTAGCTCTCTACATGAGCTCCACATTGGTGTTTGTCTATCTCTCTACATGAGCTCCACATTGGTGTTTGTCTACTTCTCTACATGAGCTCCACATTGGTGTTTGTCTACTTCTCTCCATGAGCTCCACATTGGTGTTTGTCTACTTCTCTCCATGAGCTCCACATTGGTGTTTGTCTACTTCTCTCCATGAGCTCCACATTGGTGTTTGTCTACTTCTCTACATGAGCTCCACATTGGTGTTTGTCTACTTCTCTACATGAGCTCCACATTGGTGTTTGTCTAGCTCTCTACATGAGCTCCACATTGGTGTTTGTCTACTTCTCTACATGAGCTCCACATTGGTGTTTGTCTAGCTCTCTACATGAGCTCCACATTGGTGTTTGTCTACTTCTCTCCATGAGCTCCACATTGGTGTTTGTCTACTTCTCTCCATGAGCTCCACATTGGTGTTTGTCTACTTCTCTACATGAGCTCCACATTGGTGTTTGTCTACTTCTCTACATGAGCTCCACATTGGTTTTTGTCTACTTCTCTACATGAGCTCCACATTGGTGTTTGTCTACTTCTCTCCATGAGCTCCACATTGGTGTTTGTCTACTTCTCTACATGAGCTCCACATTGGTGTTTGTCTACTTCTCTATATGAGCTCCACATTGGTGTTTGTCTACTTCTCTACATGAGCTCCACATTGGTGTTTGTCTACTTCTCTACATGAGCTCCACATTGGTGTTTGTCTACTTCTCTACATGAGATCCACATTGGTGTTTGTCTACTTCTCTACATGAGCTCCACATTGGTGTTTGTCTACTTCTCTACATGAGCTCCACATTGGTGTTTGTCTACTTCTCTACATGAGCTCCACATTGGTGTTTGTCTACTTCTCTACATGAGCTCCACATTGGTGTTTGTCTACTTCTCTCCATGAGCTCCACATTGGTGTTTGTCTACTTCTCTACATGAGCTCCACATTGGTGTTTGTCTAGCTCTCTACATGAGCTCCACATTGGTGTTTGTCTACTTCTCTACATGAGTTCCACATTGGTGTTTGTCTAGCTCTCTACATGAGCTCCACATTGGTGTTTGTCTACTTCTCTCCATGAGCTCCACATTGGTGTTTGTCTACTTCTCTCCATGAGCTCCACATTGGTGTTTGTCTACTTCTCTACATGAGCTCCACATTGGTGTTTGTCTACTTCTCTACATGAGCTCCACATTGGTGTTTGTCTACTTCTCTACATGAGCTCCACATTGATGTTTGTCTACTTCTCTACATGAGCTCCACATTGGTGTTTGTCTACTTCTCTACATGAGCTCCACATTGGTGTTTGTCTAGCTCTCTATATGAGCTCCACATTGGTGTTTGTCTAGCTCTCTATATGAGCTCCACATTGGTGTTTGTCTACTTCTCTACATGAGCTCCACATTGGTGTTTGTCTACTTCTCTACATGAGCTCCACATTGGTGTTTGTCTTCTTCTCTATATGAGCTCCACATTGGTGTTTGTCTACTTCTCTCCATGAGCTCCACATTGGTGTTTGTCTACTTCTCTACATGAGCTCCACATTGGTGTTTGTCTACTTCTCTACATGAGCTCCACATTGGTGTTTGTCTAGCTCTCTACATGAGCTCCACATTGGTGTTTGTCTACTTCTCTACATGAGCTCCACATTGGTGTTTGTCTAGCTCTCTACATGAGCTCCACATTGGTGTTTGTCTACTTCTCTACATGAGCCCCACATTGGTGTTTGTCTAGCTCTCTACATGAGCTCCACATTGGTGTTTGTCTACTTCTCTCCATGAGCTCCACATTGGTGTTTGTCTACTTCTCTCCATGAGCTCCACATTGGTGTTTGTCTACTTCTCTACATGAGCTCCACATTGGTGTTTGTCTACTTCTCTACATGAGCTCCACATTGGTGTTTGTCTACTTCTCTACATGAGCTCCACATTGATGTTTGTCTACTTCTCTACATGAGCTCCACATTGGTGTTTGTCTACTTCTCTACATGAGCTCCACATTGGTGTTTGTCTAGCTCTCTATATGAGCTCCACATTGGTGTTTGTCTAGCTCTCTATATGAGCTCCACATTGGTGTTTGTCTACTTCTCTACATGAGCTCCACATTGGTGTTTGTCTACTTCTCTACATGAGCTCCACATTGGTGTTTGTCTTCTTCTCTATATGAGCTCCACAGTGGTGTTTGTCTACTTCTCTCCATGAGCTCCACATTGGTGTTTGTCTACTTCTCTACATGAGCTCCACATTGGTGTTTGTCTACTTCTCTACATGAGCTCCACATTGGTGTTTGTCTAGCTCTCTACATGAGCTCCACATTGGTGTTTGTCTACTTCTCTACATGAGCTCCACATTGGTGTTTGTCTAGCTCTCTACATGAGCTCCACATTGGTGTTTGTCTACTTCTCTACATGAGCCCCACATTGGTGTTTGTCTAGCTCTCTACATGAGCTCCACATTGGTGTTTGTCTACTTCTCTACATGAGCTCCACATTGGTGTTTGTCTAGCTCTCTACATGAGCTCCACATTGGTGTTTGTCTACTTCTCTACATGAGCTCCACATTGGTGTTTGTCTAGTTCTCTCTATGAGTTCCACATTGGTGTTTGTCTACTTCTCTACATGAGCTCCACATTGGTGTTTGTCTACTTCTCTACATGAGCTCCACATTGGTGTTTGTCTACTTCTCTACATGAGCTCCACATTGGTGTTTGTCTAGCTCTCTACATGAGCTCCACATTGGTGTTTGTCTAGCTCTCTATATGAGCTCCACATTGGTGTTTGTCTAGCTCTCTACATGAGCTCCACATTGGTGTTTGTCTAGCTCTCTATATGAGCTCCACATTGGTGTTTGTCTAGCTCTCTATATGAGCTCCACATTGGTGTTTGTCTACTTCTCTACATGAGCTCCACATTGGTGTTTGTCTACTTCTCTCCATGAGCTCCACATTGGTGTTTGTCTACTTCTCTACATGAGCTCCACATTGGTGTTTGTCTACTTCTCTATATGAGCTCCACATTGGTGTTTGTCTACTTCTCTCCATGAGCTCCACATTGGTGTTTGTCTACTTCTCTACATGAGCTCCACATTGGTGTTTGTCTACTTCTCTACATGAGCTCCACATTGGTGTTTGTCTACTTCTCTACATGAGCTCCACATTGGTGTTTGTCTACTTCTCTACATGAGCTCCACATTGGTGTTTGTCTACTTCTCTACATGAGCTCCACATTGGTGTTTGTCTAGCTCTCTACATGAGCTCCACATTGGTGTTTGTCTACTTCTCTACATGAGCTCCACATTGGTGTTTGTCTAGCTCTCTACATGAGCTCCACATTGGTGTTTGTCTACTTCTCTACATGAGCTCCACATTGGTGTTTGTCTACTTCTCTACATGAGCTCCACATTGGTGTTTGTCTACTTCTCTACATGAGCTCCACATTGGTGTTTGTCTAGCTCTCTACATGAGCTCCACATTGGTGTTTGTCTACTTCTCTACATGAGCTCCACATTGGTGTTTGTCTAGCTCTCTACATGAGCTCCACATTGGTGTTTGTCTACTTCTCTACATGAGCTCCACATTGGTGTTTGTCTAGCTCTCTACATGAGCTCCACATTGGTGTTTGTCTATCTCTCTACATGAGCTCCACATTGGTGTTTGTCTACTTCTCTACATGAGCTCCACATTGGTGTTTGTCTACTTCTCTCCATGAGCTCCACATTGGTGTTTGTCTACTTCTCTCCATGAGCTCCACATTGGTGTTTGTCTACTTCTCTCCATGAGCTCCACATTGGTGTTTGTCTACTTCTCTACATGAGCTCCACATTGGTGTTTGTCTACTTCTCTACATGAGCTCCACATTGGTGTTTGTCTAGCTCTCTACATGAGCTCCACATTGGTGTTTGTCTACTTCTCTACATGAGCTCCACATTGGTGTTTGTCTAGCTCTCTACATGAGCTCCACATTGGTGTTTGTCTACTTCTCTCCATGAGCTCCACATTGGTGTTTGTCTACTTCTCTCCATGAGCTCCACATTGGTGTTTGTCTACTTCTCTACATGAGCTCCACATTGGTGTTTGTCTACTTCTCTACATGAGCTCCACATTGGTTTTTGTCTACTTCTCTACATGAGCTCCACATTGGTGTTTGTCTACTTCTCTCCATGAGCTCCACATTGGTGTTTGTCTACTTCTCTACATGAGCTCCACATTGGTGTTTGTCTACTTCTCTATATGAGCTCCACATTGGTGTTTGTCTACTTCTCTACATGAGCTCCACATTGGTGTTTGTCTACTTCTCTACATGAGCTCCACATTGGTGTTTGTCTACTTCTCTACATGAGATCCACATTGGTGTTTGTCTACTTCTCTACATGAGCTCCACATTGGTGTTTGTCTACTTCTCTACATGAGCTCCACATTGGTGTTTGTCTACTTCTCTACATGAGCTCCACATTGGTGTTTGTCTACTTCTCTACATGAGCTCCACATTGGTGTTTGTCTACTTCTCTCCATGAGCTCCACATTGGTGTTTGTCTACTTCTCTACATGAGCTCCACATTGGTGTTTGTCTAGCTCTCTACATGAGCTCCACATTGGTGTTTGTCTACTTCTCTCCATGAGCTCCACATTGGTGTTTGTCTACTTCTCTCCATGAGCTCCACATTGGTGTTTGTCTACTTCTCTACATGAGCTCCACATTGGTGTTTGTCTACTTCTCTACATGAGCTCCACATTGGTGTTTGTCTACTTCTCTCCATGAGCTCCACATTGGTGTTTGTCTACTTCTCTACATGAGCTCCACATTGGTGTTTGTCTACTTCTCTACATGAGCTCCACATTGGTGTTTGTCTAGCTCTCTACATGAGCTCCACATTGGTGTTTGTCTAGCTCTCTACATGAGCTCCACATTGGTGTTTGTCTACTTCTCTACATGAGCTCCACATTGGTGTTTGTCTACTTCTCTACATGAGCTCCACATTGGTGTTTGTCTAGCTCTCTACATGAGCTCCACATTGGTGTTTGTCTACTTCTCTACATGAGCTCCACATTGGTGTTTGTCTAGCTCTCTACATGAGCTCCACATTGGTGTTTGTCTAGCTCTCTATATGAGCTCCACATTGGTGTTTCTCTAGCTCTCTACATGAGCTCCACATTGGTGTTTGTCTAGCTCTCTACATGAGCTCCACATTGGTGTTTGTCTAGCTCTCTATATGAGCTCCACATTGGTGTTTGTCTAGCTCTCTATATGAGCTCCACATTGGTGTTTGTCTACTTCTCTACATGAGCTCCACATTGGTGTTTGTCTACTTCTCTACATGAGCTCCACATTGGTGTTTGTCTAGCTCTCTATATGAGCTCCACATTGGTGTTTGTCTAGCTCTCTACATGAGCTCCACATTGGTGTTTGTCTAGCTCTCTACATGAGCTCCACATTGGTGTTTGTCTAGCTCTCTATATGAGCTCCACATTGGTGTTTGTCTAGCTCTCTATATGAGCTCCACATTGGTGTTTGTCTACTTCTCTACATGAGCTCCACATTGGTGTTTGTCTAGCTCTCTATATGAGCTCCACATTGGTGTTTGTCTACTTCTCTACATGAGCTCCACATTGGTGTTTGTCTACTTCTCTACATGAGCTCCACATTGGTGTTTGTCTAGCTCTCTATATGAGCTCCACATTGGTGTTTGTCTAGCTCTCTATATGAGCTCCACATTGGTATTTGTCTAGCTCTCTACATGAGCTCCACATTGGTGTTTGTCTACTTCTCTACATGAGCTCCACATTGGTGTTTGTCTACTTCTCTACATGAGCTCCACATTGGTGTTTGTCTACTTCTCTACATGAGCTCCACATTGGTGTTTGTCTAGCTCTCTACATGAGCTCCACATTGGTGTTTGTCTACTTCTCTCCATGAGCTCCACATTGGTGTTTGTCTACTTCTCTCCATGAGCTCCACATTGGTGTTTGTCTACTTCTCTACATGAGCTCCACATTGGTGTTTGTCTACTTCTCTACATGAGCTCCACATTGGTGTTTGTCTACTTCTCTACATGAGCTCCACATTGGTGTTTGTCTACTTCTCTACATGAGCTCCACATTAGTGTTTGTCTACTTCTCTACATGAGCTCCACATTGGTGTTTGTCTAGCTCTCTACATGAGCTCCACATTGGTGTTTGTCTACTTCTCTACATGAGCTCCACATTGGTGTTTGTCTAGCTCTCTACATTAGCTCCACATTGGTGTTTGTCTAGTTCTCTACATGAGCTCCACATTGGTGTTTGTCTATCTCTCTACATGAGCTCCACATTGGTGTTTGTCTACTTCTCTACATGAGCTCCACATTGGTGTTTGTCTAGCTCTCTACATGAGCTCCACATTGGTGTTTGTCTAGCTCTCTATATGAGCTCCACATTGGTGTTTGTCTAGCTCTCTACATGAGCTCCACATTGGTGTTTGTCTAGCTCTCTGTATGAGCTCCACATTGGTGTTTGTCTACTTCTCTACATGAGCTCCACATTGGTGTTTGTCTACTTCTCTCCATGAGCTCCACATTGGTGTTTGTCTACTTCTCTCCATGAGCTCCACATTGGTGTTTGTCTAGCTCTCTATATGAGCTCCACATTGGTGTTTGTCTAGCTCTCTATATGAGCTCCACATTGGTGTTTGTCTAGTTCTCTACATAAGTTCCAAATTGGTGTTTGACTAGTTCTTTCCGTGAGTTCCACACTTGTGTTTGTCTAGTTCTCTCCGTGAGTTCCACACTGATGTTTCTCTAGTTCTCTCCGTGAGTTCCACACTTGTGTTTGTCTAGTTCTCTCCGTGAGTTCCACACTTGTGTTTGTCTAGTTCTCTCCGTGAGTTGCACACTTGTGTTTGTCTAGTTCTCTCCGTGAGTTCCACACTGGTGTTTCTCTAGTTCTCTCCGTGAGTTCCACATAGGTTATTCTGTCATACTACTCGTATTTCAATCCTTCTGTTTTGCGCAATCACCAATAAACCAATGTATGTAGTTTTTTTCTAATGGCTGTTCAATGTCCTCCGCTTTTCTGATCCATACAGTAGTACTGATGTAACGTTAGAACTGAATATTTTAATGTTGGTGCTAAGTTTAATTTCTGTCCACTTCCATGTATCTAAATATACCTAATTCAAAATATAAACATTAATAAACAGTAGTTTTTAAAAATTTCATGTTTCGAAATTAAACAAAACTTAGAGTAAGATGTTATAATATAATGTTTATTTTTGTATTTTTTCTCATTATTTATATTGTAAAAGGTTTCCCCTACTTTTTTTCTAATCGTAAAGTCCCTGATCACATCCTTCAGCTAATCTTGCGTAGTAATGCTTCTTTATTAGTTGAGGAACCTGGTTCCGCTACACACTTTATAGTTTTGCAGTATATTGTCCAGAAGCATTGTTCTGCTATGTGATGTGAGAGCGAAATAACATTGTGTAGCCCTAGAGCAGGGAGACATGGGTGTCAGTCTCTCCCTCACTTTGACAAGGGACGAGCCCGGGTGTCGTATATGGTTCATGGTAGACCTGGCAATGGAAAGTGTATGTGGTGGAATCTTTCCTTTGATAACCTGAGAAACATGAGACACGTAAATAGTTTGGTCTATGGTAGATTTGGCAATGAAAAGTGTATATGGTGGAATCTTTTCTTTGATAACCTGAGAAACATGAGACACGTAAATAGTTTGGTCTATGGTAGATTTGGCAATGAAAAGTGTATATGGTGGAATCTTTCCTTTGATAACCTGAGCAACATGAGACACGTAAATAGTTTGGTCTATGGTAGATTTGGCAATGAAAAGTGTATATAGTGGAATCTTTCCTTTGATAACCTGGGCAACATGAGACACGTAAATAGTTTGGTCCATGATAGATTTGGCAATGGAAAGTGTATGTGGTGGAACCTTTCCTTTGATGAACTAAGCAACATGAGACACGTAAATAGTTTGGTCCATGATAGATTTGGCAATGGAAAGTGTATATGGTGGAATCTTTCCTTTGATGAACTAAGCAACATGAGACACGTAAATAGTTTGGTCCATGATAGATTTGGCAATGGAAAGTGTATGTGGTGGAACCTTTCCTTTGATGAACTAAGCAACATGAGACACGTAAATAGTTTGGTCCATGATAGATTTGGCAATGGAAAGTGTATATGGTGGAATCTTTCCTTTGATGAACTAAGCAACATGAGACACGTAAATAGTTTGGTCCATGATAGATTTGGCAATGGAAAGTGTATATGGTGGAATCTTTCCTTTGATGAACTAAGCAACATGAGACACGTAAATAGTTTGGTCCATGATAGATTTGGCAATGGAAAGTGTATATGGTGGAATCTTTCCTTTGATGAACTAAGCAACATGAGACACGTAAATAGTTTGGTCCATGATAGATTTGGCAATGGAAAGTGTATATGGTGGAACCTTTCCTTTGATGAACTAAGCAACTTGAGACATGTAAATGGTGTGACAGAGGCTATGACAAAGATGCCTCTCATTGGTGTAGTGGCTAGACACTCCCCTGCCGACACGTTTGCCATGGGTTGGATCTGAAGCTAGGCGATTTCGGATTTCAAATGTTGATCTGGCTCCCAGGTCGACCGTGGGTACCAAAATTGTCTTTGGAAGTAAATGTCTTCGGCGTGATACTAACCACGTGGTCGACAAAGTGCCGATTGTTTTTTAAGGTCTAGCACCAAACACCCGATCCGCTTAAAAGGGTCCTTTACTAAACTTCCGGTGCGCTGATGCCGAGGTAGCGGGTTCAATCCTTACACCGGTCGGTTATACTGAAATGTTGACTTCTGGTTGTTGATGTGGGGGAGTACATTACACGTACTTATGAAGTCAAAGTGGGTTCGCCTGGGACACTAGTAATAGCAAAAGCTAATCCACATGCAAAAATCAGTGCAGTGCACTATTAATAGTAGCAGGTGTGTGGACTACGCTTGATTTCAAAGCGAGCGAGTGAAAAGACAAAGACAACAAAAAAACCTTTTCCTAGGTATCTGTTTGTTTTCTTTCATTATTGACTTGTTTTCTTTCATTGTTGACACAACCCTGGCTGTGATTTTTAATGCGATCAGAGTAGTTCAGTTTCTGATACTGTTTACAATTTGTTCTTTGATATTTAGTATTTACTGGATGTCTATTACGCGGATACAACAGCCGCATAAGTCACACCATTAACTATACGCCTACCAAGACCTTCAGTTCTATTAGATGCCTTATTCAACAGAAACCGGGAAAAGAAAGACAAAGCAATATGTCTTAGAGGCATCTCAATTCAGAGAATGAGCCCCATCTATTCTCCCCTGAGGGCTAGGACAACTACACTTGTCGCCAATGACGCCAAATGAACTGTGAGATTGAGGATAATTCTGCTATCTGTCACAGGATATCGATTCCCCTGGCGAGCTGAGCAAACTCTTTGGTCAAACGGGCGACTAGGAGCCGTTGGCTGTTGACACAGCTGAAAGTATTGCTTTCCGGCATAACTCTTAGGTGATCAGTCACTATTGGTAGGCTCAGAGGGGGTAAAATTGCAAAGATAATTTCATGGTACATATTTCCCAAACGTGGTGAGATGATGAATATCATGTACAGAGCAGCGATTTCATCCAATGCCCACCGGAACCATGTTCAATCCGTTGCACTTGCCTCATGCTATTTCATGCCTACGGATGTCTCGTAGACTAGCAGAGGCAAGGAGGTGCCTTACTTCTCATTTCGTAGGGAGTAACCTAACTCCTGCAATTCCATAAAACCTTCCTATAGATGGGAAAAGAATGAACAAACGAACGAACGAACGAACGAACGAAAGAACGAACGAACGAACGAACGAACGAACTTTATTTTCAAAAGGTTAAGAATTAGGCACTCAGGCCTCTCTGACATTCTACTATTCTGATCTCTCTGCTCTCATACATTATTTCATTCATACATCACTTATGAAGCTAATCTTAGACAACAACGACAACCAAAGAAGCAATATACATTATAAGGACATCTGAAATGTGCAATAATCAATAATACATGACTCGCTAAAGCTAATTTCTGACAGGGAAATTCTCATTAGCGCAGGTAGATGTAATGAATCACAGTTAGGAGAATGCTTTATTTATTTATTTATTTATTTTTTGGTTCTCTCGCTTTGAACTCAAGTGTAGTCCACACACATCTTCTGGTAGCACTGGACTGAACTTTGCGTGTGGATTAGCTTTCCCCATTACCAGTGTCCCTTGCCATCAGGTGAACCCACTCCGACTTTAGAATTACTTGTAATTTACGTCCCCAACTCAAGGACGAGAAGTCAATATTTTAATCCAATTGTCCAGTCTAGGGGTTAAACCCTTACCTCGGCATCACCACACAGGATGTTTAAGAACGAGCGTTCCTATCCATTCGGCCATGCTGGTCTCCAAATATTTACTATACTGAGGAATTTCGATCTTGGCCGATGCAGCAGAACCAGAGATTGAACGCTGGGATGAGATGTAGAGAAATGCATTCCTTGAAGACATGTCCACAAAAAAACCCAAGTTAGTAATCGCTGACGCTACGAAGTCGTGTCCTAAACTGAGAGACTCATTGTATGATCTATGGAAAGTAATTATAACACATCCTGGAGATGGCTTCTTCACTTTTCGACATCATAGCATTCCGGACAATACCATAGATGCTTCGTCATCCTAAGCTAATGTCGTAATTACGGCTCAGGCTGGAGGGAGAATTCTGAAGGAGGGTTCTGGTGATTTTACCTTGACCACATATAGTCTGACTATGGAGGTCATGGCAGTAAATAAAATAATAACATGGCTCGAGACACAGACCTTCACGCGGGCATGTTTCCTTGGTGACTCATTGGGTATGCTCAGGAAGATAGCGGTGGGTTGGATCAGAAGACAGCGGTTGTCTCTAGAGCTGTCACGGCTTGCAAAGGTTAGTTTCATCTTCGTGCCAGGACATGCGGGTGTACAAGGAAATGAGCAGGCTGACAGGCTTGCAGGTAAGGCTACTGTGGATGGCGGACGAGCCATGGAACAAGCTGATATACTGAATGCTCTACGAGAAGTAAAACTTTTACTTTTAAGAGAACCAAGTGGTTACCGTGTATCCACAACCACGGTCAGACTGCGAGAACAGCAAGTTAAAAGAGGTGTGGCCAGACAAAAACACTATGCAGGAAGCCAAAGAAGATTGATAAACCAGCACAGAATTTGTGTCGTTAGCCGCTACACGCTGCGGGATTTACTGAGGAGGGGATCAGAGCAGTTATGGACTGAATAATTCGATGTGCAATGAGGATGATCTGTCGACTAACTGAACTAAATAACTAACTAAACTAACTAACTAACTAACTAACTAACTAACTAACTAACTAACTAACTAACTAACTAACTAACTAACTAACTAACTAACTAACTAACTAACTAACTAACTAACTAACTAACTAACTAACTAAACTAACTAACTAACTAACTAACTAACTAACTAACTAACTAACTAACTAACTAACTAACTAACTAACTAACTAACTAAACTAACTAACTAACTAACTAGCTAGCTAGCTAGCTGTCTAACTAACTAACTAAACGTCGCAATGTGTCCATGCTGATTGTCCCAATACCATCCTGGTTATAAACACCTCGTATTGGTTGCATCAAGCGTCCCGTCATGCTGGGACAACACGTCAGTCTGTTTTATCTGTTACTGCATCTTTAGCTTTTAGTCGTTCTAAATGTCTTCAGAATGTCTGCGAATGTCCGTGTACACTTATATCTCATCGCATCTCATCGCATCTCATCGCATCTCATCTCATCTCACCTCATCTAATGTTCTGGCTGTCTAATCCGAGTGCACTTATATCTCATCTCATCTCATCCCATCTCATCTTGTTCCTCTTGTACCTTGCGGTGTCGAGGTGAAGCATAAACAGCGGAAGAGTGCCCGTTTATGGGCTTCATATATCCAGATTCTCATGGACTATTATTCCCCCTGTCCATCGTTGACAATGTCCGCCTCTTCATCTGGTTCCATTTTGGTTTGTACATCATTGCATATTGGGGAAACTTTTAGTAGCCTGGTCATGCGGCCGCACCATTTTCCTTGCTGTTTTTTATTATTATTATTATTATTATTATTATTATTCTAAATGAAATCTTAGGTTGCGTTGAGTTGAGTTGAATTGAGTTGAGTTGAGTTGATTTGAGTTGAGTTGAGTTGAGTTGGATCAAGAACCGACAATGCTGCACTCGGGACATTTCCTCGCATGCTCCACCCTCATCTTCAACAGCCAGTGAAGAGTCCCAATACAAATAGCATCAGCTGCAATCTGCTTATGCGTCCGCCTGGCCTTTCCTCGAAGTACTGTGTGTCGACCGGGCCTCTAGTCACTCCCAGCTGCACCACTCCCAGCTGCACCACTCTCTAGAGACAATGATGTGATTGTCTTTGAACCCGACACGTCGGAATTGTGAACCTGAATTCACGACCTGAACTCTGTAAGTCTAGAGTGAGTACAATATATTGCAGCTATTCCATCCTAAAAGAGAGCCGATGTGGTGCAGTAGCTAGCGTCCTGGCCTTCCAACCAGGTGATCATGTGTTCGAATCTGGGAGTCTCCGAGTCCCTCCCGCCCTCCCCCCCCCCATCTGGGAGTCTCCGTGGCGAAGTGGTCAAGCCGTTTGCCTCGGGCTCCGAAGGTTGTGGGTTCGATTCCTCGTCACTTCTTCGGTTAACGAGTGCATTTTTTATCTAGAAACTCCTGGGGGTCGTCGCCGGAGCTACGAAAATCCGTGCTTTGTGCGATGCTTTCAGCAGGCCGCCCTGTGGAAAGAGACCGAGCCATATGGGATAACACCCGGTGCAATGAACTTTTAAGACTTTTTTAAAATGTTTAATTTTTAATATTTTTTTAAGAATGCCCCATACAGGCGTATGACTCAGTCTCAAAAGGTAAACAAGAAATGTTATAGAAAGCAATGGTGGGCGGCATGAAATTAACCATATTATTCATCACGCGCCGATTAGTTTATACAAATATGAAGCTAGCACCATATAGCCAGTACACCTCATGGCGTGCAGAAAAGTCCTTTATCTTTACTTGTCTTTTCCCTCCCAGTATTTCTACAAGCTACGACTAGTAAATACGTGTGTTAAATGATTAAGTATCATGGGATGATTAACTGATTAAGTGTCATGGGATGATTAACTGATTAAGGAGTGCCATGAGATGATTAATTGATTCAGTGTAATGGGATGATTAACTGATTAGATGCCATGGAATGATTAACTGATTAAGTGTCATGGGATGATTAACTGATTAAGTGTCATGGAAGGATTAACTGATTAAGTGTCATGGGATGGTTATCTGATTAAGTGTCATGGGATGATTTACTGATTAAGTTTTCAGAGATGATTAACTGATTAAGTGCCATGGTATGATTAACTGATTAAATGCCATGGGATGATTAACTGATTAAGAGCCATGGGATGATTAATCGTCTTAACCGTCTTCTCGTGTCTGCAATGAGCTTATATAACACCGAAATATTGCCATTGAGTTATAAAACAACATGTCTGCTACAATATTAACAACGTTTTAAGTCATAACTGTGGCACACAACTACAGGTAGTCGTCGACTTACGACCACGATCGGTTCCAACAGACCGGTCGTAACACGATTTGGTCGTAAGTTCAATACGCTATGTGTACGGTAATGTGAAGTGATGTTATAAAAATATTTAAGTTAAATTATATCATAAATTTCTTTTATTATTGTTATAAATCATAATTTTCAATGTTCATTTTGTGCCATTTGTATCATCTCTACACCATTTTGTTTCTTATGTTTACTTCGTCAGGTTTAAGAAAAAACACTGCATTAACTGTACATGTACAACTGGTTTAATATTTGCAAAACATACAAAATACAGGTGTGGAAAATACTATAGGAAACATTATTATTACATGGTCTACCATCTCTAGTTCGGCGTCGTCAATAAAGATTGATGGTACCCTATGTGCACCTTGTGACATAATCTGTGTCTTCTTTTTGCTAATTGTTAAACCAAATTCTGAACAAGCATTGGAGAATGCAGATAGTAGACATTGTAATTCTTCCTCAGAGTGGGTCGTAACTGCAGCATCATCTGCAAAAATCAGGTTATCCATCTAAGTCTACGAAGACTGAGCATGGAATAAACCGTCACACAACCTGATCTTTGCAGACAACGCCGTTCGACTGATAATTGAGGCAGAAATAAATCTTTAAATATTGAGCACAACCCACTACTGGCAACGCTGATCGCACTCTGGTATGAATCTAAGGCCTTTCCACGTCAATGTGGAAGCACTAGACTCGAGTTAATAATATGGCTATTGATTGTCGTCGTAAAGTCGAATGGTCGTAAGTTGCATAGGTCGTAAGTCGACGACTAGGTGTACTTCCCATTTACCGTCATTCATGTTTGTTTGGTCCAAACCTATTTTTTGTTTGGTACTGAATCTGTTAATCGTGTTAAGCGACTTCCCTTAATGCATGGGGTTATATATCGCTGAAATGTTGTCATTGCATTATAATACACCATGTCTGCTATCATACCAGCGTTCACTGCAAAAATGTGTCACACCTCTATTTTACATTTTCCGTCTGTGCTTTCTGTTTGGTCCAAAGCTACACAGAATATGTTAACATGTGATGGCTTTTCAGTTATCAGTCGATCGGCATCAATGAGCTTTACATTACTACTACGAACTGTTACCCGAAATTTACTTTAAAAAATGACCTCATAAAGGGGACTTTTGAGGCGCGAATGCTAAAAGTTAATGTTCCATGTTGACTCACTTCTACCCATTGTAAAGAGACCTTCCCAGCTCAATCTGGACAGCCAATGAAATGCGATTAACCTTCAGAAAATAGCTGCGCGCGCATTACGAGATTGCCCGGATCTTGGAGCCAATGGTTTCATTAGGTCCTCGAATGAAAGGACAACGCCCTGGCAGACTGGATTCACAGATGGAGTCCGGAGAGGCGAGCTTGAGCAAGGGCAATCACATAATATTGATAAAGCTAGACTAGCTGGTGTCAGAAAATGCAAACCTTTTTGAATCTCCCTCTTCTCCATCTTTCCGTTGGCTCTTAAATCTATTTTTAGAAGCAGGCATGGCCTCTTTGGGTGAATTTATATTCAATGGTAAAGTGAAGTAATAAGTAATATTAACATTACAACAATCATGTCTCGTAGCAGGAAACTTCTATCCGTCCCTGATGTCATAGGACGGTCATATTTTGGACGCCTGCATTTTTTTTTCGCATATCCTTTACAGGACATCGCAGTCAACACCAGTATCTTTCAGCTGATTGTTGATGTCTTGGCAAGATTACGCTTAGTAGTTTGCCATTGCTTTCTGAGCGACCGGCTCACATACCCCGTAAGTAACCAACGCGGCGCGATCCGCTACTGAATCTCTCGCAGCTGCGTTACACACGTGAATATACAGGATTACCGAGAAAGTCGTTAACACCTAGGCCAAAGAGACCGTGGATACACGGTAGAAAAAGCAATAAGCAATCTATTATGCTTTCTGCGTGCGTGTACAATGTAACTTGTTCTCTTCAATGAATTTTGTAAAAGGTATCTTTCTAGTGGCCTGGATGCTCAGATTCCCAGTTCCCTATAATAGCTTCATTAACAATTTCCTGGCCTTGTCAAAAGTTATGTTATCTATATCAGGCTGAGATAGTCTTCTACTTTCCTATGCAATATATCAGCCTCTTTACTGCGTGTTGCAATGAGAGGTGATCCATTGTATGACAACCCTTCTGGATTTCTGATATAGTCCTTGGAGTGCTTCTCCTAGAATTATTAGTTCTGCATTGTTTATGCTTTGATCTTTCCTCGCAGTTCTCTATGACCATTTACCTTTCACATGTTCTCCTGTGTCACGTGCTTGTTGCAGTGGGTTATACCGGGTGTATTTTTAATGACTGTGCAATGTTTGAAAATATTGCCGGTTCAAGTTTTGTATTTACCTATTATGTTGCATGAACTTTACAGAGGGTGAATACAAAACTTGGACTAGCAATATTTTCAAACACTGTACAGTCATTAAAAATAACCCTATATATTCAATTAATATTATCTCTTACAGGTCAGTATTGCCGGATGGATAACAGCACCCGCTCTTAAACTTATGTTGTGCTGATGCCGAGATAGCGGGTTCAACCCCTACACCGGTCACTTGCACTAAAATGTTGACGCCTTGTCCATGATTTGGGGACGCACATATTCCTCAGAAGTCGGAGTGGGTTCGTCTGATGGCGAGAGACAATTGTAATAGGGAAAGCTAATCCACACGCCAATATCATTCCAGTGAATTGAAAATAATAGCACGTGTATGGACTAAGCTTGATTTCAAAGCGAACAAAAGCCCAAATAAAAAAAAAAATTTTTTAAAAGACTTGTATCTTTTGCAGTTCATATGTCAAACATGGCACCACATGTTGGACCGCAGCTGCTTGCTAAATATTATATCTAGCCTCTATATCTTGAGGCCACTACACCATCCACAATCCACCATCCAATGGATACCCCAATTCTTAGAGCAGGCGCATGCATAAATCTATTCCTGATGCTCACACACCTGGTTTGTGATTTTCGTTATGTGTTGCTATTAATCGACATGATAACACAACGGTCAAACCTATTGGTACTTTTTCTCCCTCGGCAAATGTCGTAAAATTGTATGGTTCCAGTGTTTGACCACATTATATACAACAATAAGAAAGAGATAAACAGCTTTCTTTGGCCATGTGATGAGAGGAGAGGCATTGGAGAACATCGTGACAACTGGAAATATCGAGGGGAAGAGAGGTAGAGGCAGACCAAGAGAAATGATGCTGGATGGATTGAGATGGTGGTATGGAGGAATATCATCAGCAGAGTTGATACAGAACACCAAAGACCGAAATCTGTGGAAAGTTATGAACGCCTACGACAGCTGGCATGGCATTTGATGATGATGATGATGATGATGATTATGATGATGATGATGATGATGCTGATGATGACGATGACGATGACGACGACGACGACGACGACGATGATGATGATGATGATTAGTGTTTGAACGTGGTACGCGGGATTGTGAATTGCTTTTGCGACCCCTTCGGCTCAGCTCGGTCAATAACTGTCAAAAAGAGCTAAATACTGTCGTTTACCTACAGAGTAAATGACAACGATATAGCTAATGTCTGAGTATCAACTGAGTTAATGAACACACTCACACAAACTCACACGTACATACGATATAACCAATGTCTCAGTAATAAATGGAGGTAATCTACACACTCACACAAACACACTCCTACATACGATATAGCCAATGTCTGAACAGCAAATGAGTTAATGAACACACTCACCCAAACGACACGCACATATGATATAGCCAATGTCTGAGTATCAAATGAGTTAATGAACACACTCACCCAAACGACACGTACATATGATATAGCCAATGTCTGAGTATCAAATGAGTTAATGAACACACTCATCCAAACGACGCGTACATATGATATAGCCAATGTCTGAACAGCAAATGAGTTAATCAACACACTCACACAAACGGACATGTACATAAGATACAGCCAATGTCTGTGTACCAAATGAGTTAATCAACACGCACACGTACATACAGACACGCACTACACCTCATTCTCTCCCTCCCAAAACTAATTAACACAGACGCACAGTGATAAAAGAGAATGGAAAGCACTCGAGAGAGTAAATTTCCTCCCAAGAAGACGCACACAAACTCCAGCATGTAAATTTCTTTTTCTAGCCAGGTTTTCGCGTCTTTTCGAGAGTGTTCGGTGAAGAACTAGATGAGATAGCTTAGAAGTTTCATCATGCAATCTCAAGGAAATTGTCTGGAAACTATAAAAAGACCCTAGCGTCCGTTTCCTTCAACATTGACGAGTCCTTGATGCCGTCTTTGGACAGAAACTTGGCATTTCTCGAGTCCCGAGCGAGGGTTTGTGGGAAGGGAGTGATTCGCGGCTAGATAAAATGCAATCAAATCTAGAAAAGGTGAGCGTTTCCGGTTTTACTGTGCTTTTAGACTTGCGTCAAACGGGAATCTACAACACAATGTTTTGAAATTTAATGAGGGTTTCTCGTTTATGCTAGGCGGGGTGTGTTTTCATTTTTTAACTTTGTGTATAATAAATCCGATGTTTCTATCCTTTCTGCTCTGTAAACTTGAGATGGCGATGCCTGTCTGTTGAGGTTCGTGTGAATGTTCCATGATTGAAAAGATCCGAATTTTATGCTTAAACATACATATGTTCAACATATCTTCTTCATTATGCAATACCAGAGATAGCTCCGTTTATTAGATGTTGGATAGTAGGTCAGCATGGCCAAATGGATAAGGATGTAGGTTCTTAACATCCGGTGTGCTGATGCCGAGGTAGCGGGTTCAACCCCTAAACAGGACAGTTTGACTAAAATGTTGACCTCTCGTCCTTGACTTGGGGGCGTAAATTACAAGTACCTCTGAAGTCGGAGTGGGTTCACCTGATGGACACTGTTAATAGGGAAAACTAATCCACACACAAAACTCAGTCCAGCACTACTAGAAGTAGTGTAAATGGACTAAGCTTGAGTTAAGGCAAGCGAGCGCAATAAACAACAAACAAACAAACAAACAAACAAACAAACAAACGAAGATGTTGGGTAGGCTTTCATATATTCCTAATTGACATCCATGAGCTATGGTGGTCGGGTGAGTGATGTGCTAGCTTGACGTCCAAGTGGTCCGCGATCAAATTCCCTTCGATGGTGGATTTCATTCGCTACCATATGACTCCAGGGACAATTAAGTCTACAACAGCATAAAAACATGTATAGGATGTTTGTCATTTATTTGGGACTTTCACGTTCAGTAGTTTGCTGTTGCTTCCTGAACAGCCGACGCTCATACAACTAAATTCAATCCAAAGGTATCTGCTTCTACATCGCCTGCCGTCAATTCCGAGCTCTCGACTCGCTATGTCGGGTTATTGTGAAACGGCCTCACAGAAACAGAGTGACAACTACTGACTGTGAGTAGTCCTTGAGGACAGCTTCCAGCAAAGTATGTATTGGGTGGATTCATCAACGAACGCATGTGTGTGTGTGTGTGTGTGTGTGTGTGAGAGTGTTGCATGTTCATTGCAGGACGTTGCAATCAACCCCCAGGTTGATTACAAGGAAAATTTACGTTCAGTAGCCATTGCTACTGGCTCGTCAAAAAAAAGGGGGGTTGGGGAGGGGGGGGGGGATTTCCCTTGATCAGATATTTTTGAGAGTCCATGGGAGTCTCGATATGTGAAGCCCATGAACGGGTACTCACCCGCTGTTTATGCTTCACATCGACACCGCAAGGTACAAGAGGAACAAGATGAGATAAGCCATTGCTTTCTGAAGTCTACCTTAAAGTCCAGCTTAATGTCTGTGTATGATTTGAACGCCTTACCTGCCATCAGAGCACCAGAAGAGCGAGCGTTCTTATCCTTTCGGATATATATATATATATATATATATATATATATATATATATATATATATATATATATATAGAGAGAGAGAGAGAGAGAGAGAGAGAGAGAGAGAGAGAGAGAGAGAGAGAGAGTCTAAAACAGAAAACGAAATACTTGTCAACACTAGTTGTCCAACGCAACACGAGTCCCTTGGTGTAAAACTATGTAAAACACAAGTGACAAGCTATCAGGTTTGACATGTGGTCACTTAATTGACGGACATCGGTGAGTAGGGACCTGACCGTTACTGTTTATAATTACTGACCAGGGTGCTAATTTCCCAGGTTTAAATGAGAGCACAAAGTGAGAATTGGTCCATTATTTATGCATGTATTTCTTCATGAGAATCTCCCATGAGTGACCTAGTAATGGGTTCACGATCATTTGAGAGATCGTGGGGCTATGGGGGGTTCATGCGCTTAAGTAATATATCGATCTGTCTGTTTGTCTGTCTATCCGTTGGTGATTTGGTTGTTCTGTCTGCGTTCGATCTGTCTGTCTGTCTGTCTGTCCGCTGTCCGTCTTTCTGCCTGTCTGTTGATTGGTTGATCGATCGTTCGGTCTGTCAATAGGTCGGTCTGCCTGTTTGTCTATCCCTCTGTCTGTCGTTGCATTGTTTGTCTGTCTAATTGTCCAGGCCTCTGTCTATTACATCTTGAGGAGCCGCGATGCCATAGTGGTTATCACGCTAGCCTGACAAGACAGTGTTTCAAGTTCAAGTCCCATCAGAGTCAGGCTGATTGTTCGTTTCTGCCAGAAGGGCTCAGGGGCTGAGGCGGTTTCATACAAAATGGCTGCCAAATAGTTTTCAAAATGCTATGGCAAGTGTCTGATGAGGTTGTTTTTTTTTTTTTTAAGTTGCATATCCCTTACAGGACGTTGCAGTCAACACCAGCATTTGTCAGCTGTTGTTGATGTTCTTGGTAAGATTACGCTCATTAATTTGCCATTGCTTTCTGAGCGACCGGCTCACATACCCCGTTTGTAACCAACGCGACGCGATCCACTGCCGAATCTCGCACAGCTGTGTTCCTCACGTGGATACACGGGATTACGGAGAAAGTCGTTAACACCTTCGCCAAGAAGACGGCCTGATGAGGTTAGGCGAAGGAAAAAGATATACGTTCTTAAGTCTCTTATTCCGTTTGCTGTCCTTTAATTATGTGTTTGTTTGTTCCATCCTTTGTTTACTTGTTTTCTGATTTCTTTGTCCGTGTCCGTCCTTTTTTGATAATTTCCATCTAGCTTTCTATATATTTGTCTGTCTCTTTATTTATTTTATTTTAATTTTTTTGGTCTGTCAGTCTGTCTGAATGTCATCCCTTCTTTCATTCTTTCCATCCGTCCTCTCTTTATGTGTGTCTTTGTATATTTCTTTATATGATTCTGTCCGTTCTTCCTTGATTCTTTCTTTTTAGCTTTCTGTCTGTCTTTCAATTTTATTTCATTATTTAGTTTTTCTTTCTTTCTTTCTTTCTTTCTTTCTTTCTCTCTTTCTTGTTCTGCCATTTCTGTATTACGTTGTAGAATAAAATAAAATGTCCTGTGGTATTTTTTTGGAACAAATTGCACGACTGTAAAGTGGCCGACAACATAACTAAGATTGTCTCATTAAGATACATCAGGTGCAACAAAGTTGGTCAAGGCTGCAATAAACCCGGCTGGAAAACCTGCTCCACTGTGGTGGATCCGACAAAATCCGTGTGTGGAACTACACAATGACGAAGATGAAGTATGTGCATGAGTACGGGATAATGGTGCTCCTTGTCCAGCGTGTCTCAGACCACGTGACCGCTGTTTGGGGTGAAGTCTATTCTAGCTTCACCGACCACATCCTCAAATGCAGGCATTGGTCACGTGATACTACTAATTACGAGGAATCAGAAATACCCCCTCGCAGCCGCGGAGAATAGAAGAGCATCTGAAAGAGCTTGTCAAGGATGCTCTGGGGGTTGGATTGTGGTCAAGTGCACGTCAAGCTACATATGAAGCTGGGAGCTACAAGACCTCGTCTAGACGCGGTTGGAGTCTGCCCTCGAAGAAATTTTTACCTCGTCCAAGTGCTCGGAGAATGATGAGAAATTTGGAATTGACAAGGCTGGAGACAATAGCGAAAGTCAAATCAAGTTTCCGGGAGAGTGGGCGAGGAGACAAGATATCATATAGAAAAGATGGCAATTTTTGGCTGTGGTCTATAGCAAAAAGTCTGTTGACTTTGCAGCACCTGCTTCCGATAAGGGCGAGCCCATGTGGATAAAGGGGGACAATTTGCAGGAAATCCCGCTTTTATCCCCGAATTCCTCCACTTATAAGAGAACCAATTCTCGGCGAAAGTTAACACAATGTTGGATATTGTCGTAGAGTTGTGAAATGACAGATCTTCACATATACTAAATTGCGGTATAATGAAATAGGGTGACTAGTTAGTTTCCTTCCCGTCGAGTCATCACAACGTAAGCTAATTATCTGGCTCTTGTATAACGGCCCCCTCCGTGGGGAAGGTTTTACGGACACGATTCATGATCTCACATACTCGTGTTCAAAACACAACTGCGCGCGATTTGGCAGCAGACCGCTGTGCGCTGGTTTTTTACCAAATGGTATCGGTGCCGGTTGTTCAGCAGGCAGTGGCAAACTACTAAACGTAAACTTCCCAAGACATCAACAACAGCACACACACACACAAATGCTGGTGTTGACTGCAAACGTCCTGTAACCCGGGAAGGTTAACCCGGTCAACAAATGCCCGCAGTAGTCGGATGTGTCGGCCTAACGGCGTAAGAACGCAGCTCTGCTGTAAACAGGCACAACGCAATCACGTCCGAAAAAGAAAAAAAAAACCTCCGGATGAACGTAGAAGAAGAAACGTCTTGTAAAGGATACGCAACTAACTTTGTTTTATTTTGTATAACGAGGAGCGCGGTGGCGTATTGTCCAGCTCCCTTGCCTGCCGGGCGCTTGTCATGTGTTCAATTCCCCAATGAGGTGGGTTGTTAAAAATATATGGTCCCCGATCTAGCCAGTCTACATTGGGTGCCAGAAAATGCCCAAGGAAGTAAAGGCGAGACATGGACCATATCACACAATGAGTGCCGGTTGTTCTATACAATATGGGGTAGTACCATATATCTAGTACATCTCATAGCGGGAAAAACAGGGTACTCTACTCGGCGACACTTGACTTTACTTACTTTATTATACTTTACTGTACTTTACTGTACTTTACTGTACTTTACTGTACTGTACTGTACTTTACTTTTCTTTACTTTACTTTACCTTACCTTACCTTACCTTACCTTACCTAAAAATCAATCATTTCTCAGTCTAGTTGTTCATGCGTCAAAGTACACTTGTTCCTGCAGCGAGACGCCGTCGTCATTTGGAGGCGACAGGTTGGATCCCAGTCGGTAACTATAGCTTTCAAATTTTATGTTGTCTAGTGCATCCTCTAGTCTCTATTTCCTTCTTCTCCTTCTGTGAGCGCCAAATAATACGATGTATATTTATTTATGTAATTGTCTTAGTGGCCTCAACGGTTCTCCCCATTGATTTCTTGTGTTTACGTGTACAGCATTAGAACCAACCAATCATTTCTCTTCTTTAAATGTGTGTTCATATATACTCGACAACAGCATTACGGTCAGATGTGTTTGTGTGTTTGTTATTTGACCTATGCTGGTTTAATATACATTATGAGACCTATGGTGCTATCTCAATGGTTTGATACGAATTCTGTCCGTATTTCATAGCTGTTAGGTTCATGTGTATGATAGACATGACCAGTGAAGACACTGTTTTTGGAGTGTCTAGTTGGTCACGCGTCGAAGTACACTTGTTCCTGCAGCTAGGCGAGGTCGTCATTTGGAGGCGACAGGTTCGATCCCGGTCGGTAACTATAGCTTTCAAATTTTATGTTGTCTAGTGCGTCGTCTAGTCTCTATTTCCTTCTTCTCCTTCTGTGAACGCCAGATAATACTATGTGTGTTTATTTATGTAATTGTCTTACCTTACATAACGAGTCTGCACTGACTTCCAATTCAAGATTCAATTCCATAACTACTGGGGACCGAACCCGGACCACTAGGCAAGCGAGCCCACGAAAGCCAAACCTACTGCCTTGTCTTGGCTTGTTCAAGTAGTCTTTGTACTGTGGTGAGTTAGTTAGTTGCACATCCTTTACAGGACGTCGCAGTCAACCGCAGCATTTTTGTGATTTCTTGGCAAGTTTACATTCATTAGTTTGCTATTGCTGTTTGACCGATCGGCACTCATACCATTGTATGAAAACCAACTCATGCCCGTCTGCTGCCAAATCGCCCGCAGCTGTGTTTCGAATGATTATGAATCGTATTCGTAAAACCGTCGCCACAGAGCCGGCCGTGTTGAGTAGGTTAACTAAAGTAAAGCACCAGTTTATCATACCATGCGGCGCTTTGGGTATAAGGTTTTAGTCTCTAATTTTTTAAACCATCTGCACTGGATTTGTGTGTGGTCAGTATCAATGCCTAGCGAATCTCCAGGGACCAATGTTAGACTGGGTCCACCCGGCTCAATGTAGATTCACACACTTACCTGCTGGATCGCAAGGCAAGAGTGCTAGCTACTGCGCTACTGCGGTTCTCAGTGTCCTATATGGAGGTCAGGGTTCTGAATAAAAAAAGTCGACAGGGTCGACTTGATTGCACCGGGTTTTACCCCATATGGCTCGGTCTCTTTCCGCAACGCGGAAAGCGTCGCACCAAGCACTAATTCCGTAACTCTAGCGACGACCCCCAGGAGTCTGCGAAAAATTTAACTCGTGAACCGAAGGACGCGGCCCGGAATCGAACCCACAACCTTCGGAGCCCGAGTCAAACGGCTTGAACACTTCGCCACAGAGACTCCCAAGGGGGGGGGGGTGTCTGAATGGATAAGAGCACTCCTTCTTAAAAATCCGGTGTGCTGATACCGAGATAGCGTGTTTAATCCCTACACAGTTCAATTGCACTAAAATATTGACTTGTCGTCCTTGACTTGAGAACGTCAATATTCGGACGTTCTTCATTTATTCACACTGACATTATGTACTTCCTTGTTATCACCATTTATTTCGTCCGTATGTAATTTGTATAAATGTTAATTAAACTTACGTTTGTGCCCCCTTAAAAGGGAAAAAGAAATAATAATAATTATCTCAAATTATACCTAGTGTAATAAACATTCCCCTAACTGTCGTACGCTACACGAACCTTAGGTAATTATAATTGCCTTGTCGAAAATTACTTTTAGTGAGTCACGTATTATTGACTATAGCAGATTTGCCATGCGTTTTAATGCATATTGTTTCTGCTGTTGTCGTTGTTGTCTAAGATTAGCTTCATAAGTTTAGTTAAGTTAGTTTAGTTTAGTCGATGGATCAACATTACGGCACACGGGTGCAACCCATAAGTGCTCCATAACCTTATAAGTGTTGTAAGAGGGTGCTTCAAGTGAAAACCTTAAAGGTGTGATAGAAATTACAAAAACCATGCCTTTGTTTTGTAATATGTCAGTATTGTTGTTAAGGATGTCAAGAGTGTTAAGCAGGTGACATCACGATGCAGACGAACACGGTGATGTCATAAGGACAGATTATAGATGGCCGCCCCACTTTTGACATGCACCAAATAGGGGCAGCGTTCTGTTATCCGCTTTTTAATCAGTAAATATGTGAAGCCTATAGGAATTCATCGGCTAATGACGGTCCAGTATGGTAATGCATGGCTGTCAGTCAAGCAAGTGTATTAGTGGAGTAGGCAGTTTCAAAACGGCGTCACTTCTCTGACAGACTGTTAACGGTCGGGTCAAGCGCACCAAATAGTGACCACACAGTCCATTTTACACAGGAATCCAAGCATTTATCGGCGCTGGAGGACTTGTATTGAAGACAGTGACAACTACATCGAAAATATGATACATTTGATCTTCAAAGATTTTTTTTTTCAAAGAATATATCCACCCAATATATATATATATATATATATATATATATATATATATATATATATATATATATATATATATATATATATATATATATATATATCTTCTTCTTCTTCTTCTTCAGCATTCCGAGCCATTGAGGTTTTCTTTGTTGCAGATACAATCCGTCTCCATTCGTCTCTCTGGTTGACCTTCTCTTGCCAGTCGTTGATTCCAAGTGCTTGTAGGTCTGTACATATATTATCTCTCCACCGTCTTCTTGGTCTACCTCGGGGTCTACGGTCATTTATGTCCTGAGTGTAAGCGAGTTTTGTTTCCCTATTATCTTCCATTCTTTCTATATGCCCAGCCATTGTAGTCTATTAGCCTTCATGATACCAATGATTAGCGGGGACTTAAACAGATCATAAATGTCTTTGTTACTTCTTCTTCTTTTCCACTCTCCACTTTGTGTATCCCAAATGGGCCCAAAGATGCGTCTTAAGACTTTGTTCTCAAAGGTTTGTAACAAGGCTTCGTCTCCTTTAGTTGTACTCCAGGTTTCCAGTCCTTAACTATTTTAAAATAAAGTTCGTTCGTTCGTTCGTTCGTTCGTTCGTTCATTCTTTCGTTCGTTCGTTCGTTCGTTCGTTCGTTCGTTCGTTCGGTCGTTCGTTCTTCTTTCACCCTTTAATTCCTATCGTCATTTGGAGGTGACAGGTTCGAATCCCGGTCGGTAACTATAGCTTTCAAATGTTATGTTGTCTAGTGCGTCTTCTAGTCTCTAATTCCTTCTTCTCATTCTATGAGCGCCAAATAATACTATGTGTGTTTACTTATGGACTGTCATGACAGTTTGGACAGAACAATAATGGAGGGGTATAAGCCCCGGAAAAGAGGAAGAGGAAGGCCAAAGAGAAAATGGGTGCAGGATGTGGCAAATAATCTCCAGATGGGTGTATCGGACGCGGGCCATCTTGCTTATGATCTGGAAGTTTTTCGGAAGGTTGTTATGGGAGGGAGATTCTGCAAACGACATGCTGCTGAATGAATGAATTAAATGAATTGCTACCCCCCCCCCCCCCCCCCCCCACCCTTTGTTTTTAAATTTTCCTGCGCTCGCTCGCTTTGAACTCAAGTGTAGTCTATATACACTACTTCTAGTAGCACTGGACTGATTTTTGCGCGTGGGTTAGCTTTTTCCTATTACCAGTGTCCCCCGCCATCACGCCAACCCACTCCAACTTCTGAAGTACTTGTAATTTACGACCCCAAATCAAAGACGGTAAGTCAACATTTCAGTCCAACAAACCGGCATTATGGCTGAACTAGCTACCTCAGCATCAGCACACCGGATGTTTAAGAACGAGTGCTCGTATCCGTTCAGCCCAGCTGACCTCCATACAATTATTTATGTCTCAAGTTATTTCCATAGCCTCAAGTTCTTCCCCAGGCCTCAAGCTACCTGTCCAGTTTCCAAATGTTGCCTATAATGTTTGAAATGCATGGAAATGTCAACAAGCTCTAACTCAGTGGTTCTCAACCTGTTTTGACACATGCACCCCTTCACCATATGTTCAGAATGTCACACCCCCCCCCCCCAACCCTTTTTTTCGTATTTCCTCATTATAAATGATCCAGCAGTACAGCCTCTGACTCGGAGATAAGTAGCAACATTTTTTTCATATTTTCATTTTCTTTTCATTGCTCTGATATTTTAAAAAAAAATCTTTTTATTCTTCTCATCCCGTCCTTATGCCTCGATGTAGTCACCGGGGGATCTTCTCCTGTACTATATGTTGTGTTTCGCGCTTGCATTTGTTTGCTGATGAAGGCTAGTTGCTGCAACGTCCTGTATGTGTCGTAATTATGTTCTGTAAAGCTGCATTACTTTTTGTTATTGTATATTCTTTACTTACGTTATAACTACTTACGCTATAAATCGAATTTCAGAAGGGCGAGAAGAACAAAACCGTAAAGTATGGAGGGAAAAGTAATATTAAGTAATCTGTTCTCGCATTAACGCGATCTTGAGGTAATCTTAATTCCACCCCCCTTTGAAAACCCTAAAATACCCCCATGGAAAGGGGGTCGGGGGTCGTGGTAATTCCCCACCAGTTGAGAACCACTACTTTAGCTGACTTTTGTTTTCTTTGCATATATTTTTATACTGATATTATCTGAAGGTTTACGCCAGCACGGACGAAGAAGACGAGGAAGAAAACACTTTATCATTTACTGAATGACGATATGTCTACATGGCTGGCCATCGTGGAAGAGATTGGGACCTCACCACGTAGTTTCCCACAGACTCAGACAGCAATGCGATCACAACAAACAACAGTAAACATATACTGGAGGGCAATGTTGAGGGCTGCCATATAGCTAAGCCCAATATTGCGTCACAGAAAATAGATGTATATCCTAGAAGCAAAAACCGCAGAAAAACTATGAAACTAGTTAGTAACAGAGAGAAACGTCATTCTGACGTCACAGGACAACAGACTTGGTTGGAGTTGGGCATGGCAGCGGTGCATGAAGCTATCTGGACAGTTAAACTGGCAAACCAATAATCTACAGAGATAAAGTGGCAGGAATCACAGTTATTGATAGAAAGATATTATGGCAACGCTCTCAGGAGAAGAAGCTGAAAATGAATCAACCGTTTGCCGAGGAAAATTAGTGAGAATTTCGTTTCGAACGGCAACAAATAG
Source organism: Cepaea hortensis (assembly GCA_963921405.1). NCBI lineage: Eukaryota > Metazoa > Mollusca > Gastropoda > Stylommatophora > Helicidae > Cepaea > Cepaea hortensis. Next base: position 82,652,053 of record OY992894.1, on the reverse strand, counting down.
ACCTGTGGGACAGGGAGAGAGAGAAGGTGAATTGAAAGACATAGATCGTGAATCATGAACAAGTACTTACAGGTTTGTGAAGCTAACATGTAAATATAATATCAATTATGTACTTACCGGCCGCACTGGTAGATCACCAGGCACGGTAGAACTTGATGACTATTTCAGGTTATGCAACAACCAATAAACAAAGATTGATTCTGGTACGATCATGTCAACGATTCGACCTCATCTGTTCTTATGGTTTTAAACCAAATCGCTGTTCATTGAAAGCGAGCTACGTTGAGTTACATTCTTTACGATTAATGTTTCAAGTTTATGTATGATAGCGCATTGGCAAGGGCAAGTGAGCAAGAGGTAGACAACGATACAAGTGGGAAGATAACATCAAAAGATGAACGAACATCAGCCTGACAGAATGTACTATGTACAGTCAGGACGGACAGAGATTCATTGCAACCAACCTTCATTGTGGAGACGGCACTTGATTGATTGATTACATTCCACGTGGCAGATTTAGTAAAACTGATTATTCTGGCTGCTAATTCTGTGAAAATTATCTAGATAACAGTTTAAATTAAAGGTAACATATTTTAAATCAGCTAGTACAGCCGAGGGAACAGGAATAACATCAAACAAATGTTTTGAACTCGGCTCAGTCGACAAATAGATAGGCGAGGGCGAGAATCATCGACCGCAAACATTGCGCTGGGATAACTTGTTTAGCCGTGCCCGAATTTCCAACGGGTCCCATGGTGTAATGGTTAGCACTCTGGACTTTGAATCCAGCGATCCGAGTTCAAATCTCGGTGGGACCTACTTTTTACATTTTTTTTAAATATGTGATGTTGATGATGTGTTTTATATTTTATATTTACTTTTTCCTGTTGTTGTTTTTTTTAAGATTATATTTATATGCCAAATTGTGATATGAATATTACCCGAAAGACATAATTTATATAAATCAATTAAAAATAGTGCAATGTTCTAACAAATTAGTTACATATCCTTTACAGAACATAGCAGTCAACCCCACATTTTTTGGCTGTTCGTGATTCCTGGGCAGGTTTACCTTCAGTAGTTTGCCATTGATTTCTCAATGACCGGCAATTATACCATTTCATAGAAAACCAACTTAAGGCGGTCTGCTGCCAAATCGCGCACAGCCGTGTTTCGAACGCAGGTACGCGGGATTACGAATTACGCCTTCGCCACGGATCTGGCAATGTGCAATCTAAAATAAATATAAATGGAAAAATAATGAAAACTAGTATCATGGCCGTGTATTCACAGAGGATGAAAGACGGTTCGGTGAAGACGACACGAGAATACAGAAAGCAAGCAACGTCACATATGAAAAAGCACCTATCCTAGATACATCTAGATGTAACCATCAATGGGGAGAAGAAGGGGACTGATGCTTTATTCGTCTCAACGCTCTATTACAATCCAATGCTAGACATGGGCAGTTTGAGAAACACACAGCAGTAATATCACATCATGTTATGGTGAGATGCTTAAGACATGTAACTGGAAAAACGTGACGAGATGGAGAGACAAATGAGAAACTAAGATCAAGTGTACGGATAACACTGATTATTATTATTATTATTATTAATTATTATTATTATTATTATTATTTATTATTATTATTATTATTATTATTATTATTATTATTATTATTATTATTATTATTATTATTATTTATTATTATTATTATTATTATTATTATTTTAATTTGTTATTGCATGAGCTCGTTTTGAACTCAAGCGTAGTCCATACACATGCTACTGTGTCTAGTAGTACAGTTGTTGTTTTTTTTGGAGGAGGGGTGTGGGTAAGCTTTCCCTATTACCAATGTTCCTCGCCAACAGACAAACCCACGCCGACTTTTGAGGAACTTGTAATTTATGTCCCCATGTTAAAGACGAGAAGTCAACAATTTAGTCCAACCGACCGATTGAACCCGGTACCTCGGCATCTACACACCGGAAGTTAAAAAACGAACTTTCTTACTCATTCGGCCATGCTGACCTGCCCTGACTTTATAAAGCACCAAAGAAATACATGCTTCTGACATTTAGCTAAACGACCTAATGCTCATTCTTCAGGAGACGGTGTTTGTAGTGTTTTTCTGCGGATTATGTGTTCTTATTTCGTGTTCGTTTTTTTTTTTTTTTTTTAATTTGTTCACAAGAAGCCACGGAAGGCAGGTGGTGGATTAAATTTTGAGGGCAGCCGACAGATAGATGTTGGTTATGGTCTCAAGTTTCGCGACGGTGGGCAGACGATCTCTTTCACGGGACAATGGTTACGGTCGTCGGCCAGTATGGTCACTGCCAGGAAGGAAAGCAACGGCAAACTACCTTCTTTAAAGTTGCCTAGTTTATCATGTTTCGCCTAATTACAGATGATCACAAGAAAAGGGTCCACGATTCTGGTGATCGAGTGAAATGGCGAATCATGACCGCCCACGCTTACCGGCATGGCATATGATGGATGGATGGATGGATGGATGGAAAGAAGATCAACCAGCGGCTAGAGCTTTCTCTGTGAAAATATCGGGATACAAGGCGAGATGGAATAAAAGAGACATTGAGGAAATCAAATATGATGTTAGTACAAGCAACAAGGCAAGCGAAACATATAAAAAATCACATCTGCATCCTCTCTGCGACTCCTCTCGGTGAAAGCAGGAAGACGAAACAGAATGGGAAGAAGTGACTACCAAGTTTTAAGTATCCAGCTTTGTTATTTCTTATTTGAACGTCATGATTAGTTTAGAGGGTGACAACCAATTGTGTCCTCTGTTCATTGGTGTGGCATGATGTCTTCAGACGTTCGCATCCCAAGTCCATTTACATTTCTCAATACTCAGTAGTTAACTACGTAAGCCGTTGTGATACCCTAACTAAAAATAGAATCGTAGATTCTAGATCAAGAGAGGGTAGATGAATGGGGGAGGGGGGACTCCATTTCATTGGGTAACCCTTGGGCTGGTAACGCTCCTTAATACATAATTAGCCCGCCAGTCGAAGCCTTGATTTCATCCCGTAAGGACATGTTCAAGATGCAGTGGTAAAATTTGCCCCAAAAAAAACAACATTCTTTGGGAGGTGGTCATCTGCACTCCAGAGAATGAGGAAGATGGAGGAGGCCCTTTTCAATTACCAGGACAACTCCAAGGGAAGTCCTGAGCTCTAGTCTTCAACTCCAGCTGAAAAGTCAGACTCCAAAAAGACCAAAATGAACAACAGGTTGCAAAGGTTCAGCCTGAATCCACTAATTCTGGCCTATACAGATGGCACTGAAGAAAAAGTCTTTATCCAAAGCCTAAAACAGGGATACTCTCCAATTTTGTAAAAGCCCAGGCTATATCTTCAAGATAAATTCAAGAAGAAACCTTAAGAGGAGAGATCACCTGGTTTTCAGCATGTCACTACTGGTTAAGAGTGGACATTAAAGGTCCATTGGAGCAGACTATATCACAGTTATTATTAATAATGGCTGAAAGCTGAAGGAGCAGAAGTTAATAAATAGAGCAAATTCCCAAAAATGGATTAGTGATAAGTCGGTGTGGTGATTCAATTACATCAGAACCTGTTGTGGGAGATAGACTGGCAGAGAAGAATGATGGGACATCATAGTTTTTAGATCTTCATCTACTGAAAAGTAAAACTAATCCCAAATTATCAACTTTGCGAACGGTCTACTCACCCTTCGGAAGGACATGTTGTCACTTGCTTCGGACTAGTCAAAGTAGGGAATAGCCTAAACTGGAAAAACATTATGGGGAAAGCTGAAACCTGAGACATTCCCAACACCTTCATTGGTGCTAAAAGACGGTACACGGATCAGTATAGCAGTGTCTCCCTATACTTGTGCCCGGCTATAAGTTTATCATGTGTTTTCCTCATTTGACAGTTGGAAAAGTGATAGCATGATTAAAGTGTTGTGGTGTAGAATAACCTATGGTGTAGAGAAGTGAAGGAGAAGGGTTTATTTAGATTGATGTTTCTGTGGGGATATTGAGTGATGTGTTTGGGTTTTCATAGATAATGTCACTATAATGTGCATATAAACATATTTGGGATGTAAATTGTTGGCAGAATATGAAGCCTGAGTCTTCACTTGACCTCATCAAACATTAATAAAAGTATTAGTAGTAAGAGAACAGTTTTTGAGATACATGTCTCTGTGATTGTCTTGTACATTGTTGAGAAAGAAATGTCCAACTGGTGTCAAGCATCTTCATGGTGACTGTTACTCTACTGTTGCTGTTGGTTACAGAGATTGTGAAAGTCTGTGTGGTTGTTGTCAAGTATCTTCCATGATGTATGACTTGTCTAACCTGTTGGTGTGATCATTCTTTGTGAATGTTTGTCCAACTGTTGTCAAGATCTTCTCGTGTTGTCTTGTTCAACCAGTGTAAAATACAGTTGTTGTTGTTTATGTTCACTACAATGGTACAATTGTCAATGTGATCATTTGTCCAAGTGTCTTGTGTCACTTGAAATAAGTAATGAGATCAAAAATGAGGTTGGCGACCAGAGCACAGTCAGCTGGAAGATGAGAGAACTGCTTTCATTGGTTACTGTGGCTAACTGCCAAGATCTCTATATCTATATATGGCCTAGAAGAGAAATCATCTATAAATAATTCTGTGTAGAACTTAACTTAGGTCTAATTTCTCACAGTGGGGGTACTCGGTGAGCCAAACTTCTGAATGGTTTCTCTACAAGGGTTATGCGAGAATGACTATCAATACCTCTAGACAACACTTGCTGTTACTAACCTGTATCTTTTATAGAGAGATATACTTTATAGAACTTCACTCATTGGAACTTCTGTAATTCTCTATAAACCCACACAAAAAACCTCACATGTTGGAGGCTCGTATCCGCGATTGAACCCAGGGAACACCCCTAAAGGAGATCACATGTTGGAGGCTCGTATCCGCGATTGAACCCCGGGAACACCCCTAAAGGAGATCACATGTTGTGGACCCGTATCCGCGACTGGACCCTGGGAATAACCTGCAAAAGGGGATCACATAATGTGGACTAATATAGGCAATTAGAACCCTGGGAACACCCCTCAAGGTAATCACATATTGAGTGCTCTATGCACTAATTGAACCCTGGGAATACCTTTTATGGGATTCACATAACGAGGTCTAACGACTCGGGATGTAAACTATGGGTATACCTTGTCTGGGACTCCTGTGGAGGATATCTATGTTTGTATTAGAATCAGGGAGTAACCTCTCGCAAAATTAAACCTATTGCTTAGAGTTTTATGATGTGGTTAATGGATCTCGTCACATAAATGTGGACAAAAGGTCCAGATGTTTAAACCCACAAGTAAATCTCGGGTGGTGGTTGTTTCATCAATGGTGGTAATATTGCATGTATCACTGTTCACAAATGTCACATTGTACAATGTAGTTGAACAAAAATGTTAATTATTTTATGGGTCAACATGTTTGATATACCCATGATAATGTTGTGTTTCAAGATGGGCTGATGTAATGGACTGTCAATAATGTTGTGTAATTTTGTGCATACTGTGTTCACTATGAGTATCAAAGGTACCTGAGAACCAGAAGACACAAATTATTTTTAAATAACATAGACAGCTAATTTCAGGATAAATTTGATTTTTCTTGAGATAAATTAAGACACTTTATCCAGGGAATAAATAGGGGGCCTACTCCATTTTCTAACTTATTGGCTAGCATGGGAGAAAGGGGAATTAGTGTATTTACATTTTAATATCACTGCATCACATCATATAATGGGTACTTAATTCCCCAGTCCCCATAACATGTTGGCAACACTGAGAGCAGAGAGTGTGAACCCTGATGGAAAAATTGGGCAACCATTAAGACACCTCACTAACCATCTCTCTCAGTATAGTCAGTATTCGTACCGGCTAATGTCCAGTGTCAATTCGACGTTGGGTTTATTCTTCAGTTGTGTAATCTTGTCGGTAGCCCTGATCAAGCTGCTGAGAAAGTAAGCACGATTGAATCTCCAGGAGAAACATCCTTATCAACTCAGTCACTTGCCATTCCTGATTTAGTGGTATTCTTAAGCGTACTTGATACGTAATGGACGAGATGAAGGGAAGATTCTACCTGATGTCATGGTCAGTCACTCATGACCCGACCACAGTCTGGTGTCTATAAGACATTAGTCTATTGTTCGATGGTGTGATCTCTGGTGTACTAGGATCCAAGTCACTAGGAGTGAACTCATTGAATCTCCAGGAAGGCCATCAAAATAACTGGACCCCTAGCCATTCATATGGAAGTGGAGAGCATACGCAAAGTTATGTGTCCAGGAAACGATGGATAACCAACCTGATGTCATTGGCGTATCATACGACTAGGAGCATAACGTGGACAACCTGAAAAATTTCATGAAGAGATAAAACAGGATCCGTCTCCGACGTCGGTCGTCAATTCATCCTCAGTTGAGAAAGCATTTCTGCCTGAAATGGGGGAGATTAAAGGACGGACAAAGTTGAGTACAGCTGATGTCATTCCCCTTTTTCATTCTCAATTGGGAAGACCTTTCTGCCGGAAGAAGGTGGGAATGTAAATAAGGATTACTGTCTCCAAACAGTTAACTCTTATATGGTAGAGCTCACTGCAATTCCAGCAGTGACACTCTATGCACAATGTCTGCGAAAGTGGACTAACGAAAGATCACTGTTCTTAAACAGCTGATTCCTTTCAAGATAAAGATCTCTGCAATTCAGCAGTCGACTCTTTATATAATAAGAACCATGCATTCCGCAGTGGAATCTTATATTATTACTGAGATGCGAGATGTCTTCACAAGACCTGGCCAGTCCTATCCTCAAAGTCAGTAAAATTGCTTCAAAAAATAATTCCAGTCAATATTGGGATCTATGAAGCTATACCCACATAATCACACCCCTTCAAAGGTGGCTGTGATAATGACGGACTTCTCTATGGCTGAGAAGAAACGCCTTATTCGCCAAAAGTAAACGTTTTGCTCATGTGGGAGAGAAAGAACGGATACTTCCCAGTCACTCAAAAGCATTTCGCTAGAGCATGGCTGAAAACAAGTTGGAAATTCCACCTGGGATTCTAGCTTAGTGGATGTTAGTATAACTACATCTACAAAATCAGTTGCTACGTTAGAAACAGCTTACACAAGATGGACGCTGAGTGGCCAATCCACGGACAAGTCTGAAATGAGATTGTTCACTATTGTAACTATCTAGCAACTAAGGAGAGAAAATGCTGTCACTTCTCACAACAAATCAAAATATAGGCCTAACGGAATGAGGAAATCTCAACCAACAAGTGCACCTCTAAATCTATGGTAAGACTACAGAAATAAGTCAAGGAAATATAATGGGAAATTGCTACCATCTGCAAACACAAGAGGCTTATTGGAAAGGTAGACCCTGTGTCCAACGCTAACCAAATCTGCACTAGTAGATTTTAGTCTTAAGTTCTGCAGCGGCTGCTATACAGTTCACCCGGAAGTGATTGTCTTTGCTCCGGTGATGATCAAAAATTTTAACCCAGTTCCAAATGCCAAGATTACTGTTGGAGAAAGTGTTCAGTTAAATACACTCTCACAGGATTATCATTCTCCAGAGGCGAAAGGAAGAATGAAGTTCTGATAAAGACAAATGAGTGAGAGACATATGGAATTATACCACTCTCATCAAACATCTGGAAGTTGGTTTAATTGCAAAGCAATTACTTCTCATAATGAATCTCAATGGTACTCATGCTTTGAAAGTGTGTGACTCTGAGAGATCATTCATCATGGACAGGAAAAATAGCATGGAGATTGACTGTGGAGCATTGTCAGAAATGAGTTGGAGAGCAGTTCACTAAGTGTGGTCATAACTCTTCATACTTCCAGTGACTAAATGGAACTTCATGCAGGACTAACTTCATGGTCTTTGCAGATGCCACCAAATTCATAACTGATGGATGAATATTGGAGCAGATTTTTCAGGGAAAGAATCAATTGGTTCCATATGCACAGCTCTTGTTGGAGTAATGGGAGATGAGTAAATGATGACACCACTTAAAGGATCTGGGAACTGTGAACGCCTGACCTATCAGTCATTGTATCCATGACAGTTTTATGGGGAGGCTATGTGGCATGATGTCTTCAGACGTTCGCATCCCCAGTCCATTTACATTTCTCAATACTCAGTAGTTAACTACCTAAGCCGTTGTGATACCCTAACTAAAAATAGAATCGTAGATTCTAGATCGAGAGAGGGTAGATGAATGGGGGGGGGACTCCATTTCATTGGGTAACCCTTGGGCTGGTAACGCTCCTTAATACATAATTAGCCCGCCAGTCGAAGCCTTGATTCCATCCCGTAAGGACATGTTCAAGATGCAGTGGTAAAATTTGCCCCCAAAAAAAACATTCTTTGGGAGGTGGTCATCTGCACTCCAGAGAATGAGGAAGATGGAGGAGGCCCTTTTCAATTACCAGGACAACTCCAAGGGAAGTCCTGAGCTCTAGTCTTCAACTCCAGCTGAAAAGTCAGACTCCAAAAAGACCAAAATGAACAACAGGTTGCAAAGGTTCAGCCTGAATCCACTAATTCTGGCCTATACAGATGGCACTGAAGAAAAAGTCTTTATCCAAAGCCTAAAACAGGGATACTCTCCAATTTTGTAAAAGCCCAGGCTATATCTTCAAGATAAATTCAAGAAGAAACCTTAAGAGGAGAGATCACCTGGTTTTCAGCATGTCACTACTGGCTAAGAGTGGACATTAAAGGTGCACTTGGAGCAGACTATATCACAGTTATTATTAATAATGGCTGAAAGCTGAAGGAGCAGAAGTTAATAAATAGAGCAAATTCCCAAAAATGGATTAGTGATAAGTCGGTGTGGTGATTCAATTACATCAGAACCTGTTGTGGGAGATAGACTGGCAGAGAAGAATGATGGGACATCATAGTTTTTAGATCTTCATCTACTGAAAAGTAAAACTAATCCCAAATTATCAACTTTGCGAACGGTCTACTCACCCTTCGGAAGGACATGTTGTCACTTGATTCGGACTAGTCAAAGTAGGGAATAGCCTAAACTGGAAAAACATTATGGGGAAAGCTGAAACCTGAGACATTCCCAACACCTTCATTGGTGCTAAAAGACGGTACACGGATCAGTATAGCAGTGTCTCCCTATACTTGTGCCCGGCTATAAGTTTATCATGTGTTTTCCTCATTTGACAGTTGGAAAAGTGATAGCATGATTAAAGTGTTGTGGTGTAGAATAACCTATGGTGTAGAGAAGTGAAGGAGGAGGGTTTATTTAGATTGATGTTTCTGTGGGGATATTGAGTGATGTGTTTGGGTTTTCATAGATAATGTCACTATAATTTGCATATAAACATATTTGAGATGTAAATTGTTGGCAGAATATGGAGCCTGAGTCTTCACTTGACCTCATCAAACATTAATAAAAGTATTAGTAGTAAGAGAACAGTTTTTGAGATACATGTCTCTGTGATTGTCTTGTACATTGTTGAGAAAGAAATGTCCAACTGGTGTCAAGCATCTTCATGGTGACTGTTACTCTACTGTTGCTGTTGGTTACAGAGATTGTGAAAGTCTGTGTGGTTGTTGTCAAGTATCTTCCATGATGTATGACTTGTCTAACCTGTTGGTGTGATCATTCTTTGTGAATGTTTGTCCAACTGTTGTCAAGATCTTCTCATGTTGTCTTGTTCAACCAGTGTAAAATACAGTTGTTGTTGTTTATGTTCACTACAATGGTACAATTGTCAATGTGATCATTTGTCCAAGTGTCTTGTGTCACTTGAAATAAGTAATGAGATCAAAAATGAGGTTGGCGACCAGAGCACAGTCAGCTGGAAGATGAGAGAACTGCTTTCATTGGTTACTGTGGCTAACTGCCAAGATCTCTATATCTATATATGGCCTAGAAGAGAAATCATCTATAAATAATTCTGTGTAGAACTTAACTTAGGTCTAATTTCTCACAGTGGGGGTACTCGGTGAGCCAAACTTCTGAATGGTTTCTCTACAAGGGTTATGCGAGAATGACTATCAATACCTCTAGACAACACTTGCTGTTACTAACCTGTATCTTTTATAGAGAGATATACTTTATAGAACTTCACTCATTGGAACTTCTGTAATTCTCTATAAACCCACACAAAAAAAACCTCACAATTGGGCAAAGAAAGGGGCGTTAAGATTAATTAATGGGCACGAGAAACGATTTCATTGCACTGGGTTTGATCACATACATCTCGGTTTCTTTCCGCGGGGAGGCCTGCCGAAAGCATCGCAGAAAGCACGGACTCCATAGCTTCAGCGACGACCCCAAGGTGTCACCGAGAAAATGTCACTTGTGAACCGAACAACTAAGTAGTAGTAGTAGTAGTAGTAGTAGTAGTAGTAGTAGTAGTAGTAGTAGTAGTAGTAGTAGCGATAGTGGTAATGGTAGTAGTAGTAGTAGTAGTAGTAGTAGTAGTAGTAGTAGTAGTAGTGGTAGTGGTAGTAGTAGTAGTAGTAGTAGTAGTAGTGGTAGTGGTAGTAGTAGTAGTAGTAGTAGTAGTAGTAGTAGTAGTAGTAGTGATAGTGGTAATGGTAGTAGTAGTAGTAGTAGTAGTAGTAGTAGTAGTAGTAGTAGTAGTAGTAGTAGTAGTAGTAGTGGTGGTGGTAGTAGTAGTAGTAGTAGTAGTAGTAGTAGTAGTAGTAGTGGTAGTGGTAGTGGTAGTAGTAGTAGTAGTAGTAGTAGTAGTAGTAGTAGTAGTAGTAGTAGTAGTGGTGGTAGTAGTAGTAGTAGTAGTAGTAGTAGTAGTAGTAGTAGTAGTAGTAGTAGTGAATAATAATAGACAACAAGGTTGTGGCGATACATGATCTTCCAAGCCGGTCAGCAATTAACGTAAACAAGAATATGAATTGCGGTTATGGACCTAACATGAGCACCCTCTTCACAGGATGGTGAAACTGTCACAGTTATTATATATCCCTAGACAATCCATTGACCTTTGTGGCAAATGTCGTTTAAAGCAACGTGCAACATCTCTGAAGCAATGTGGTTCTGGGAGAATTTGAAAGACCAACATCAAATCAATGCAGATGGCATTGATGTGACGGACAGCGGTGACAGTTAATGTGAATGGACACTGGCGGTTGCGGCTGGGATTTCGCAACAAAAGAGAAAAGCAGAAATTGTTTGAAGTTTCAGAGAGAGAGAATGAGAGGGAGTGCGAGGGAGGGAGGTCAAATCTGAATGCAAGATGAGCCCTTGGGGACGAGAGGAAGTTGTCATTCCTTTCGCGGTAAAAGATGGAAAGAAATAGAATATTCCACAGACAAAAGAAACAACTGGGCGCGATCGCCCAATGACACGGATGCCTCGTTATGGGAGACAGTTAAGGGCACTCGTAACTCTTGTTTCATTTACAATGCTTCCCATCTTTCAGGATTTCAACAAAACAACATTTTAAAAAACTGTCCCGAAAAAATTTCTTCCCGATTTACTCATTCGCTTCAAAAGTAAACGAGGGTCGGCTGTATGTGTGCGTACCCGCTGAAACCGAATGGTGTTGCAGGTGGCCAAGTGAATAGAGTATCTCGTTATTGTTTTAGATGTCGCCAGGGGTGCAAATACTTCAGAACATTGGACATTTTGTCATTTTTTCCGTTCCTCCTTTCGCAACAAGACGCCTAGGGATTCTTTTGGGTAGTCTCCTTGAGAGGCAAGACAGAGAATGATCAGGGACAAAGAATAAATTAACAAGACAGCTTGTGTGGCTCAAGAGATTATCAAAGGGACATGGCGGTGGGTGTTATTGAAACCGAGGGCCGTGTCTCCCGGATTTAGTCATATTACGCAAGCGTAGTTTTACAATGTTGCTACTGGTTTCTTCTTTGCTAATTAGAACCACATCTTTTGTGGCGTTGTCGCAATGTCAACATGAAGTGAACGCGGGCGCATCTTGGCAAATACAGCCTGCTGACAACACTCGCCATAGGAGCTCGGGTTGGGCGCTATCCGAAAAGAAAAACGAGCACCAGGGGTAAGTCTTATTCTGTGTTATCATAGCTGGTCAGGGAGTGGGGAAAGTAGAAATGAATGAAAGGGACATAAAGAGAAAGAGACGGGAATGGGGAGAGTAGTAGAAGAGAATGAAAGGCACATAAAGAGAAAGAGACGGGAATGGGGAGAGTAGTAGAAGAGAATGAAAGGCACATAAAGAGAAAGAGACGGGAATGGGGAGAGTAGTCGAAGAGAATGAAAGGCACATAAAGAGAAAGAGACGGGAATGGGGAGAGTAGTAGAAGAGAATGAAAGGCACATAAAGAGAAAGAGACGGGAATGGGGAGAGTAGTAGAAGAGAATGAAAGGCACATAAAGAGAAAGAGACGGGAGTGGGGAGAGTAGTAGAAGAGAATGAAAGGCACATAAAGAGAAAGAGGCGGGAGTTGGGAGAGTAGTAGAAGAGAATGAAAGGCACATAAAGAGAAAGAGACGGGAATGGGGAGAGTAGTAGAAGAGAATGAAAGGCACATAAAGAGAAAGAGACGGGAATGGGGAGAGTAGTAGAAGAGAATGAAAGGCACATAAAGAGAAAGAGACGGGAATGGGGAGAGTAGTAGAAGAGAATGAAAGGCACATAAAGAGAAAGAGACGGGAATGGGGAGAGTAGTCGAAGAGAATGAAAGGCACATAAAGAGAAAGAGACGGGAATGGGGAGAGTAGTAGAAGAGAATGAAAGGCACATAAAGAGAAAGAGACGGGAATGGGGAGAGTAGTAGAAGAGAATGAAAGGCACATAAAGAGAAAGAGACGGGAGTGGGGAGAGTAGTAGAAGAGAATGAAAGGCACATAAAGAGAAAGAGGCGGGAGTTGGGAGAGTAGTAGAAGAGAATGAAAGGGACATAAAGAGAAAGAGACGGGAATGGGGAGAGTAGTAGAAGAGAATGAAAGGCACATAAAGAGAAAGAGACGGGAATGGGGAGAGTAGTAGAAGAGAACTGGCACATTGAGGGTAAAGTTAAAGAAAGTCAAGTATACAGCAGGAAACCCTAAATATGACTTGTGCAAATTGAAAACTGACAAAGAAATACAAGATAATTTTAACATAGAAGTAAAGAACAAATTTGATTTATTGTCTGATCTAGAGATCCTATTTCAAGATGTAGATGATCAATGGGAAATGCTGAAGAATTCAATCAGTTGTGCAGCAGAAAAAACTATTCCAAAAGTAAAGAAAGTTGGCCGTAAGACATGGATGACTGAAGAAATTTTACAACTAATGGAAACAAGAAGACAGAACAAAAATAATCCTGCCAAATATGAAGAAATTCACAGAAAAGTCAGAACCTTATGTAAGGAGGCTAAAGAAACATGGCTTGAGAAAAATTGCAGAGAAATTGAAAAACAACACAACAGTAAAAATGCGAAACTAATGCACAAAAGAATTCAGGAGATTACTAATCAAAGAACACGTACATCAGCAGGCTGCCTAAAGACAAAAGATGGAAGAGTCATAATAGAAAAAGATCAGATTTTACATGTATGGTCAGATTACGTGAAAAACCTTTATGACGATAGCAGAGACGAACAATATATTGTTCAAAATAACAATGAAGGGCCAGCAATTTTGAAGATGGAGGTTCAGAATGCTCTTAATCATATGAAATCTGGCAAAACCCCCGGTCCAGACAGCGTCACAACAGAAATGATTAATGCTTTAGAAGAATATGGAATAGATAAAGTTACCAGTCTGCTTAATACAATATATGATACTGGAAATATACCTCATGAGTTATGTAATTCTGTATTTATTGCAATCCCAAAGAAATCAGGAGCCTTGGAATGTGATCAACATCGAACAATTAGTATAATGAGTCACATCACGAAGATTTTGCTAAGAATTATTATGCAAAGAGTTAGGAGGAAAATACAACCTGAAATAGGAGAAGAACAATGTGGGTTTGTGGAAGGCAAGGGTACAGTAAATGCTGTGTATATACTGAGAAACATAATCGAACGTTCTATAGAAGTAAACAAAGATCTACACCTTTGCTTCATTGACTACACAAAGGCTTTTGATAAAGTGAGACATGTCAACATGATAAGGATGCTTGAAGATCTACAAATTGATGGGAAAGACCTTAGACTTGTAAAAAACATATATTGGAAACAACAAGCTGCCATAAGAGTTGATAATGAAGTAAGCCAATATCAGCCTATTAAGAGAGGTGTGAGACAGGGATGTGTAATGTCTCCAGATCTGTTTTCCCTGTACAGTGAAAATATTTTCAGAAATATTGAAAATATGGAAGGAATCAACATTGGGGGACGATGCATCAATAACATTAGATATGCAGATGATACAGTCTTGATTGCAGACAATGAACAGGACCTGCAAAATTTAGTAGATGCGGTTGTTACACACAGTGAACAACTAGGGTTAGAATTAAATTGTAAAAAGACACAGATTATGGTCGTCACTAAGAAGAACGAAATACCACAGTGTAATATACAAGTAAATGGGAATATTCTTCAACAAGTGAATAGGTACAATTACCTCGGAACAGTAATAACATCTGATGGGAGATGCCTTGAAGAGATTAGAACAAGAATCGCCATGGCAAAAGTAGCCTTTAGCAAGATGAAAAACATACTGACCAATAAAAAGATGTCAATTGAAACGAGAAAAAGAGTGTTGAGATGCTACATAGAACCTGTACTTTTATATGGATGTGAAGCTTGGACAATGAGCAGCCAGGCTGAAAAACATCTGATGGCTGTAGAAATGTGGTTTCTGAGGAAAATGCAAAGAATACCATGGACAGCCAGAAAGACCAATGAACAAGTCCTTCAAGAAACAAATGAAGATCGTAAACTGATCAGAGACATTAGACGTAGACAGTCACAATTTTTTGGGCATGTTATGAGAAGAAATGATTTGGAGAACTTGGTGACAACTGGTAAGATCGAGGGGAACAGACCAAGGGGAAGACCTAGAAACAAGTATCTGGATGGCTTGGCCTTGTGGCATGGTCGAGACAGAAACACGGAACTGATCCACGACTCTGTTGATCGAGTGAGATGGCAGAACATGACCGCCCACGCTTACCGGCATGGCACATGATGGATGGATGGAGTAGAAGAGAATGAAAGGCACATAAAGAGAAAGAGACGGGAATGGGGAGAGTAGTAGAAGAGAATGAAAGGCACATAAAGAGAAAGAGACGGGAATGGGGAGAGTAGTAGAAGAGAATGAAAGGCACATAAAGAGAAAGAGACGGGAATGGGGAGAGTAGTAGAAGAGAATGAAAGGCACATAAAGAGAAAGAGACGGGAATGGGGAGAGTAGTAGAAGAGAATGAAAGGCACATAAAGAGAAAGAGACGGGAGTGGGGAGAGTAGTAGAAGAGAATGAAAGGCACATAAAGAGAAAGAGACGGGAGTGGGGAGAGTAGTAGAAGAGAATGAAAGGCACATAAAGAGAAAGAGACGTGAGTGGGGAGAGTAGTAGAAAAGAATGAAAGGGACATAAAGAGAAAGAGACGGGAGTGGGGAGAGTAGACGAGAATGAAAGGGACATAAAGAGACGGGAGTGGGGAGTGCAGTAGAAGAGAATGAAAGGGACATAAAGAGAAAGAGACGGAAGTGTGGAGAGTAGAAGAGAATGAAAGGGACACAAAGAGAAAGAGACGGGAGTGTGGACAGTAGAAGAGAATGAAAGGGACATAAAGTGAAAGAGACGGGAGAGGGAAAAGTAGAAGAGAATGAAAGGGACATAAAGATAAAGAGACGGGAGTGGGGCAGAGACGACGGGGTGAACAGAAAGTTGCGATGTCTGTTTTTGTGTTGAGAAATATTGCGATTGGTGATATGTGGACTGCTGGATAAAGGAGAATGCGAGTTCACCATTAACATGGATAAAGTTGATAAGTAAGTGAGTGAGTGCTTCGCCAATAACAGTACTAATAATAATAATAATAATAATAATAATAATAATAATAATAATAACATAGTAATGGTAATAATAACACGAACAAGAAGAAGAAGAAGAACAATAACAACAACAGCAATAGCAACAATAGTAAGACCACTAATAATAATAATAATATTAATAATAATTATAAACCAGTAATCAAAATAAGAATTAAGTAATATAACATGTAAAAGTTATAAATATATGAACATTTGTTCAATACATAAACTAATAAGTTATATTAATGTAATAGTTGAAACATTGAATAAATGAATACATACGCAAGATACTTAGCAAAAAATAATCAAAAGCACGCAAACATGTTTTTATAATTCAACAAATAACATCATAGTTAGATAAGTATTTCCAAATTGTGAATACTGACAGATTTTTGGGAGACAAAACATAATTTATTTTTAATTTCCATTCAGGAATGCAGATCATGTTTCATTGTGCTTATCTCAATAAGAAGGTTGCCATTTATCAGAAGCAGCTGAGAAAGCCACCAAAACCTATTCAAGACGACTACCACCTTATAGACAAACCCGAACTAAGAGTGAATACTGTACAGTAACTGAACAGAAATCTGAAGCATAGAAACTGCAATGTCCTTTGTCAATCTTCATACACGTCGACCCACGTCTATTCTTTCATGAACCACGTCTTCCATTATTAATCTTTCATGAACCATGTCTTCCATTATTGATCTTTCATGAACCATGTCTTCCATTCTTGATCTTTCATGAACCACGTCTTCCATTATTGATCTTTCATGAACCATGTTTTCCATTCTTGATCTTTCATTAACAATGTCTTCCATTCTTGATCTTTCATGAACAATGCCTTCCATTCTTGATCTTTCATGAACCATGTCTTCGATTCCTGGACTTTCATGAACCATGTCTTCGATTCCTGGACTTTCATGAACCATGTCTTCGATTCCTGGACTTTCATGAACCATGTCTTCGATTCCTGGACTTTCATGAACCATGTCTTCGATTCCTGGACTTTCATGAACCATGTCTTCGATTCCTGGACTTTCATGAACCATGTCTTCGATTCCTGGACTTTCATGAACCATGTCTTCGATTCCTAGACTTTCATGAACCATGTCTTCCATTCTTGATTTTTCATGAACCATGTCTTCCATCCTTGATCTTCCTTTCATGAACCATGTCTTTTATCCTTGATCTTTCTTTCACGAAAAATGTCTTCCATCTTTTAATCTTTCTTTCATGAACCATGTCTTCCATCTTTTAATCTTTCTTTCATGAACCATGTCTTCCATCTTTTAATCTTTCTTTCACGAACCATGTCTTCAATCTTTTAATCTTTCTTTCATGAACCATGTCTTCCGTCCTTGATCTTTCTTTCATGAACTATGTCTCCCATCTTTTTATCTTTCTTTCATGAACCATGTCTTCCATCTTTTAATCTTTCTTTCATGAACCATGTCTTCCATCTTTTAATCTTTCTTTCATGAACCATGTCTTCCATCTTTTAATCTTTCTTTCATGAGCCATGTCTTCCATCTTTTAATTTTTTTTTTCATGAACCATGTCTTCCATCCTTAATCTTTCTTTCATGAACCATATCTTTCATCTTTTAATTTTTCTTTCATGAACCATGTCTTCCGCCCTTAATCTTTCTTTCATGAACCATGTCTTCCGTCCTTGATCTTTCTTTAATGAACCATGTCTTCCATCTTTTAATCTTTCTTTCATGAACCATGTCTTCCATCTTTTAATCTTTCTTTCATGAACCACGTCTTCCATCCTTGAACTTTCTTTTCATGAACCATGTCTTCCGTACTTGATCTTTTTTTCATGAACCATGTCTTCCATCTTCTAATCTTTCTTTCATGAACCATGTCTTCCATTCTTGATCTTTCTTTCATGAACCATGTCTTCCATCTTTTAATCTTTTTTTCATGAACCATGTCTTCCGTCCTTGATATTTCTTTCATGAACCATGTCTTCCATCTTTTAATCTTTCCTTCATGAACCATGTCTTCCATCTTTTAATCTTTCTTTCGTGAACCATGTCTTCCATTCTTGATCTTTCTTTCATGAACCATGTCTTCCATCCTTAATCTTTCTTTCATGAACCATGTCTTCCATCTTTTAATCTTTCTTTCATGAACCATGTCTTTTATCCTTGATCTTTCTTTCATGAAGCATGTCTTCCATCTTTTAATTTTTCTTTCATGAACCATGTCATCCGTCCTTAATCTTTCTTTCATGAACCATGTCATCCGTCCTTAATCTTTCTTTCATGAACCATGTCTTCCATCTTTTAATTTTTCTTTCATGAACCATGTCTTCCGTCTTTTATCTTTCTTTCATGAATCATGTCTTCCGTCTTTAATCTTTCTTTCATGAACCATGTCTTCCGTCCTTGATATTTTCTTTCATGAACCATGTCTTCCATCTTTTAATCTTTTTTTCACGAACTATGTGTCACGAGCGCCATGAGTTAACCAGCTAATAATACCGACGTTTGCGTGGCGTATATTTTCTAGGCCACAAAAGTCGTACTAACAGATTAAACACAGCTGCACAGGTTACATCGTGTCAGCCCATAAACACATTTGGTGGTGAGTGAGAAGGAATGGATACATCGAGTTGGCAGTTCATTAACAGTTAGAATCACATATGATTGTCGGCTTAGGATATGGAATGGTTCCGTTTGTCATCTATACTGCCGGACATCAGACGGAAATGGCTGCTGGGATTGTCACCACGGAACAGAAGATTGACAGTTTATCAACAGGTCGGAAGTGCCCGACTAGGGAGAAAACAGTGCATCTGTCAATTCTTGGTTTCCGGCACATCAAGAAGATTGACGGCTGGTTACTGGCAACTGTGTTGGGAGTATACAGGAACTCGCTGGCGTGTTTTGGATGTCTAAACCAGTGATGACAGATCTAACATGGAGGGAGCCAGAGGGAGGATGGATCCCTGACAGGGGATGATCTGCCACTGTGCCACCTGTGTGGGGGCATAAAGGATAACGTCACGTGGCCAACTTTGGTAGTTTGCCATATAAACCCGAGTTCGGACCAACTAGGGGGACTTGAAAAATGCTTTAGTCGGAGTGCCAGGGCACTGCAGTGCTTAGTGGAAATAATATCTACAGTGTGTTAATTAGTGACTTAATTTTACACGTGCCTATAATGGCAGATGTAGATATGATTGATAGGACTGCAGTAGTGCCATTTAAGGTTCCCTACCAGATCCAAGGAAACTCAACAAGTTTTTGGGAAAGAATCCAATCCCATTAGGAAGAACACCAGTTACACAATCAATAAAGTTGCATACAGAAAGTAACTAAAGCTAGAAGGAAGTTGATTCACCAAAGAGAGTGATGCGTACTGATGCACCACACGGCATCAGACAGAAGTAACTAAATGAGAACAGTCTAATAATTACCTAGTGTTATATAATCTCGTGTAATAGAACACAAGACTTGCTACTTGAGGCTAGATAGACACGAGGGAGGATCCAGTACAGTAACAATTAACAGTAGTAACTGTGTACACACTACAAAGGACTTGTGCAGTTTTTTTTTTAAGGAACGGTAGGAACGGACATTGTGTAGAGTGCAACCGGTCCATGATTAACTGTTTATACCACCGGTGTCTATTTCGGATGTTCATGAAATGGGATTACCAGAGGTCTACAGAGGCAAATCAGTATCCAGCAGGATGGTTTCGGCGCTGGGTGAGAAGTACATGTTCTGACGTAACGTGCTGTGGTCTATCCTTGCTGGGATCAGCTGACTGGGTTGTTGTCTGAGAGTCCGATTCTACACACTTTAGAGAACACGTCACACATTTTCTTCACATACACGTCTCATATACGTTACACTTTTCTTTTAATAAATTACTCTTTAGTAATTTTTAGAAGCAAGAGTTGTTGAGTATGTTGCGTTGGGAAGTATGAGAGGGGGCATAGTACGACAGTGAGAGAGTGATAGGAAAAGGTGTCCATAGGCTGATGGAGTGTGTTGGACGGAAGCTGGTGGATTCTCCAGAATATTGAGAGGAAAAAAATATTATAATGTGGGTGTCGGGTCTCCTCACTCCAGGGACGACACTTTAAAGGAGGACAGAACGACATTATTGGGGGCTCGTAAACGGGATCTTTGGACAGCGGGATCTCTTGTAAACGGAATCTTTGGACAGCGGGATCTCCCGTAAACGGAATCCTTTGACAGCGAGATCTCCTGCAAACAGGAACCTTTGACAGTGGGATCTTCTGACAACGGGGTCTTTGGACACGGGATCTTTAGTTATAAGAGGGAGATATCATTTTGGAGAATCCAGCTAGAGTGAATGTGGATAGGGGTTAGGACAAATATCTTACCTGTTCACACTTCACACGTCTGCATAGGTCTGTGGTCCTGATTCTACTCTTGTCACTGAGTGAATGTGCTGTGTGTAGTAATATCTAGATTTATAGTACTTGTTCATATATCTGTATAGTAATTTGCAGTTATATTGTACTAGACCTGCTAGCTTACCTCTCTGTATAATGGCCACCCCTAAACTAACCACGTTAGAATTAAAGGCAAAGGGGGAAGAAATGGGATTGGCGGGTTCTGCTCTAACGGATTACATACAGGAAGTGGAGAGAGAGTATCGTCAAGCAGAAAGGGAAGATCGAAAGGCCGAGCTGGAATTGAGAAGGATGGAATTGGAAGCTGAGCAATCAGCTAAGAAATTGGAAGCTGAGCAAGCAGCTAAGAAATTGGAAGCTGAGCAAGCAGCTAGGAAATTGGAAGCTGAACAAGCAGCTAGGAAATTAGAAGCTGAACAAGAAGCACAGAAGAGGGAGCACGAGTACCGGATGCGGGAACTCGAGCTCAAGAGTCAATCTAATGGAGAAACTGAGGGAGCAGTTGGAGGTTCCTCCATCCCAGGATCAACACCAGTAGGTGGACATGGGTACCATGCTATGAAGTTTCCTTTAGCGGTCTACGAGGAGGACAAAGAGAAGATTGATCAATACCTTCAACGCTTCGAGGCTATGTCAGTTGCTATGGGTCTGGAGCGTAACAAATGGAATCTTAAGCTATCCCAGGGATTACGCGGGACCGGATACGAGGTTTATTCTCGCCTGCCACCAGGACATGAGAACAATTATGACGAGTTAAGGACGGCTCTGCTGAAACGATTCGAGGTTACGTCACATACCTACCGGAAAAAATTTCGAGCAGCGAAACGAGAACCGGGGGAGTTGTTTGCCGCCTACAGTTTGCGTCTAAAATCTTATCTCCACAAGTGGATGGATTTGGCTGGGTTCGGCCATGACTATGAGAGTCTGGAAGAGCTCATGGTGGTCGACCAGTTGAAGAAGCAAATGTCTAAACCTCTCAGGACGTTCCTGGGAGAACAAGGAGCGGAACGTATTGACCTCGTGACTAAATTAGCAGAACGGTTCGTCGAGGTACATGGGGAGGCAGGGGAGAACCTTTCCACCAACTCCAAAAGTCAAGAGAAACATGACAAGAAGAAAACCAAAAACTCAGGAACAAAAAAGTGGGAACCTTATGTGCAAAAATCAGAGGATAGTTCAGAGAAGAAGAAGGAGGGAAGCAAGAGCACTTCAGGCTCTACACCTAAACGACCGTGGTCGGAGAAGTGGTGTTCAATTTGTAAGTCACCCTCTCACAATACGAGGGACTGCAAATCGAAGGCTAAGAACCCTCACTTTGCAGCATGTCAAGTGACTTCCAAGGAGGTTGTCACAGAAAATGCCAAGGTCAACAAGGAAGCTCGCCACCAGGAGAGCTCACTCAAGTCCGACAATAGAAAATCTGGGACAGGGAAATGGTGCAACCAATGCAAGTCAAACACGCACAATGCTATTGACTGCAGGGGAAAGTCAGGAGACACTCAATTCGTCGTGTGCTCAGGAAAACCTAAGGTGGAGCCCACCGAACAGGTCGAGGCCGAGGAAGAGACTCCAGACCAGGAAAAACCACCTGTAGTGGAATTGGTAGAGGTTAACGGTCGTCAAGTGGAGTGTTTATACGACACAGGACTGGACGGGGAGGCCGTGATTTCTGCGGATCTGGTACATCCAGAACAATTCACAGGTGAGACATTGGATATACAGCCTGCTCAGAAGAGTGCTGTAGTCATGAAGTTGCCTATTGCTAATGTGGAGATTCGGTCAAGGTACGTCACCGGCACCATCAAGGCCGCTGTATTGACCGATCCCATTTTTCCAGTCATCCTAGGTTGCCGGTATGTCTTTCTGGGAATGCCCAGGGAGCCAATTCATATGGGAGCAATGCAGACTCGCTCTCAGACGAAAACGGAAGAGGCAGACGCAATTGTGACTAACCCAATGCCGGGGGAGCTACGAACTGCCCAGAGTGAGGATGATACTTTACGTCCTTGCTACAAAAAGCTGCAGAAAAGTGCTGATCCACCAGGACGGGGGCAGTACTACATGAAGAATAGGATACTCTACAGGAGAGCAGGAAGGGGAGACAACCTATACGGTCAGTTGGTCGTCCCGAAAGCTCACCGGTCCCAGATTCTTCATATGGGGCATACCATCTCCTTTAGTGGACACATGGGTATTGCCGCCACCATGCAGCGGATTTCCTGCCACTACTATTGGCCGGGAATGACAGATGATGTGCGTCGGTATGTGAAGTCATGCCCTGAGTGCCAGAGGGTGGCACCAAAACACTGGACAGCACCGGTGGTGTTGGGTGAGATGCCCATCATGAACTCTCCTTTCGAGAGGGTAGCCATCGATATCGTGGATCCACTTCCCAGGACTAGGAAGAGGAACATGTATATACTCACAATGGTGGATTGCTGTACAATGTGGGGTGAAGCCATACCGTTGACCACGATTGACTCGAAAAGAGTGGCGGACGCACTGATGGAGGCCTATACCAGATTAGGCTTTCCGGATCAAATTCTGACGGACAATGGATCTCAGTTTTGTGGAAAACTCATGGAGGAGGTATTTAGGGTGTTTCACTCTAACCACATACATACCAGCCCTTACCACCCTCAAGCCAATGGACAAGTAGAGCGTTTCAACGGCACGTTGATGACAATGCTCAGGAAACTAGCGCAGGAAAAACCTGATAGGTGGGATGAATATATCCCAGCAGCACTCTTTGCCTATCGGGAAGTTCCTCATGGCTCAACAGGACTACCACCCGCTACGTTGCTGTTTGGTCGTCCAATCAAAGGACCGTTGGAAGCCATGTTGAGGAGTTGGACTGAAGAGGGGACGTCAGAAGAAGTGATCTCATCCTATAAATACGTGGAGGAACTGAAAGAAAAACTCCACAAGGGATGGACTCTGGCAAATCAAAACTTGAAAAAGGCCAGGAAAAGACATGCGGCTTACTACAACCGTAGGTCTAAAGAAAGATCTCTAGAGGTGGGAGATAAAGTCTTGTTGCTACTCCCAACGGGAAACAACAAACTGGAGATAGGTTGGCAAGGACCATTTCCCGTGGAAAGGGTAATATCCAGAACCAACTATCAGATCCGGATCCGGGGAAAGTCGAAGATTTTCCATATCAATCTCTTGCGGAAATACGAAGAGAGACCCGGAGACAATGCAGCGCACCTCATGGCAATGGCAGTTGCAGTGGAGACAGAAGTGGGAACCAGCGAGGGCAGGGAATATCCCTTGGAGCACCAGGAAACCTATAGGGATGTGCAAGTGAACCCTGATCTGACCTCCCAGGAGAGGGAAAGGATAACCCAGGTTCTCAAGTCTCATAAGGAGATACTGACTGATAAACCAGGACGAACGAGGTTGGTTGAGTTCGAGATGACTTTGACCACACAGGAGCCTGTTCGCCAAAAGGTTTACCCAGTGCCATTCTCTAAAGAAAAGGCCCTGGAGGAGGAAATACAAAAATTGCTGGAGGATGACGTGATTGCACCATCCACATCCCCATACAATGCGGGGGTAGTTTTGTTACGCAAACCAAGTGGAGAACACCGGTTGTGTATAGACTACCGACTTCTGAACAGTCACACACAATTTCAGGTGGAACCTTTGCCGAATCCAACTCAGTTATTCGCTAGGCTCCATAAGGCTCGGTACTTTTCAAAGGTGGATCTGAGTCGGGGGTACTATCAGATACCAGTCAAACCGGAGATTCAACCACTGTTAGCCTTCAGTACACCCAGTGGACACTACGAATTCAAGGCCATGCCCTTTGGACTCAGCAATGCACCTAGTGTGTTTACACGCATGATGAGGACTTTACTAGATCCGTTACAGGATCCATCCATCATCTCATTCATGGATGATATTCTGATTTCCAGTGACAGCTTGGATGACCACTTACAATCCTTGGAGAGAGTGTTTAAGAGGCTCAAGGAAGCAGGGCTTACTGCTCGTCCAACCAAGTGCATGATTGGTTACCAGACTCTGGAATTTCTAGGTCACACCATCACTCCAGGACACATTGTTCCAGAAGAGAAGAACCTGGAGAAAATCAGAAATGCACCAAGGCCAAAAACGAAGAAGGATGTGCGATCTTTTCTCTCGTTGTGTGGATTCTACCACAAATTTATCCCACATTTCACGGAACTGGGAGCTCCGTTGACGGAAACCTTGAAAAAGGGATTACCGGATCAAATCATTTGGACACCAGAATGTGAGAATGCCTATAGTCAGTTAAAGGAGGCCTTGGTCAGCAAACCTGTATTACAGCTCCCTGACCTTTCCAAACAATTTGTGTTGAGAACGGATGCGAGTGCGTTTGGAATTGGAGCCGCTTTGTTACAGGAAGGAAAAGACGATGCTTCGGTTTTGAAACCTGTGGCATACGCAAGTAAGAAACTTCTACAGGCGGAGAGGAATTATTCAACCGTCGAGAGAGAGAGTGCTTGTCCCTCGTATGGGCAGTGCAAAAATTTCAGCCATATTTGTATGGAGTTAAGTTTCGGGTCCAGTCGGATCATCAGCCCCTGATGTTCCTGGCTACTTCTCAGAAGCTCAACGCACGTTTGATGCGGTGGTCGTTGTTACTTCAACCGTATAATTTCACAGTAGAGTACATTCCGGGGAAGGAGAATGTTGGAGCGGATTTCTTGTCAAGACACCCATCTCCTGAAGAAGAGGAATGAATCATCTGGATTTAACTCATGGTGGAGAAGAGTGAGATGGACTACTCTCTTAAGAGGGGGCCTATGTCACGAGCGCCATGAGTTAACCAGCTAATAATACCGACGTTTGCGTGGCGTATATTTTCTAGGCCACAAAAGTCGTACTAACAGATTAAACACAGCTGCACAGGTTACATCGTGTCAGCCCATAAACACATTTGGTGGTGAGTGAGAAGGAATGGATACATCGAGTTGGCAGTTCATTAACAGTTACAATCACATATGATTGTCGGCTTAGGATATGGAATGGTTCCGTTTGTCATCTATACTGCCGGACATCAGACGGAAATGGCTGCTGGGATTGTCACCACGGAACAGAAGATTGACAGTTTATCAACAGGTCGGAAGTGCCCGACTAGGGAGAAAACAGTGCATCTGTCAATTCTTGGTTTCCGGCACATCAAGAAGATTGACGGCTGGTTACTGGCAACTGTGTTGGGAGTATACAGGAACTCGCTGGCGTGTTTTGGATGTCTAAACCAGTGATGACAGATCTAACATGGAGGGAGCCAGAGGGAGGATGGATCCCTGACAGGGGATGATCTGCCACTGTGCCACCTGTGTGGGGGCATAAAGGATAACGTCACGTGGCCAACTTTGGTAGTTTGCCATATAAACCCGAGTTCGGACCAACTAGGGGGACTTGAAAAATGCTTTAGTCGGAGTGCCAGGGCACTGCAGTGCTTAGTGGAAATAATATCTACAGTGTGTTAATTAGTGACTTAATTTTACACGTGCCTATAATGGCAGATGTAGATATGATTGATAGGACTGCAGTAGTGCCATTTAAGGTTCCCTACCAGATCCAAGGAAACTCAACAAGTTTTTGGGAAAGAATCCAATCCCATTAGGAAGAACACCAGTTCCACAATCAATAAAGTTGCATACAGAAAGTAACTAAAGCTAGAAGGAAGTTGATTCACCAAAGAGAGTGATGCGTACTGATGCACCACACGGCATCAGACAGAAGTAACTAAATGAGAACAGTCTAATAATTACCTAGTGTTATATAATCTCGTGTAATAGAACACAAGACTTGCTACTTGAGGCTAGATAGACACGAGGGAGGATCCAGTACAGTAACAATTAACAGTAGTAACTGTGTACACACTACAAAGGACTTGTGCAGTTTTTTTTAAGGAACGGTAGGAACGGACATTGTGTAGAGTGCAACCGGTCCATGATTAACTGTTTATACCACCGGTGTCTATTTCGGATGTTCATGAAATGGGATTACCAGAGGTCTACAGAGGCAAATCAGTATCCAGCAGGATGGTTTCGGCGCTGGGTGAGAAGTACATGTTCTGACGTAACGTGCTGTGGTCTATCCTTGCTGGGATCAGCTGACTGGGTTGTTGTCTGAGAGTCCGATTCTACACACTTTAGAGAACACGTCACACATTTTCTTCACATACACGTCTCATATACGTTACACTTTTCTTTTAATAAATTACTCTTTAGTAATTTTTAGAAGCAAGAGTTGTTGAGTATGTTGCGTTGGGAAGTATGAGAGGGGGCATAGTACGACAGTGAGAGAGTGATAGGAAAAGGTGTCCATAGGCTGATGGAGTGTGTTGGACGGAAGCTGGTGGATTCTCCAGAATATTGAGAGGAAAAAAATATTATAATGTGGGTGTCGGGTCTCCTCACTCCAGGGACGACACTTTAAAGGAGGACAGAACGACACTATGTCTTCCGTCCTTGATGTTTCTTTCATGAACCATGTCTTCCATCTTTTAATCTTTCTTTCATGAACCATGTCTTCCATCTTTTAATCTTTCTTTCGTGAACCATGTCTTCCATTCTTGATTTTTCTTTCATGAATCATGTCTTCCATCCGTAATCTTTCTTTCATGAACCATGTCTTCCATCTTTTAATCTTTCTTTCATGAACCATGTCTTCCATATTTTAATGTTTCTTCCATGAACTATGTCTTCGTCCTTGATCTTTCTTTCATGAACCATGTCTTACGTCCTCGATCTTTCATTCAGAAAACGAGCTCATATTCAGCATCGTGTCTCAGAAACTGAAATACTTGTTACTGATTAAACATTTCAATTATCTGAGAGATGACAACTGGCAAGATCGATGGGAAAGGAACAAGGGGATGGCAGGAAAGTAAATACCTGGATGGCTTGGCCACGTGGTATGGTCGAGACAGGAACACTGAGCTGATCCACGACTCTGGTGATCGAGTGAAGTGGCGAAACGTGACCACCCACGCTTACCGCCATGGTACATGATGATGATGATGATGATGATGATGATGATGATGATGATGATGATGATGATGATGATGGTGGTGGTGGTGGTGGTGGTGGTGGTGGTGGTGGTGGTGGTGGACACGGGATTTAACAGATTCAGAGAAAAACCAACATTAGGTTTGAGCCAAACAAAAATTGATGGCGGAAAATGGGAAGTAGGGGTGTGTCACGGTTATGAATTAGAATGTGTAAATATGGTAGCAGACATGTTGTATTATAACGCAATAATAATATTTCTGGGATATATAACCCATGGCAAATATGGGAAGCCGATTAAGACGATTAATAATCCCATGACACTGAATCAGTTAAAGACACATTGGGCATGAACATGCACGTGTCAGAGGAACCAGCAAAAGATCCAATCTGGCGTGTGGTAATGAGAGCGACGTTCTGATCTGCTACATTAACTCAGTTACCATCCAGGATTTAAACCCATACGATAATGTTGGTTATATTTAGGAAGCTAGAAACGTGGATAAGAGGAAAGTGAGACGCGCTGTTGCATACCTTTCCGAAATAATGAGTTGAGGGCTGGAAATCAGCCGCCAGCGATTTGGAAGCAGACCGAGTTGTGTGTCTTTGATGGTATAAGGCGGCGGCGTTCAGAAATCAATGGCAAACTACTGAATTAATTTTCCTAGTAAATAAATACAATGAATAAAAACTACGAATGCTGGCGCTGATTGCAACGTCCTGCACAGGGCATGCAGCTAGTTCTTTTCTTCAATGCCATCATCATCATCATCATCATCATCAAGTGTCCTGCCAGCTGGCGTAGGCCTTCATGCCTCTCCTCAGATCTCGGTCTTTTGTGTTCTGGATCAACTCTGCTGATTATATTACTCCATGTTGCCGTCTCAGTCCATCCAGCATCGTTTCGCCTGGTCTGCCTCTGCCTCTCTTCCCCATGTACTTTCCAGTTGTCACGATGTTCTCCAATGCCCATCTTCTCATCACATGACCAAAGAAAGCCGTTTGACTCCTTTTTTTATTGTTGTATATAATGTTCTAGTTTCATTAGCCTCTTTCAGACAATCGTCGTTAGTTTCTTTGGGAATTCCCCAATTTTCGTCTCAGAAACCACATCTCAGTTGCTTCCAAGGTCTTTCTAATTTGTTCATTTACATTTTTTTAATGTAGGAAGCACAAATTGTTATCTGCAACTCTCAACGAGAAGTTTTTATTGCGCATGACGTTGATGATGAGGAGGAAGCTGAGGACGAGAGGGTGATGATGATGCTGAGGAGGAGGAGGTAGAGGAGGGTGAGGGATAGGAGGGTGATGATGATGGTGATGAGGATTATGATGACTTCTTCTTCTTCTTCTTCTTCTTCTTCTTCTTCTTCTTCTTCTTCTTCTTCTTCTTCTTCTTCTTCTTCTTCTTCTTCTTCTTCTTCTTCTTCAGCGTTCCGAGCCATTGAGGTTCTTTGCCGCAGATACAATCCGTCTCCATTCGTCTCTCTGGTTGACCTTCTCTTGCCAGTCGTTGATTCCAAGTGCTTGTAGGTCTGTACATGTATTATCTCTCCATCGCCTTCTTGGTCTACCTCGGGGTCTACGGTCATTTAATTCCTGAGTGTAAGCGAGTTTTGTTTCCCTATTATCTTCCATTCTTTCTATATGCCCCAGCCATTGTAGTCTATTAGCCTTAATGATACCAGTGATTAGCGGGGACTTAAACAGATCATAAATGTCTTTGTCACTTCTTCTTTTCCACTCTCCATTTTGTGTATCCCTAATGGGTCCAAAGATGCGTCTTAAAACTTTGTTCTCAAAGGTTTGTAGCAAGGCTTCGTCTCCTTTCGTTGTACTCCAGGTTTCATAGCCATACAGCACAACTGGTCTGATCAGTGTTTTGTATATTATGATCTTGGTGTTAAGAGATAGCGCCTTTGATTTTAGTAGATGTTGTAGTGCATAGTATGTCTTATTTCCAGAATTGATTCTAGTTTGTATTTCTTCCCTTATGATGTTAAAGCAGTTGAAGATTGTACCCAGGTATTTGTATGTTTCCGTTCTTTTAATGGTCATATTATCTATTTGTATGTGACCAGAGCTTTTAGCAATTCCTTCTCTTGAAATTACCATATATTATGTCTTATCTTGGTTAATAACCAGCCCCATCTGTTGGGCTTTTTCCTTTAAGTGAGTCAATATTTCCAATGTCTTTTGTTCATTTTCCCCTATAATATCTATAGCATCAGCATAACAAAGCAGCTTGGATGTTCCTCCAATATCACATGCCTCCTTTACCCTCCTTACAACTTTCTCTAGAGCCAGATTGAAAAGTAGCGGCGATAGTGCATCACTCTGTTTCAAGCCAGATGTTATTTGGAAAGGGTCTGATTTCCTGCCTTTATATGTTACTATATTATAAGTATCTTCCATGCATAGTCTGGTCATGTTGATTAACTTCCTTGGTATTTCAAATTCCCGCATAGCATTCCATAGACTATTCCTATGGACACTCATAAGCCTTTTTAAAATCCACAAAAATGTTATGGAGATCTCTTTTATATTCCCAATTTTTCTCGACTATTTGTCGTAAGATAAATATCTTATCTATTGTTGATCTGTTTTGTCTAAAACCAGGATAATGATGACGAGGATGATAATTAGGATGGCGATGTGGATGTTGATGATAAGGATGAGGATGTGGATGATGAGGATGGTGGGATCATGATGATGATGATGCTGATGATAAATGTCACATGAAATGCGCATCCCCGATTTCTGGAGATAATATTTGGAGAGAAGATCACTGTTCCCTAATCTCAGTTCTGACATTTGACAGACAGATTAACGTAATAAAAGGAGCACAAAGTAGATTGACAACAGATGCACTGGCGAAGTTCTACTTGGCTTCGCACGCGCCTCGTCGCCTAGACTACAGAAACACATTTTCGGCTAGCAAACATGCGCGCAAGGCATAATTCTGCTATGAAAACACACTCAGCAATCTCGCCCGTTGCCCTCGCCCACAAACATCTCTGTACTCAGACAGGAGTTCGGCACGTGCATAACATGTGCCTCTCTGGCTGGCTGGACAAGTCCCAGATACGTTCTTGGATGTTGTCGAAGCTCAAATGATAACTGACCATGTCTCTTTGGGTATAACACGTGCGGAGTTAACCGACTAGCTTTGTTGTCACCGAAAAAAATGCGGTACTCATCAAAGGTGCTCACACACACACCCAGGACAAACTGTGCTAATCTTGGGTAACCGACTAAGCGACTTAAGGGGATCTAAGAACTACTGCGTCACCAGATATTGGAGCAGACTGCAAAAGCGTTTGGGCAAACAAGAAGATAAGGTTCGTCTCTTAGAAAAAACTCTGGAAGTCGCGGTAGTATACTGGCTAGACGCTCGTCTGCTGGTTTGGTGGTCTTGAGTTCAATAGGGATGGGTTTGAATCTTACCTAATTTACCTGGACTTTCGGGTTAACTTTCACTTCCGCCATAACTTCCCGGCGCATTTTTTGGTTGGAGAATAACTAAAAGAGTTACTAATAAATTACAAAGATTCACTAATTGTTGTCAGTACAGAATTCATTCAATGATTCATTGAGTAGCCAATCCTTTGCTGAACCTCGCTCCCATAACAACCTTCCTGAAAACTTCTCGGGCACAGGCAAGATGTCTCGCGTCCGAAACACCCATCTGGAGATCATGGCCACATCCTGTACACATCTTCTCTTTGGCCTTCCTCTTCCTCTTTTCCCAGGCATATACCCCTGCATTATTGTTCTCTCCAAACTTTCATGCTGTTTCAACTGACCAAAATATTTCAATTTTCTTTGTTTTATCGTCTTTAAAAGCCAATCTTCTGCAATATTCAGATCTTATCGTATAGATGCATTTCTTCTTTTTTGTATCCAAGAACAGATTTCTTATTATTTTTAATTATTCTTAGAATCCGTCTATAACATTTATATTCAAAGGCATTTATGCGCTGTTCAGCTTGTTTAGTAAGTGTCCAGGTCTCACGGGCGTATATCTCAATGGGAAAGATGCATGCAGAATAGTGGTAATAACATGGTATGACGGAATCACCAATGTACAGCTCATGGAGGGAACTAAACACATCCCACGGAACCAAGAGATGAAGACAAAGAATCTGGCGCTGGATAGGACACACACCGAGAAAATACGAGGACAATAATACTAGACAATCTCTTGTCTGGAACCCACAGGCAAACAAAATAGCGAAGGATCTAAAGCAGTGGTTCTCAACCGGTGGGGAATTTTCCCCCCCCCCCCACCCCAGGGGGGAATTTTAGGGTTTCCATGAAAAGTGGGGGGGGGGGGGGGGGAGGAATTAAGATTATTTCAAGATCGCGTTAATAGAAGAACCGATGATACTTTATGGTTCTGTACTTCTCGCTCTTCTAAAATTCTTTTTATAACGTAACAAATCACGTTTTCTGTAGATGTCTAGACTTGTTCTAGTATGTGTTATTAAATTTAGCTTCCATTTTTACGTATACAGTGTAGCAACGGGGGTGGGGGGAGGGGAATTTATCGGAAGGAAATACGAAAAGGAGGGGGGGGGGGGAATTACATTCTGAACATATGATGAACGGGTGCATGTGCCAAAAAAGGTTGAGAACCATTGATCTAAAAAAGACTTGGAGAAGAGAATTAAAGAGATGAATACTACTGGGAGGACATTGAGGGAACTGCAGGAGATAGCAAAAGGTAAAACGGCTTGGCGGGGTTTGGTTGAGGGTCCCATGCCACAATGGATAATGAAGGGCAGAGGAAAACATTTCCCGGCACCCACTTTAGTCTGGGTCGACCCAGGAAGTCCAGCCCATCCTTGCGATGTTGCCGATGTTGTTATTGTTAATATTATTGTTGCTGATGTTGTTATTGTTAATGTTGTTGTTGTTTTTATTGTTACCGTTATTATTATTATTATTATTATTATTATTATTATTATTATTATTACTACTATTGCTGATGTGTAGTTATTGCTACTGATGATGTTACTGTTTTTGTTATAATAAGAACTATTATTATTGCTGATGTAGTTATTGTTGATGTTGCTGTTCTTACTCCCGCCGTTGCTTTTGCTTCTATTGTTTGTATTGCTATTGTTGTTGCAATTGATGTTGGTGTTGTTATCATTATTGCTGTTGTATTATTTGTTGCTGCAGACACTGCTTCCGGGGTGTTATTTTGATACTCTGCAGGGAGATAAATCTCTATATCAGCCTGATTCCCGTAGATAAAAAAGCATCAAAGCTTCGTATTTATGTGTTAAAACTCACAGTTTATTAGAGGATTCACAACCAACCACCTACCAACAGACGATCCAACGAACCAACCAATCAAGCAACCATACAAGCAACCAAACAGTAATTCTTCTTCTTCTTCTTCTTCTTCGTCGTCTTCTTCTTCTTCTTCTTCTTCTTCTTCTTCTTCTTCTTCTTCTTCTTCTTCTTCTTCTTCTTCTTCATCTTCTTCTTCTTCTTCTTCTTCTTCTTCTTCTTCTTCTTCTTCTTCTTCTTCTGCGTTCATCCGGAGTTTTTTTCAGACGTGATTGCGTTGTGCCTGTTTACAGCAGAGCTGCGTTCTTGCGCCGTTAGGCCGACACATCCGACTTCTGCGGGCATTTGTTGACCGGGTTAACATCCCCGGGGAAACAGTAATTCAACTATCAACTGACCAACCAACAAACCAATCAAGAGGAAGATGATGATGATGATGATGATGATGATGATGATGATGATGATGATGATGATGATGATGATGATGATGATGATGATGATGATGATGAACATTTATTACTCTGATAGTCAAACCCATAGCTTGTTTCCAGTTCAATATGCTAACACTGCTAGGATACAATATGGGTCCCCTCTTTATTAAACATTATTACAGTCTGAGTTGACGACCCCAAATGCACACCTCGCATCTCACAAATAAAAACCCGCAGAGGATAACAAACGCGGACATTATGCAACGCCAAGTGTCTAACCAGCTAGAAAACTCTCAGGAAAAGGAAGAAGCTATCAAAACTTAAAGCAATGCTATCAAACAATTCATTTTAAGAAAACAATCACTTGTATTACACACGACACACTTCACATGATGGTATGGGAGTGGCGTTATCTTCCCCCGCTTTGTAAATGTCTCTTCCTCTGTTCGATTCACAGAATGAGTGAGTTTATGTGCTGTTTACACAGTGTCATAGTTCATTCAAAGATTGCACAATCACTTCTTTCTGTCCCAAGATTGTGTTGACCTTCCATTTACTCTCACAAGTTGTTGCACGTGCCAGTCATAATCTGCTTGTTTTGTTCGACAACCGGCTTTGGACAACACGGCTATTGAATATTCCGGTTGAATTCCTGATTTAATTTAGCCGGGAAATTGCTCTATCTTATAACAGGCTTGCTTATTTGTAAACTGTGTCTTTCTTTTCTTCTTCTCGCCCTTGTTATGTTTTATCTGTGTGTTGTGGAAGCATGCAGTTTTGTAGCCCTGCATATGGGCTATTGTTGTTACAAATAGTGACTATATTAACTCTCGTACGACTGTCGGTTATGAAAGACATCTATTTGTCAACTTATCCCATCATAAATAACATTAACATCATAACATTACCACCATAACATTACCACCATCATCATCACCGTAACTAACATACCGTCACCACCACCACCATTAACAACACCATCATCATCATCATCATCATAACTAACATACCGTCACCTTCACCACCATCAACAATACCATCATCACCATCATCATTACTATCACCACTACCATCACCATCATCATCATCATCACCACCAAAATCATCCTCATCGCCATCACCGCCATCAAACCAACCAACTAACTAGTGAAACCCCCCCCCCCCCCTATTAAACCACCCAACCAACAGTCAACCCACCATAAAAGCAACCACCAAACCAACAAACCAACCAACAAGTTAACACACCATCAAACCAACCAACCAATCAATAAGTCAACCTACCATCAAGCCAACCAACCAATCAACAAGTCAACTCACCATCAAACCAACCAACCAATCAAAAATGTAACCCATGATCAAAACAACCAACCAATAAACAAGTAAATCCACCATAAACCAACCAACCAATCAACGGGTCAGCCCCACAAGCAAACTAACCAACCAACCAATCAACAAATTATCCCACGATCAAACCAACCAACCATTCAACAAGTCAACCCACCATAAATCAACCAAGTAATAAATTAACCAACCATCAAACCAACCAACCAACAAGTCAACAAACCCTTAAACCAACCAATCGATAAGTCAATCCACCATCAAACCAACTAACAACAAGTCAACCCACCATTAAACCAACCAACCAGAAAGTCAACCCACCATTAAACCAACCAACCAGCAAGTCAACCCACGATAAAACCAACCAACCAGCAAGTCAACCCACGATAAAACCAACCAACCAGCAAGTCAACCCACCATCCAAACCAACCAACCAGCAAGTCAACCCACGATAAAACCAACCAACCAGCAAGTCAACCCACGATAAAACCAACCAACCAGCAAGTCAACCCACCATTAAACCAACCAACTAGCAAGTCAACCCACCATCAAACCAACCAACCAACAGGTCAACCCACCATTAAACCAACCAACCAACAAGTCAACTCACCATCAAACCAACCAACCAGCAAGTCAACTCACGATAAAACCAACCAACCAGCAAGTCAACCCACCATTAAACCAACCCACTATTAAACCAACCAACCAGCAAGTCAACCCACTATCAAACCAACCAATCAACAAGTTAAACCACTATCAGACCAACCAAACAAAATGTCAACCCACCATAAAACCAATTAATTAACAAGTTAAGCCAGCATCAAACCAATTAACCAACAAGTCAACCCAATATTAAACCAACCAACTAACAAGTCAACCTACCGTTAATCCAACCAAATGACAAGTCAAACCACCATCAAATCAACCAATCAAGAAATCAACCCACCATCATACCAATTAACCATCAAGTCAACCCACTATTAAACCAACCAACTAGCAAGTCAATCCACCATCAAACCTACCAACCAACAGGTCAGCCGACCATCAAACCAACCAACCTACAAGTCAGTTCACTATCCAAACCAAGCAACCAACAAGTCGATTCACCATCAAACCAACCAACTAGCCAACAAGTGAACCCACCATCAAACCAACCAACTAGCCAACAAGTAAACCCATCATCCAATCAACCAACCAACCAACCAACAAATTAACCAACCCTCAAACCAACCAACTAACAAGTCATCCCACCATCAAACCAACCAACTAGCAATTCAACCCACCAACATCAAACCAACCAACAATTCAACCCACGATCGAAACTAACCAACCATGCAGTCAACCAAACAATCAACCAACAAATTAATGAGCCAAGCAAACTACAAGCTAGCCAAGTAATCAACAAACCAACCAAACAACCATTCAACGGATCAACCAAACAACCAGCCAATCCATCCACTAAACTATCTCACATTCGGCCAAATCTCAACACCTCACACCCCCAACAACATTATCTTTCATGGGACTACATTCACCCTGAATCAAAACTAAGACTCCAAAAACAAACCTATGAGACTCCAAACTTTATCAGTCACGACCTCGTGTTTTCTAGAACGTTGTCTACAAGTTGAAATCATTAATCCATTCAAGTGCTGGCAAATATTGAACAACTCAGTTTAATTTCTATGATCCCGTTTGTCTGAGCATTGCCACAGTGTTCATACACTTCCCGCCACTCAAGAGTTTATGAAATTGATCAATAGAAAAAGAAATGAAAATTCTAAAAAATGTGTGCGAAACGGATTCGACGCTTGTCAAAGTTACGATTTAGCTTGTTCAATGCGCGGGTTTTTTGTTAAAGATTATGGGGCAGGCGAAATGGAACATAATGTTGCATTAGAACAAGTGCGACTAATGCGTTAGACGAATTGCTATCTCTACCGGAAGCGATAGCTCTGCAAAATGTTGACACAGCTCGATAGTCGTAGGAAACCGGCGATTACCGATGTTTCCCGAAACACTTAAGCGGCAAATCAAGAGGCCGCGACTTGGAGATTCAGACCTTTCTAGCAATGTTACATCGGTAGAAGTAAAACAGTGACTCCAGGCCAACCATCACCACTTCTGTACGCACTGTTTGCATCCTAGGTTCATTCCATGCTTATGAATGGGCACTGGGGGATTTAATAGATAGAAAACTAAGTGTGGAAATGGTTAGAGCCTTCACTTTGTGATGCTGATTTGGTTCCTGCTTTCGGGATATGGACCATTGACGTCGATTATAAGTACTGCTGGCAGTGAGGAAAGAGAGGTTATGAGGGATATGACTGTTAGATGGGACGGTTGAGGGGGCTCAAAAGGATGCTGGAGGAGAACGGTGGAAAGATGTAGACTGACAAGGTAACTCGTAGAGCGGTCATCTATGAAGCATATCTGAAACAGAAGGAGTTGATGGGAAGCATGATCGCCTATGCAGCTCTGCATTGTACATATTATTATCATTATCATGTAACAGGTTCATTGTAGAATGTCGGTTTCATTACTGCCCGCCAACATTTATTTCGATCCTATTCAAGTTCTCCTGCTTTATACCAAAACTGCTCCGTGGCCAAAGCCGGGTACCAGACGTTCGAAGCAAAGCTGCGACCGATTTGTGCAGCAGACCGTGTCGCGTTGTGTTTTAACGTGCTGGTATGGGAGCCTGTCGTTCAGAAAGCAATGGCAAACTACTGAACGTAACACTTGCCTAGTACATCAACAGCAGCTGGAAAATACTGGTGTTGACTGCAACGTCCCGTAAGGGATACGCAACCAACAAAAAAAAAAAAAATACCAAAGTTGTCTGCAATGTGCTGTGTCGTGTTGGTCAATGCCCACGAACCATGCCTCCCGCCCCTGTTGTTTCCACTCAACTGCGACTTTTAATACAACCAAATTATTTCAATATCCTAGTTATGATAATATTTATTTGATATTTTTCTTCTAGGTTCAAATCTTGTATTAGATCAGCATGTTTCTTCTGTTTGGTCCATCATAACATATGCCACATAAAAGCGTCTTCTTCTTTCTATATCTGCAATGTTGTCTCTTGTATCAACTTCAGCCATATGACATATTTATTTTTTGTCTCTCGCCTTGAGCTTGAGCTTAATCCACATACTACCAGTAGTTGCTACTGCTAGGGAGTGCACTAGACGGCACATTATGTATCACAACTGCCAGTGCCTCTCGCC
Organism: Cepaea hortensis; assembly: GCA_963921405.1. NCBI lineage: Eukaryota > Metazoa > Mollusca > Gastropoda > Stylommatophora > Helicidae > Cepaea > Cepaea hortensis. The sequence goes on along the minus strand of OY992894.1, from coordinate 82,614,333 downwards.
ATCATGCGAACCCACTCCGACTTCTGAAGTACTTGTAATTTACGTCCCCAAGTCAAGGACAAGAAGTCAACTTTGAAGTCCAACTGATCGATGCATAGTGTGAACCCACTACCCGGTCATCTGCGTACCGGAAGTTGAAGCGCCAGTGCTGTAATCGTTTCTATCACATCTACTATCTGAAGCATGTAGAAGATAGAGAGCATACACGAGGTGGAATTTATATGACATAGAGCATACAATAGGTGGCATTTAGAAGACAGAGGGCATACGAGAGGTGGCATTTAGAAGACAAAGGGCATACTTAGAGTGGCATTTAAAAGGCAGAGAGCAAACAAGAGGTGGCATTTAGAAGACAGTATGCATACAAGAGGTGGCATTTAGAAGACAGAGAGCATACCAGAGGTGCTGAACTTATGGAGCGTTAAGTAGCATGCTATTGGTCCGCCATACATTTCTCTGAGATCTTTACAACGACAGGATACGCCTACTGTCCCTATTCTACAGCTGTATCAATTTGTAATCCCGTATGCCGCGTTCAAATCACAGCTGGGGGCCATGTAGATGCAGACTGCATTGCGTTGGTTGCCATACAAAGGTAAGAGCGCCGGTCGTTCAGAAAGCATTGGTAAACTACTGAACGTACACCCCCCCCCCCCCAAAAAAAAAAAAAAAATACGACAAAAACAACACTCAAGGGTTCTCGGCCACGTCCTATAAAGGATATGCAACTAACTTAAATTCAGAATAAACGGCAGACCTGGCAGTGTTCACAAGATTTTGTTTCCTCTAGCTGAGACGTTCTCCTGTGGCCTGAGGACAGTGAACATTACTCAAAATTCTGTGACATATCGAGTTGAGGGTTCGATATCAGCCGCAAGCAATACAGAAGCAGAGCATTTTGCGTTGATTTCGTTGGCACGAGGCTCATAAAGCAATAGCAAACTATTGAACTTAACAATTGCCTAGTAAATCACAGACAATTAACAATTAGTTAGTTAATTAGTCTTTCCTCTTGAGCCTAAGGCGGTGCGTAGGGCAGAAGTCATGGCTCTCCATGTCTGGCGGTTCGCTGCTACATGTTGTAGATCCTGGATGTTCACTCGACCGTTGAATGAGCCTTCTCTAATGATGGTTCTACGCAGGGTCCCTGTTGGTCTTCCCCGTTTTCTTTTCCCTACTGGTGACGATAAGAGGGCTTGGTTGGGGAGTCTTGTCTTGTCCATTCTGAGTATATGGCCGATGTAGTTCCAACGGAGTTTTTTTTTTTTAAATAAAATTGGATACAATTTTTTGCTTAGTCTCTTGTATTATTTGCGTATTGGTTCTGAAATCTGTCCAGTGGCGGTTTAGAATTTTTCTAAGACACTTGTTCTCAAAATTGTCTAATTTTTTTTATCTAAAGCTACCGTTGATTTCCAACTCTCACATCCATACGTTAGCACTGGAATCACACAAGAGTTGAAGATTTTAAGTTTCTTATGTTTGCTGAGTGTCTTTGACTTCCAGATGTTTGACAGTTTATTGCAGGCACCAGATGCCAGTGCGATTCTAGATAATATTTCTGACGTTGAGTCCCCTGTAGATGTCATTTTGCTTCTTAGGTATGTGAAGCTGTTGACTTTTTCAAGAACATGGTTGTTTAATGTGGTGTCGTCTGAACTGTTGGTAAGATCAATAGTTTTTGTTTTTGCAGTGTTAATTTGGAGACCAATTTGTCCTGAAACATTTTGGAGATGGTTTATTTTCTCTTGGGCATCTGGGTGTGTTGAACTTAAAAGCACTATGCCGTCGGCAAAGTCCAGGTCTTCTAGAATTTTGTCAACGCTGGGGTTAATTGCGACACCCTGTAAGAGACTTGTATCTAACTCTCTCTTCCCCCTCCCACCCTCCCACCCTCTCCCCAGCCCAACTTTTCATAAAAGTAAAGTAAAACATAGGGTGTATTTTAATGAGTGTGCAGTGTTTGAAAATATTGCCGGTCCATGTTTTGTATTCACCCTCCGTAAAGTTTCAGGCAACATAAAAGGTACATTCAAAATTTGGAACGGCAATATTTACAACACTGCACAGTCATTAAAAATACATCCTGTACCATGAAACAAAACGAATAATACGATGACACTTTTTTTTTCTTGCATATCCTTTACAGGACATCGCTGTCAACACCAGCATCTTTCAGCTGTCTGTTGATTTCTTGGCAAGATTACGCTCAGTAGTTTGCCATTGCTTTCTGAGCGGCCGGCTCACATACCCCGTAGGTTACCGATGCGATTCGAACCGCTGCTGATTCTCACCGTCATCACGTTAACCACGAGAGTAGACGATATTATGGATAAAAGTCGTAACCTCTAAGCCAGGAAGCCGGCACGATGACTCTAGTATGCCGATATATCGTCCTACTTTTCATATGTAAACAATATAAAATGACACAAAGTAGTGCAGCTTTACATAACAGAGTTAAGACACATACAGAACGTTGCGGCGATTAGCCTTCATCAGCAAACAAACACATTCACAAACACAACATATAGTCAAGGAGATCTCCTGTGACTACATCAGAAGGTGACGACAGGACGAGAAGAACAACAGCATGGAAAAATGGAAGCAATGAAGAGAAAATGAGAATTAAAAAACTGTTAATTGAAAAGAATGTTAGTTGAAGAAAATGTTAAACTGAAAAAAATGTCAATAGAGAAAACGTATATACTCACCTGACCGCTCGGAACCGCAAGTGACCAAGAAAACTCCGATGTATTCTGATGCCAGGTGCTACGGTTCAGTGAACACATAGAAGGAAGGGGGCGGGGTGGTCTGGCAAGGGTATATGGGCAATCACAGCGGATGTGCTAGTGAAGTGTGGGGCACGCCAGATATGAAGGTGGCACTACCCAAAACCACATTGTGTTACTATAGGGGCGAGTCACAAAGTCTGGGTGGACTGATATGCGTGAACGCGCATACATACACAGGCACACGTCAACAGACAAAATACTAGTGTATGTGGGCATGTGCAAAGTATATGTAAGAGAGAGAGAGAGAGAGAGAGAGAGAGAGAGAGAGAGAGAGAGGAGAGAGAGAAAGAGGGAGAGAGAGAGAAAGAGGGAGAGTGAGAGAGATAGAGAAAGAGGGAGAGAGAGAGAGGGAGAGAGAGAGAGAGAGAGAGAGAGAGAGAGAGAGGAAAAGTGCCTGTGATATACCACATGAGGTATACGGAGTGCGTCGGTCTACAAGTACGACGTTTCACTCAAACTGTACCCTATGAGGTAGTTAGTATGGTTGGTTGTTGTGCAACATATTTACGTGTCCACTCGCCCAGTGCCTGAGCCGCTGGGGCTGTTATGTGCTCACTGAACCGTAGCACCTGGCATCAGAATACATCGGAGTTTTCTTGGTCACTTGCGGTTCCGAGCGGTCAGGTGAGTATATACGTTTTCTCTATTGACATTTTTTTCATTTTAACATTTTCTTCAACTAACATTCTTTTCAATTAACAGTATTTTAATTCTCATTTTCTCTTCATTGCTTCCATTTTTCCATGCTGTTGTTCTTCTCGTCCTGTCGTCACCTTCTGATGTAGTCACAGGAGATCCCCTTGACTATATGTTGTGTTTGTGAATGTGTTTGTTTGCTGATGAAGGCTAATCACCGCAACGTTCTGTATGTGTCTTAACTCTGTTATATAAAGCTGCACTACTTTGTGTCATTTTATATTGTTTACACTTTCACAGCTTTACCGCAGTTCCACCAAATTTTATTCATACTTTTCATATCGGAGGTCAGGTTTGGCGATATATTATCCTTCGTCACTGGGTCAGTTAAGGCCAGATAAATATGTTGATCAAACTGCTGCCTTACACGTAGATAAGCCATGTGCTAACACTTACTACTCAAATGCCTATGCACAACACAAATGTATTGATTGTTATATACCGTACGTTTGGGAATTTACAATGACCTACTAGAAATAGGAAAGGCTAAAACACAATAAAAACAGTAATTTATTAAAATACACAACAGCGGCTGCCATTCCGGTGTAGGTCGCAAAATGTGACCTCCCAAACTTTATCTCTTGCAGTGCCAGCTCATAAACCCCGAGAATACACCGCGGCGGTGTGTACACAAAAAGGGCTCAGAAAGAATTATGACAACGGGAAAGTTCATTGCAGAGCATGTCTCCCATACTCCGCCACATAGCAAGGTATCATATATTTGAGGAGACTTAAGGGTTTATGCTTGCTCAGAAAGAGTTATTGTCATGTGAAATTTTATTGTTATGTGTATATGATAACACCCCTTTACGGAATGTTCCAAGTTACTACTGCTTATGTAAATTTTATTATTGTTCTTGTTTGAAATTTGGCGTTTAGCGACATAGCTTAATAAAATGGCGGATTGGGGACTTTTGTCTGAGTAAAGAAAATCCGATTTTATTTGGGTCTCAAATAAACGGACACATATGCTCCATAGCGAAGGTGTCATGGACGCAGTTCGTATTCCCGCAAACCGCGATCAAAACCAGCTGCGGGATATTTGGCAGCAGACCGCCTTGCGCTGATTTGTTACGAAATATTATTGGTGCCGGTCGTTCAGAAAGCAAAAGCAAACTACTGAACATAAACTTGCCAAGAAATCACGAACAGCAACAAAACAAAAACAAAATGCTGCGGTTGACTGCAATGTCCCGTAAAGGATATGCAACTAACTTTTAAAAGGCAAGTCATAAATACTAAACAGAGTTGAGCTGAGTTTAGTTGAATCAAGAACCACCATGACAGCAATTAGAACATTTCCATTTACGCTCAGCTCTCATCTTCACCAACCAGCGAAGAGTCCCAGTACTAATGGTACCAGCTGTAAACTGATTATGTGTCCGTCCTTCCTCGAAGCACTGGGCGTCGGTCAGACCCTCTGTCACACCCTCTAGCACCAATCTCTCCAGTCTGTGATGAATTATCTTTTCTTCTATACTGTACAGACGGCCCCAAAGGCCCCTGACCACAGCTGACTTATCATTGTGCACAAGTGACGATCCACCGACCAATCCGAACGACATGACCGACCGAACGACCGACGGACGGATGGATAAATGAGTAGACAGACAGACAGATAGACAGATAGATAGATAGATAGATAGATAGATAGATAGATAGATAGATAGATAGATAGATAGATAGATAGATAGATAGATAGATAGATAGATAGATAGATAGATAGATAGATAGATAGATAGATAGATAGATTTACATAACGAATGTGATAATTCTAATCACACTGCACGTATTCCTCATCTCATAAAACGTAATGCCTCATCGCCGGTGTTTATCTATGGACTTGGCGTCGTGGAAGAGAGGCAATGGGCAGCCGTCAGAACACACTTTGTAAATACGACATTATGACCGGGGCATGTTTTTCATTTGTGACATCACGCATGCTCGATCGTGGCCGAGCAAGTCAACAAACATATCGGCCCCGTCTCATTGCGAATTCCAACAGGCCAAGTGAGGCACAAGTGGACTTGTCATGGGCAAGAGTGCTGGCCAAGTTGAGGCCCTAGTGGAGCAGAAGAGCTACACACGTACCCTACACAGCGCCCTCGCCAGCGATGTATAATGTCTACTTGTGCTGCCCAAGAAGGCCCGAGCGTGATTTTATCAAAGAATGCTCGGATCGGATTTACGCTGAAACGTGCACGTTGACCCGGCGTTGTACTCCAGGGAGGAGATTTTAACTCTTAACGAGTGATTATATGCAAATTGATTCTAAATCTTTTAAAGAACAAATAGATTACAGAGAAGTACCTGAGACCATCTCATCAAAAACGATATATATATATATATATAGTTTGTATTTTATGGAATAAGCCACTGTCATTGAATGTTAGAAAGTAAGACCTGAAATGTTAAATAGAATATGTTTTGCTGTATGGCAGCGAATCACGGAATGTTAATGAGCACATTAGGAACATTTTGAATCCACAAAGATGTGGTTTCTGAAACAAATGTTGCGAATTCCTTGGATTGCCAGATTACCTAACAATGATTGCTTGTAAGAGGCTAATGAAAGCGGACGTTATATAGGACTATGAAAAAGAGACAAGCAGTATTCTTTGGTCATATCATGAAAAGAGAACACTGGATTATACCGTGTCAACTGGAAAGATCAGTGGGAAAAGACGCCGAAGCAGACCAAGAGAAATTATGCTGGATGGACTGAGACAGTGGCATGGAGGAGTATCATCAGCAGAGTTGACCCAGAACACCAAGAACCGATATTTGTGGACATTTTACGTGTGGAAAGACATGAACGCCTACGCCAACTGACAAGACACATGAAGATAATGATGATGGCATTGTTTGTATTCAGAAAGCATGGTAGCGAAAATGCTAGATACACAGTGATCCTGGGTTTATTTCCCCCTAGTTGTAGCATTTTTGATTAGCACGCAACCTTCGGCCGGCTTCGTGGCTTAGAGGTTATGACTTTTCTCCGTAATCTCGTATACTCTCTTCGGTAACGTGATGAAGGTGTGAATCAGCGGTGGTTCGAATCGAATCGGTAACTTACAGGGTATGTGAGCCGGCCGCTCAGAAAGCAATGGCAAACTACTGAGCGTAATCTTGCCAAGAAATCAACATACAGCTGAAAGATGCTGGTGTTGACAGCGATGTCGAGAACCCCCGAAGCATGGAAGGCCAGCTTCAAAGAAAAACATATATACGCAAAGAAGCAACAGACCATTATGTAAAATAGTAGTTATTTCTTATTGGTGTTACTTTTCCTCTGGAGTAAACTAGGCAGGCCGAGAGAGGGATCATGCTGCATGGGCAACACAGTGTCATAATCTCCCCTGTAGTTGTGCCGCGGCGTCGTCAACGGCGCCAGGCGAATACAATCCACCTGCCCACAGGTTCGCCTGTGAGCGGGACTAACCGGACAGCGGTCAAGCCTGTACATGCGTGACGCATGAAGTTCACGCCAGTACACAATCCCGCCTGGCAAGAACTCACAGCGAGAAACGCCAGACGGCTTGGGATTGTCGGACAGTACGGACGGGTCTGAGCGAAGCTCGTATGACTGATGCGTCTGAATGCGAATTGATAGTAAACCTTGTGTGAGGCTAGGAGACTGTGCGGCTGTGGTAGAGGTTTGCGAGTGTATCCATTGTATTGATTTATTGAGTAATTGTATTACGGCATCGATATTGTAATGGCGAGATGCCTGATCTGATTGTGTTGCGCGAGAAGTGTAAATAAAGTGTTTGACTTAGTGTTGCAGTGTGTCCCGTCAAGTTACTCTGTGACGGTGTTTGTCTCACATGTGTTAGGAAACACGAGCCTTAGTTATTGTTAAATTAAGAACCTGACACACATGGTCCCTACAATTCAGCCCAGGCTTTGTGTTATGGAGAGGTAAAACTCCATCCTTGGTCCCCCTCCTTGGGGTGTAATTATTATGCCTTTTTTTTTTTTTTTGAAGCACAATGTACCAAACTCTCGACTGTCAAGGCGGCAAGGTGCCAGTAGTACAGTATCTATTCCTTATCATGCATATATATATATATTGTACATTACCTTCGCTCGATTTGAACTCAAGCATAGTCCATACACATGCTACTACTTCTAATGCACTGGACTGATTTTTTGCCTGTGGATTAGCTTTCACTATTGCCGATGTCCCTGCCATCAGGCAAACCTACTCTGACTTCAAAGGTACTTGTAATTTACGTCCCCGAGTCAAGAATGAGAAGTCAATATTTTACTCCAACTGATAGGTGCAGGGGTTGAACCTGCTACCAAATCATCAGCGCACCGGATGTTTAAGAACTAGGCTGGCCAGGCTGGCCCTTCTCATTTATATTTATATAATAGTTTTAGGAATAATACATTAATATAATAGTTTTAGGAATAATATAATAATATTATAGTTTTAGGAATAATATAATAATATAATAGTTTCAGGAGTAATATAATAATATAATAATTTTAGGAATAATATAATAACATAATAGTTTCATGAATAATATAATAATATAATAGTTTTAGGAATAATATAATAATTTAATAGTTTTAGGAATAATATAATAGTTTTAGGAATAATATAACAGTTTTATAAATAATATAATAATATTCTAGTTTTAGGAATAGTATAATAATATAATAATATAATAGTTTTAGGAATAACGTTTGATATTCTGTGAACTAGGAGTTTCCGTGATGAAGTGGCTGCGCCGCTTGCCTGGCGCTCGGAAGGTTGTGGGTTGTGGGTTCTTCTTCTTCTGCGTTCATCCGGGTTTTTTTTAAAGGCGTAATCACAGTGTGTTTGTTAGGCACCCTTGGGCCAAAGCCCTTAGGCCAACACATCCGACTTTAGCGTGCGTTTTTTTTTTTAACAGGTTAGCATTCCTGGGGGACTCTCACTGTTATGGCGCAGTCCACATCCCAGCTGGTAAAGTTAGAACGGTCGAAGACTTCACTGTCAGCCATCAAGGGAAGGCAGGGGCAGACAATGGGCATTCCCCGCCATCCAAGGAGGCGTACATAATTGCAGAGCCGGCACATAGCGCTCTGAGACTGGGCTCACCCAAGGAATCGCCACGTCCTGCTCATGGCCGTTTTAATTCCTCACATCCATATACTGGGCATTTCGTTCGCCCCTGGCCGCTCCCCGCACAGACTAGAAACGGTCAGTCTGCAGACGACATCCACTCAGCAAGCTTTCACTTCGGACTTCCACGTAATGGATTCGCTAGCCAAGCGTTCCATTTCGTATTAGTGAGACGTTTCTCTACCTTTGACTATACTCACTCAATGAGTTTTTATACAGACTTGCTTCGTAACCATTGCGTGCGATTTGGACACTTTTTCACCTTTAGCAACGCTCACAAGGTAGGCTACATATGCTGCCGGCTTAGCACCTTACTTCCATGCAACAGAGAGCGAGTAGCGGCCACGCCCTCTCATTCGGTTATCCCTCATATCCCACGGTTGAGAGCCTTCAAACAATTGTCTGGATAAAGCATGTAGCAGGCTCGGCATCTCACCTCCATTTTGCAGTGGGTGAGTATCAGCTCGGCTCTCAAATCCGGGGGTTATTGACTTAGAGGCGTTCAGCGATTTCCCTCAACAGAGAGCCTTAGAATGTTGTGGCATCGTGCGCCTGATTCGGACTACCTGCCGTCAATCTACCTGCAGGGCAGCAGGTGTGTCTTTCTTGGTTTGGTTCCTATCCCCTGACCTGTCCGACATGTAGCTGTGCTATCGTCGGCATAGCTCTTGGGATTGGAACACGCAAACCCTTCTACCTCGGCAAGGTGGAGACACGTCAGAGGGGGGTTGTGGGTTCGATTCACGGGCGCAGTTTTCTCAGAGACTCCTGGGAGTCATCGCCGGAGCTGCGGAGTTCGTGCTCTGTGCGACGCTTCACCAGGACACCCTGCAGAAAGAGACGGAGCCATATGGGATAAACCCGGTGCAATGGATGACGAAAATATGCTAATTAAAAAGGCATACATTGATGAAACCTGCGAAAATAGTTCAACTGGAAATGCCTTTATCTGGAATTCACATTGCGAAAGAAATCGAGGATGACCTACAAACTCACGGAGAAGAGAAGCAGAAACGTAAATGGGAAGGACATGAACAGAGCTGCATGGGGTATCCAGTCAGGGGTAAAGAGTAACATAAGAAAGAAGATGAAAATGCGTCGTTAAAGATAAATATGAAACAAAGAGATGTAAATTAGTTTAGTTTAGTTTAGTTTAGTCGACGGATCAACATCACGGCACAAGGGTCTAACCCATAAGTGCTCCGTTCTACTCCTAACTAACTCAAGCCGGAGTCCGAAGAATCTCTTCTCAGTGCACGAACTAGGTAGCACCGGCGAGGATCCTGAAATACTTTGGGTAGATTTTTAACTCGAAATTTTGCCCGGGCAGCGTCGTTAGGCTACTCTTTTCCGATTTCCAACTGCCAAGGGACTTTTTACAAAAGAGCTCCGATCTCACTACCCAGAAACCAGGGGGAATTTTGTTACTAGAAGTCCACGTGAAAAAATCCCGGCATTTGTTTTTTTTTTTCTTTTTAATATATAAAGAGATGTAAGTACATAAAGCAGAGCCCCATGTATACACAAATCATTTACATTGCGGGACGCAGAGGTGTTTCCAAGGCACCAGGGCCGGGTTATATACTGGCCAAGACCTACTGATGCGTCCTCGTCGAGCGTCCTGGGCAACAGGTTCCTTCGGGGTCCTGGCTAACGTAGTAGGATCGCTGATTCCTCCGAAGTCGGAGAGTATCTGCCTGTACGGCGAGGAACCACCAGTCTGCACACCAATAAGCCAGACATGGGACAACGGATACTCACGCAAACCTCAGGTCCTGTATGACATCACACTGATGTTGGACAACAGGATGCCTTCATCCGACATACAGGACTTCGCGTTGGAGCTCAAGCCAACGAACACAAGCAAGCAAGTAAGCAATCTACATTGCCAGAAACCGGACCACCACACGTCTGCCATTACTGCCTATAGTACCGTGCCGTGTGGGACAGTGGGGTCTTGAATCTGATGAATTAAGGCCGCCTGGCTTGTGCAGTCGCCGCGAATTGTGCAGGTTAGCGTGTTTTCTTTTTTCCTTTTTTTCCCCGACAGAAAGACAAATCTACTCCGTACCGAGGTTTTGAATCTGGCTCTCCCGAATAGAAGCCGGCCGTTCTATCCAATCGACCAGACGATTCTCACTCACCACCAGACATCGGCAGCTTTAAATTGTCCCAAAGCACGTCTGCCGTTTGCATATCTGAACATCGGGAGCTTGTGTTGGCATCAGCAAACCGATCGACTGCATGGCACTAAATGCTGGTAAAAGTCGCAGATTGTGCACCGGTGTTAATCGCTGCCAACGCATCAAGAAAAAGTGAATTGTGCAGTTTAGGGACTTATAGAAATCAATATTCCGTCCTACTCAGACTTAGTAAAACCGTTTACTGTAATAGCTCTTGACTGTTCAGAATCTCTTAAGTGTCACTTGTAGATAGTTGTGTTAGTCTGTCTTCGGCACTTTTCGTGTTCTTGTGTTGCTATTTTACGTATTAGCGTTCACGTTTTTTTAATGAGCGTGAAATTTCGCACGTGCATGGCGGCTTGTGGAAGATGAGAAAATACGTTTTGCCGTGCCACGCCGTTCCAAAATTGCTAAACATAGATTAACAGATAATAAAGTTTATGTTCATTTTCTTGTCATTTTTATTATCTTTATAGCTCTTGAGATGATCATCGCTGAACCATGGAGATTAGGTAAAAACAAGGATTTTAAAAAATAAAGACGCTATGAACGTTTCTCGGGATTTGTTTTGAAAATTACGGCAAACAGCAATGACAGGACAAGAAAGAGAAGCTGTGAATACAGCATAATTCAAAGTGTGAAAGAAAACGCCGCAGGTTTGGAAATAAAGCTGTTGGTAAATAAACCAATAAAGTACTGTCAGATACATAATCCGTTGACTAATGCCCACACATCGAGATTTCATGTTAACGATCTGAGGGTACTACAGTGGTAACAAAGGTACACACTGAACAAAAGTGTGCTTGTGTCGTGATACCTTAGAGATGAAGTATCGTGGGAGATTTATGCGAGAGTACATTGTTTATTGTGTGGAAATCCACTGGGGCAATCATAGCCGTGTAGAAGCATTGTTCAATCAGGTTAGATAGGCCCAGTTCTGAACTTCTGGAAAATACAGTTCGTTGTTTCATTCGTTCGTTGGTTAATTCCTTCGTTGGTTCATTCATGTTTCCTATTCCCAGTTTTCTTCCCCTCCTCCTACTCCTCATCTTACTTCTTCTTCATCTTTCGAGGGGATTCCGCCACATCCATTTATACAGCCCAGAGTGTGTCCCATCCAAGAATGCATTTGCGCAGTTTATGTCTTTTAGACAGGCGAAAGTAAAAGACTCTTTCTACCCATGGGCATGTATCATTTCCTAATGTTACCAAAGCGGTTTCTTTACGGCCTACCCTTTGCGATTTCCAACTGCGTAGGATTTTAACCCTGCACACGGGGTCCCTGATTTTCGCCCTTATTGTAGAAGACTAGGTCTCTGATCTCATCACCCAAGAGATCAAGGGGGCGTGTGATTTCATCAGAACCCAATGGCTCTTGTATAGATGCCCTACGCTGCGACTTGAATCCGGTAACTGCTGATCTAGAGACGGACACCGCAAACTCCCCCATGTATAAGTAAAGGCTTTCCCCCACAACTTGAGGTGTACTGGGTGTATGGTTCCAGCCCAATATTTTATAGACCAACCTGCATTTGATGGCTGATATGGCCTATATATCGACAGCCATCTTTACTTTCCAGTAATTTCTATACACATTTTAAGCATTGGCGAAGCAGTTAAGGGCGCAATTTGCAATCCCGCATACCGCGTTCGAAACAGCTGCCGACGATTTGGCAGCAGATTGTCTAGCGTTGGTTTTCAAACAATGGTATAAGTGCCGGTGTTCACAAAGCACTGGCAAACTACTGAACATAAAATTGCCAAGAAATCACAACAAAAAATACTGGGGTTGACTACAATTAGTAGATGCGGTTGGTGTACACAGTGAGCAACTGGGGTAGAATTAAATTGTAAAAAGACTCAGGTTATGGTCGTCACTAGGAAGAAAGAAGTGCCACAATGTAATATACAAGTAAATGGAAATATTCTTCAACAAGTGAATTGGTACAATTATCTTGGAACAGTCATAACATCTGGGAGATGCCTTGAAGAGATTAGAACAAGAATCGACATGGCGAAAGAAGCCTTTAGCAAGATGAAAAACATTCTGACCAATAAAAAGATGTCAATTGAAACGAGAAAAAGAGTGTAGAGGGGATACATAGAGCCTGTTCTTTTGTATGGATGTGAAACTTGGACAATGAGCAGTCAAGCTGAAAAACATCTGATGGCTGCAGAAATGTGGTATCTGAGGAAAATGCAAAGAATACCATGGACAGACAGAAAAACCAATGACCAAGTACTACAGGAGACAAATGAACATCGTAAACTGATTAGAGAAATTAGACGTAGACAGTCAAAATTTTTTGGACATGTTTTGAGAAGGGCTGGATTGGAGAACTTGGTGACAGCTGGCAAGATCGGGGGGAATAGACCAAGAGGAACACCGAGAGGAATATACCTGGATGGCTTGGCCACATGGCATGGACGAGACAGGAACACTGAGCTGATCCACGACACTGGTGATCGAGTGAAGTGGCGACTCATGACCGCCCACGCTTTCCGGCATGGCACATGATGGATTGATTCATTGACTAAGTCAGTTGCATATCCTTTAGAGAAATACGTTAAACGCCGTGGCCAGGGAGACCGGCGAATGTGGATTAGTCTATAAATATACGGACCTAGCCTAACATGTCCAGTGTGATATAAGGTGTGTTAATGCGTCTTCATTTGCTGTCGGGGTTGTATTGCTTCAGAGATCACAGATTGTGAGAACTGTATGAATTTTTTGCTCTGGCCATGCGGGAGTGCGGGGGAATGAACAGGTTGATAGGCTGTCAGGGAATGCACCTCTTGGTGGTAAGGGGGAAGTGGTCATGCGCATGTGAGACCAGAGGAGAAGGCGGGGAAATAGACTGAGAACCCGTGAGTGTAAATAATGAGATTACGGTGGATTGGCAGTGGTTCTGGAAGAATCTCAAAACTGAGAGGGGAGACCAGTAGAACTTTCAATCAGATAGTGGTGGGAACACTTAGTAGTATGGCTCTTCGTTGGCTGTTGAACGAGGGGACGGGGCGCGTATGGGAATGTCCTGAGTGAAGTGATGTCAACTCAACTTAACCTCTATTGTTAATAGGTCCTTCATTTACGTTCGGGATTGTATTGTGGATGAAGATGTAGAGCAGCCGACAGATAGTTGTAGGTTATGGTCTCCACCTTCACGACGGTAGGCAGAGGATCTCTTTTTTTTAGGAGACAATGGCTGCGGTCACTGACCAGTATGGTCACTGCTAGGAAGGAAAGCAATGGCAAACTACCTTCTTTATAGATGCCAAGAAAATCATGTTGTGTGACATCTGATGGCTGTAGAAATGTGGTTTCTGAGGAAAATGCAAAGAATACCATGGACAGCCAGAAAGACCAATGAACAAGTCCTTCAAGAAACAAATGAAGATCGTAAACTGATGAGAGACATTAGACGTAGACAGTCACAATTTTGTGGGCATGTTATGAGAAGAAATGAATTGGAGAACTTGGTGACAACTGGCAAGATCGAAGGGAACAGACCAAGAGGAAGACCTAGAAGCAAGTAACTAGATGGCTTGGCCTTTTGGCATGGTCGAGACAGAAACTCGGAGCTGATCCACGACTCTGGTGATCGAGTGCGATGGCATAACATGACCGCCCACGCTTACCGGCATGGCACATGATGGATGGATGGATTGTATTGTACCTGGCTAAATGGGTTTAAAGGCAAAGGATGGACTTCGTTGCACTGGGGAACTATCCGATTTGACTCAGTCTCTTTCTGCCAAGCGGCCTGCCGAAACCCTCACACGGAGCACGACCTCCGTAGTTCCAGCGACGACCCCCGAAGATTTACGAAAGAAAATGGTACTCGTGAACTGAATAACAGAACCCAAAAACGACCATATGAGCTTCGGAGCGCGAGGCAGGTCATTTCGCCAAAGAGCCTTAATTTGGTCTTCTTCTTTTGCCTTCTATCCACATAGGGGTACAAGCCCTGAACCAGCTCACTCCAATTCCTCCTATCTTTTACTATCGCATGCAGCTCCGTCCATGCCCTCCTCAAATGAGGATTTATTTCTGTCTCTGCGTCTCTTTTCCACGTGTTTGTATGTTTTCCTCGATGTCTTTTGCTCTTCAGATTCCAGACGAGGGAATTCTAGTTAAACTATTCTTATGTTTTCTCAATGTATGGCCTATACCTATCCACGCCAGTGTCTTTTCTTCCCCTCTTGATTCGCTGATTTGTGTTTAGTCTCTCCAGGAGCTCCACATTAGTGATTCTGTCATACCATGTTTCTCATCATTGTCATGTGCCCGGTCAGCTGGCCTAGACGATCATGTCTCTTCACAGATCTCTGTCCTTAGTGTTCTGGGTCAACTCTGTTGATGATATTCTTCCATAACACCGTCTCTGTTCATCCAGCGACATTTCTCTCAGTCTGTCTCTCCCATTTTCCCCGTGAATCTCTCTAGTCGTCACGATGTTCTCCAATGCCTCTCATCGCATCACATGGCCAAAGAATGTTCCTTGTCTCTGTCTTATAGTTGTATGTAATCTTCTAGTTTCATTACCATCTTTCAGGCAACCGTTGTTAGTTAACCTGGCAGCCCAAGGAATTCGCAACATTCGTCTCCGGAACCACATCTCTTTTGCTTCTAAGTTCTTCCTAACTTATTCATTTACGTTCCAAGACTCACTGCTATACAGCAAAACAGGTTCTGTATAACATTTCAGCACTCTCTATTTTACATTCAATGATAGTAACTTATTGCATAAGAACTTTTCATTTTCTTAAATGAAGTTTTTGCTTGCCATATTCTGCTCTTAATCTCTGTTGTGCATCTTCCATCTTAATTGCTTGCCCCTAGGTATTTAAATGTATCTACTTCATACCATGTCAGCCCTATTTTGCACAGGCACAAGTTACTGAATTGAATGTCATTTATTTGTTATAGTTTTGTCCCAACACCATGTTCTTGTTTAAAAAGAAGTAACATTTTGGGCCCATCTTTTTTTCAGTTTCCATCCATCCATCATGTGCCATGCTGGTAAGCGCGTGTGGTCATGATTCGCCATTTCACTCGATCACCAGAGTCGTGGATCAGCTCAGTGTTCTTGCCTCGACCATGCCATGTGGTCAAGCTATCCAGGTATTTACTTCTCTGTCTTTCCCTTGTTCTCTTCCCCTCAATCTTGTCAGTTGTCACCAAGTTCTCTAATTTATTTCTTCCCATAACAACCGAAAAATTTTGACTATGTGTAATTTCTCTAATCATTTATTTCTTGTGGGACTTGGTCATTGGTTTTTCTGTATGTCATGGTATTCTTTGCATTTTCCCCAGAAACAACATTTCCACAGCCATCAGATGTTTTTAAGCTTGACTGCTTTCGGTTTACAGGGCTACTATTCCGTGAATCAAATGGGCATCTCTTTGACGAATGCCCGATTAGTTAATGTAATAATCAATAATACAGAGTTTAGTTTTTAAAGTTAAACTGTTCCGGAACTTTCACCCGTTCTAAAGCAAGTACTAGATAATGCCCAGAGGCGGGTTAACACGAAGGACGGTCTTAGAAAATTGTGTAGGAAGCGCAAATGTCGTCGACGCTCCGGATTTGGTATTCGTTGGAAAAACTGCAGCAACTGTAGATGAAGATAATGATGATGGCATTGTTTGTATTCAGAAAGCATGGTAGCGAAAATGCTAGATACACAGTGATCCTGGGTTTATTTCCCCCTAGTTGTAGCATTTTTGATTAGCACGCAACCTTCGGCCGGCTTCGTGGCTTAGAGGTTATGACTTTTCTCCGTAATCTCGTATACTCTCTTCGGTAACGTGATGAAGGTGTGAATCAGCGGTGGTTCGAATCGAATCGGTAACTTACAGGGTATGTGAGCCGGCCGCTCAGAAAGCAATGGCAAACTACTGAGCGTAATCTTGCCAAGAAATCAACATACAGCTGAAAGATGCTGGTGTTGACAGCGATGTCGAGAACCCCCGAAGCATGGAAGGCCAGCTTCAAAGAAAAACATATATACGCAAAGAAGCAACAGACCATTATGTAAAATAGTAGTTATTTCTTATTGGTGTTACTTTTCCTCTGGAGTAAACTAGGCAGGCCGAGAGAGGGATCATGCTGCATGGGCAACACAGTGTCATAATCTCCCCTGTAGTTGTGCCGCGGCGTCGTCAACGGCGCCAGGCGAATACAATCCACCTGCCCACAGGTTCGCCTGTGAGCGGGACTAACCGGACAGCGGTCAAGCCTGTACATGCGTGACGCATGAAGTTCACGCCAGTACACAATCCCGCCTGGCAAGAACTCACAGCGAGAAACGCCAGACGGCTTGGGATTGTCGGACAGTACGGACGGGTCTGAGCGAAGCTCGTATGACTGATGCGTCTGAATGCGAATTGATAGTAAACCTTGTGTGAGGCTAGGAGACTGTGCGGCTGTGGTAGAGGTTTGCGAGTGTATCCATTGTATTGATTTATTGAGTAATTGTATTACGGCATCGATATTGTAATGGCGAGATGCCTGATCTGATTGTGTTGCGCGAGAAGTGTAAATAAAGTGTTTGACTTAGTGTTGCAGTGTGTCCCGTCAAGTTACTCTGTGACGGTGTTTGTCTCACATGTGTTAGGAAACACGAGCCTTAGTTATTGTTAAATTAAGAACCTGACACACATGGTCCCTACAATTCAGCCCAGGCTTTGTGTTATGGAGAGGTAAAACTCCATCCTTGGTCCCCCTCCTTGGGGTGTAATTATTATGCCTTTTTTTTTTTTTTTGAAGCACAATGTACCAAACTCTCGACTGTCAAGGCGGCAAGGTGCCAGTAGTACAGTATCTATTCCTTATCATGCATATATATATATATTGTACATTACCTTCGCTCGATTTGAACTCAAGCATAGTCCATACACATGCTACTACTTCTAATGCACTGGACTGATTTTTTGCCTGTGGATTAGCTTTCACTATTGCCGATGTCCCTGCCATCAGGCAAACCTACTCTGACTTCAAAGGTACTTGTAATTTACGTCCCCGAGTCAAGAATGAGAAGTCAATATTTTACTCCAACTGATAGGTGCAGGGGTTGAACCTGCTACCAAATCATCAGCGCACCGGATGTTTAAGAACTAGGCTGGCCAGGCTGGCCCTTCTCATTTATATTTATATAATAGTTTTAGGAATAATACATTAATATAATAGTTTTAGGAATAATATAATAATATTATAGTTTTAGGAATAATATAATAATATAATAGTTTCAGGAGTAATATAATAATATAATAATTTTAGGAATAATATAATAACATAATAGTTTCATGAATAATATAATAATATAATAGTTTTAGGAATAATATAATAATTTAATAGTTTTAGGAATAATATAATAGTTTTAGGAATAATATAACAGTTTTATAAATAATATAATAATATTCTAGTTTTAGGAATAGTATAATAATATAATAATATAATAGTTTTAGGAATAACGTTTGATATTCTGTGAACTAGGAGTTTCCGTGATGAAGTGGCTGCGCCGCTTGCCTGGCGCTCGGAAGGTTGTGGGTTGTGGGTTCTTCTTCTTCTGCGTTCATCCGGGTTTTTTTTAAAGGCGTAATCACAGTGTGTTTGTTAGGCACCCTTGGGCCAAAGCCCTTAGGCCAACACATCCGACTTTAGCGTGCGTTTTTTTTTTTAACAGGTTAGCATTCCTGGGGGACTCTCACTGTTATGGCGCAGTCCACATCCCAGCTGGTAAAGTTAGAACGGTCGAAGACTTCACTGTCAGCCATCAAGGGAAGGCAGGGGCAGACAATGGGCATTCCCCGCCATCCAAGGAGGCGTACATAATTGCAGAGCCGGCACATAGCGCTCTGAGACTGGGCTCACCCAAGGAATCGCCACGTCCTGCTCATGGCCGTTTTAATTCCTCACATCCATATACTGGGCATTTCGTTCGCCCCTGGCCGCTCCCCGCACAGACTAGAAACGGTCAGTCTGCAGACGACATCCACTCAGCAAGCTTTCACTTCGGACTTCCACGTAATGGATTCGCTAGCCAAGCGTTCCATTTCGTATTAGTGAGACGTTTCTCTACCTTTGACTATACTCACTCAATGAGTTTTTATACAGACTTGCTTCGTAACCATTGCGTGCGATTTGGACACTTTTTCACCTTTAGCAACGCTCACAAGGTAGGCTACATATGCTGCCGGCTTAGCACCTTACTTCCATGCAACAGAGAGCGAGTAGCGGCCACGCCCTCTCATTCGGTTATCCCTCATATCCCACGGTTGAGAGCCTTCAAACAATTGTCTGGATAAAGCATGTAGCAGGCTCGGCATCTCACCTCCATTTTGCAGTGGGTGAGTATCAGCTCGGCTCTCAAATCCGGGGGTTATTGACTTAGAGGCGTTCAGCGATTTCCCTCAACAGAGAGCCTTAGAATGTTGTGGCATCGTGCGCCTGATTCGGACTACCTGCCGTCAATCTACCTGCAGGGCAGCAGGTGTGTCTTTCTTGGTTTGGTTCCTATCCCCTGACCTGTCCGACATGTAGCTGTGCTATCGTCGGCATAGCTCTTGGGATTGGAACACGCAAACCCTTCTACCTCGGCAAGGTGGAGACACGTCAGAGGGGGGTTGTGGGTTCGATTCACGGGCGCAGTTTTCTCAGAGACTCCTGGGAGTCATCGCCGGAGCTGCGGAGTTCGTGCTCTGTGCGACGCTTCACCAGGACACCCTGCAGAAAGAGACGGAGCCATATGGGATAAACCCGGTGCAATGGATGACGAAAATATGCTAATTAAAAAGGCATACATTGATGAAACCTGCGAAAATAGTTCAACTGGAAATGCCTTTATCTGGAATTCACATTGCGAAAGAAATCGAGGATGACCTACAAACTCACGGAGAAGAGAAGCAGAAACGTAAATGGGAAGGACATGAACAGAGCTGCATGGGGTATCCAGTCAGGGGTAAAGAGTAACATAAGAAAGAAGATGAAAATGCGTCGTTAAAGATAAATATGAAACAAAGAGATGTAAATTAGTTTAGTTTAGTTTAGTTTAGTCGACGGATCAACATCACGGCACAAGGGTCTAACCCATAAGTGCTCCGTTCTACTCCTAACTAACTCAAGCCGGAGTCCGAAGAATCTCTTCTCAGTGCACGAACTAGGTAGCACCGGCGAGGATCCTGAAATACTTTGGGTAGATTTTTAACTCGAAATTTTGCCCGGGCAGCGTCGTTAGGCTACTCTTTTCCGATTTCCAACTGCCAAGGGACTTTTTACAAAAGAGCTCCGATCTCACTACCCAGAAACCAGGGGGAATTTTGTTACTAGAAGTCCACGTGAAAAAATCCCGGCATTTGTTTTTTTTTTCTTTTTAATATATAAAGAGATGTAAGTACATAAAGCAGAGCCCCATGTATACACAAATCATTTACATTGCGGGACGCAGAGGTGTTTCCAAGGCACCAGGGCCGGGTTATATACTGGCCAAGACCTACTGATGCGTCCTCGTCGAGCGTCCTGGGCAACAGGTTCCTTCGGGGTCCTGGCTAACGTAGTAGGATCGCTGATTCCTCCGAAGTCGGAGAGTATCTGCCTGTACGGCGAGGAACCACCAGTCTGCACACCAATAAGCCAGACATGGGACAACGGATACTCACGCAAACCTCAGGTCCTGTATGACATCACACTGATGTTGGACAACAGGATGCCTTCATCCGACATACAGGACTTCGCGTTGGAGCTCAAGCCAACGAACACAAGCAAGCAAGTAAGCAATCTACATTGCCAGAAACCGGACCACCACACGTCTGCCATTACTGCCTATAGTACCGTGCCGTGTGGGACAGTGGGGTCTTGAATCTGATGAATTAAGGCCGCCTGGCTTGTGCAGTCGCCGCGAATTGTGCAGGTTAGCGTGTTTTCTTTTTTCCTTTTTTTCCCCGACAGAAAGACAAATCTACTCCGTACCGAGGTTTTGAATCTGGCTCTCCCGAATAGAAGCCGGCCGTTCTATCCAATCGACCAGACGATTCTCACTCACCACCAGACATCGGCAGCTTTAAATTGTCCCAAAGCACGTCTGCCGTTTGCATATCTGAACATCGGGAGCTTGTGTTGGCATCAGCAAACCGATCGACTGCATGGCACTAAATGCTGGTAAAAGTCGCAGATTGTGCACCGGTGTTAATCGCTGCCAACGCATCAAGAAAAAGTGAATTGTGCAGTTTAGGGACTTATAGAAATCAATATTCCGTCCTACTCAGACTTAGTAAAACCGTTTACTGTAATAGCTCTTGACTGTTCAGAATCTCTTAAGTGTCACTTGTAGATAGTTGTGTTAGTCTGTCTTCGGCACTTTTCGTGTTCTTGTGTTGCTATTTTACGTATTAGCGTTCACGTTTTTTTAATGAGCGTGAAATTTCGCACGTGCATGGCGGCTTGTGGAAGATGAGAAAATACGTTTTGCCGTGCCACGCCGTTCCAAAATTGCTAAACATAGATTAACAGATAATAAAGTTTATGTTCATTTTCTTGTCATTTTTATTATCTTTATAGCTCTTGAGATGATCATCGCTGAACCATGGAGATTAGGTAAAAACAAGGATTTTAAAAAATAAAGACGCTATGAACGTTTCTCGGGATTTGTTTTGAAAATTACGGCAAACAGCAATGACAGGACAAGAAAGAGAAGCTGTGAATACAGCATAATTCAAAGTGTGAAAGAAAACGCCGCAGGTTTGGAAATAAAGCTGTTGGTAAATAAACCAATAAAGTACTGTCAGATACATAATCCGTTGACTAATGCCCACACATCGAGATTTCATGTTAACGATCTGAGGGTACTACAGTGGTAACAAAGGTACACACTGAACAAAAGTGTGCTTGTGTCGTGATACCTTAGAGATGAAGTATCGTGGGAGATTTATGCGAGAGTACATTGTTTATTGTGTGGAAATCCACTGGGGCAATCATAGCCGTGTAGAAGCATTGTTCAATCAGGTTAGATAGGCCCAGTTCTGAACTTCTGGAAAATACAGTTCGTTGTTTCATTCGTTCGTTGGTTAATTCCTTCGTTGGTTCATTCATGTTTCCTATTCCCAGTTTTCTTCCCCTCCTCCTACTCCTCATCTTACTTCTTCTTCATCTTTCGAGGGGATTCCGCCACATCCATTTATACAGCCCAGAGTGTGTCCCATCCAAGAATGCATTTGCGCAGTTTATGTCTTTTAGACAGGCGAAAGTAAAAGACTCTTTCTACCCATGGGCATGTATCATTTCCTAATGTTACCAAAGCGGTTTCTTTACGGCCTACCCTTTGCGATTTCCAACTGCGTAGGATTTTAACCCTGCACACGGGGTCCCTGATTTTCGCCCTTATTGTAGAAGACTAGGTCTCTGATCTCATCACCCAAGAGATCAAGGGGGCGTGTGATTTCATCAGAACCCAATGGCTCTTGTATAGATGCCCTACGCTGCGACTTGAATCCGGTAACTGCTGATCTAGAGACGGACACCGCAAACTCCCCCATGTATAAGTAAAGGCTTTCCCCCACAACTTGAGGTGTACTGGGTGTATGGTTCCAGCCCAATATTTTATAGACCAACCTGCATTTGATGGCTGATATGGCCTATATATCGACAGCCATCTTTACTTTCCAGTAATTTCTATACACATTTTAAGCATTGGCGAAGCAGTTAAGGGCGCAATTTGCAATCCCGCATACCGCGTTCGAAACAGCTGCCGACGATTTGGCAGCAGATTGTCTAGCGTTGGTTTTCAAACAATGGTATAAGTGCCGGTGTTCACAAAGCACTGGCAAACTACTGAACATAAAATTGCTAAGAAATCACAACAAAAAATACTGGGGTTGACTACAATTAGTAGATGCGGTTGGTGTACACAGTGAGCAACTGGGGTAGAATTAAATTGTAAAAAGACTCAGGTTATGGTCGTCACTAGGAAGAAAGAAGTGCCACAATGTAATATACAAGTAAATGGAAATATTCTTCAACAAGTGAATTGGTACAATTATCTTGGAACAGTCATAACATCTGGGAGATGCCTTGAAGAGATTAGAACAAGAATCGACATGGCGAAAGAAGCCTTTAGCAAGATGAAAAACATTCTGACCAATAAAAAGATGTCAATTGAAACGAGAAAAAGAGTGTAGAGGGGATACATAGAGCCTGTTCTTTTGTATGGATGTGAAACTTGGACAATGAGCAGTCAAGCTGAAAAACATCTGATGGCTGCAGAAATGTGGTATCTGAGGAAAATGCAAAGAATACCATGGACAGACAGAAAAACCAATGACCAAGTACTACAGGAGACAAATGAACATCGTAAACTGATTAGAGAAATTAGACGTAGACAGTCAAAATTTTTTGGACATGTTTTGAGAAGGGCTGGATTGGAGAACTTGGTGACAGCTGGCAAGATCGGGGGGAATAGACCAAGAGGAACACCGAGAGGAATATACCTGGATGGCTTGGCCACATGGCATGGACGAGACAGGAACACTGAGCTGATCCACGACACTGGTGATCGAGTGAAGTGGCGACTCATGACCGCCCACGCTTTCCGGCATGGCACATGATGGATTGATTCATTGACTAAGTCAGTTGCATATCCTTTAGAGAAATACGTTAAACGCCGTGGCCAGGGAGACCGGCGAATGTGGATTAGTCTATAAATATACGGACCTAGCCTAACATGTCCAGTGTGATATAAGGTGTGTTAATGCGTCTTCATTTGCTGTCGGGGTTGTATTGCTTCAGAGATCACAGATTGTGAGAACTGTATGAATTTTTTGCTCTGGCCATGCGGGAGTGCGGGGGAATGAACAGGTTGATAGGCTGTCAGGGAATGCACCTCTTGGTGGTAAGGGGGAAGTGGTCATGCGCATGTGAGACCAGAGGAGAAGGCGGGGAAATAGACTGAGAACCCGTGAGTGTAAATAATGAGATTACGGTGGATTGGCAGTGGTTCTGGAAGAATCTCAAAACTGAGAGGGGAGACCAGTAGAACTTTCAATCAGATAGTGGTGGGAACACTTAGTAGTATGGCTCTTCGTTGGCTGTTGAACGAGGGGACGGGGCGCGTATGGGAATGTCCTGAGTGAAGTGATGTCAACTCAACTTAACCTCTATTGTTAATAGGTCCTTCATTTACGTTCGGGATTGTATTGTGGATGAAGATGTAGAGCAGCCGACAGATAGTTGTAGGTTATGGTCTCCACCTTCACGACGGTAGGCAGAGGATCTCTTTTTTTTAGGAGACAATGGCTGCGGTCACTGACCAGTATGGTCACTGATAGGAAGGAAAGCAATGGCAAACTACCTTCTTTATAGATGCCAAGAAAATCATGTTGTGTGACATCTGATGGCTGTAGAAATGTGGTTTCTGAGGAAAATGCAAAGAATACCATGGACAGCCAGAAAGACCAATGAACAAGTCCTTCAAGAAACAAATGAAGATCGTAAACTGATGAGAGACATTAGACGTAGACAGTCACAATTTTGTGGGCATGTTATGAGAAGAAATGAATTGGAGAACTTGGTGACAACTGGCAAGATCGAAGGGAACAGACCAAGAGGAAGACCTAGAAGCAAGTAACTAGATGGCTTGGCCTTTTGGCATGGTCGAGACAGAAACTCGGAGCTGATCCACGACTCTGGTGATCGAGTGCGATGGCATAACATGACCGCCCACGCTTACCGGCATGGCACATGATGGATGGATGGATTGTATTGTACCTGGCTAAATGGGTTTAAAGGCAAAGGATGGACTTCGTTGCACTGGGGAACTATCCGATTTGACTCAGTCTCTTTCTGCCAAGCGGCCTGCCGAAACCCTCACACGGAGCACGACCTCCGTAGTTCCAGCGACGACCCCCGAAGATTTACGAAAGAAAATGGTACTCGTGAACTGAATAACAGAACCCAAAAACGACCATATGAGCTTCGGAGCGCGAGGCAGGTCATTTCGCCAAAGAGCCTTAATTTGGTCTTCTTCTTTTGCCTTCTATCCACATAGGGGTACAAGCCCTGAACCAGCTCACTCCAATTCCTCCTATCTTTTACTATCGCATGCAGCTCCGTCCATGCCCTCCTCAAATGAGGATTTATTTCTGTCTCTGCGTCTCTTTTCCACGTGTTTGTATGTTTTCCTCGATGTCTTTTGCTCTTCAGATTCCAGACGAGGGAATTCTAGTTAAACTATTCTTATGTTTTCTCAATGTATGGCCTATACCTATCCACGCCAGTGTCTTTTCTTCCCCTCTTGATTCGCTGATTTGTGTTTAGTCTCTCCAGGAGCTCCACATTAGTGATTCTGTCATACCATGTTTCTCATCATTGTCATGTGCCCGGTCAGCTGGCCTAGACGATCATGTCTCTTCACAGATCTCTGTCCTTAGTGTTCTGGGTCAACTCTGTTGATGATATTCTTCCATAACACCGTCTCTGTTCATCCAGCGACATTTCTCTCAGTCTGTCTCTCCCATTTTCCCCGTGAATCTCTCTAGTCGTCACGATGTTCTCCAATGCCTCTCATCGCATCACATGGCCAAAGAATGTTCCTTGTCTCTGTCTTATAGTTGTATGTAATCTTCTAGTTTCATTACCATCTTTCAGGCAACCGTTGTTAGTTAACCTGGCAGCCCAAGGAATTCGCAACATTCGTCTCCGGAACCACATCTCTTTTGCTTCTAAGTTCTTCCTAACTTATTCATTTACGTTCCAAGACTCACTGCTATACAGCAAAACAGGTTCTGTATAACATTTCAGCACTCTCTATTTTACATTCAATGATAGTAACTTATTGCATAAGAACTTTTCATTTTCTTAAATGAAGTTTTTGCTTGCCATATTCTGCTCTTAATCTCTGTTGTGCATCTTCCATCTTAATTGCTTGCCCCTAGGTATTTAAATGTATCTACTTCATACCATGTCAGCCCTATTTTGCACAGGCACAAGTTACTGAATTGAATGTCATTTATTTGTTATAGTTTTGTCCCAACACCATGTTCTTGTTTAAAAAGAAGTAACATTTTGGGCCCATCTTTTTTTCAGTTTCCATCCATCCATCATGTGCCATGCTGGTAAGCGCGTGTGGTCATGATTCGCCATTTCACTCGATCACCAGAGTCGTGGATCAGCTCAGTGTTCTTGCCTCGACCATGCCATGTGGTCAAGCTATCCAGGTATTTACTTCTCTGTCTTTCCCTTGTTCTCTTCCCCTCAATCTTGTCAGTTGTCACCAAGTTCTCTAATTTATTTCTTCCCATAACAACCGAAAAATTTTGACTATGTGTAATTTCTCTAATCATTTATTTCTTGTGGGACTTGGTCATTGGTTTTTCTGTATGTCATGGTATTCTTTGCATTTTCCCCAGAAACAACATTTCCACAGCCATCAGATGTTTTTAAGCTTGACTGCTTTCGGTTTACAGGGCTACTATTCCGTGAATCAAATGGGCATCTCTTTGACGAATGCCCGATTAGTTAATGTAATAATCAATAATACAGAGTTTAGTTTTTAAAGTTAAACTGTTCCGGAACTTTCACCCGTTCTAAAGCAAGTACTAGATAATGCCCAGAGGCGGGTTAACACGAAGGACGGTCTTAGAAAATTGTGTAGGAAGCGCAAATGTCGTCGACGCTCCGGATTTGGTATTCGTTGGAAAAACTGCAGCAACTGTATGTACATTTCTTCATCATTACCGTTGTCGGTCTTATTAAGGCAATTATCAGCCATTACAGTGACATCGCTCTGGTGTAAGACGGGACTGGCGCCCTAAAACGTGCCACATCCCGCCTGATGCCTCTTGTGCTGTGACGTCATCTGACATGCTGTGACATGCCACGCGTGCGGTACGTGCGCGCGCCCTCCATCACATCAAAGCGCGTGCTGGAGGGAACTGGAGTGCGAGCGTGTGATGCCAGTTCACCTGCAGAGTCCGTTTTGTTTCTGTTTTATTTTTTTCTTTCTAAATGTCCCCGCGGCGAGTCCTCCCAGCAATTACACCCACTTAGGCAGTTTTGCCAAGCTACGCCTTTGAATTAGACAGCGATGGACCACCGTTCTGAGCTTGTAGGGGGAAAATACATCAAATAGATTGCGTATCAGGAAAAAAGCAAGTTGGGTTCGGCGAAATGAATGCATAAAAACAAGAACAGTACAAGGCACTGAGACATTTTCAAAGACACTCTAAGAAAAGCATCGACCCCCCGCTAGTATGACTTGAGTTGTCGGTTGCTAGCAGACGCGAGAATGCTTCAACCTCTCATTCTATCCTCGGAACTCATTTTTAGCCACAAGTGCTGCAAGAAGATGATTTGTCCATTATCGTTACTAATTACACGATTTTGCCCTATGAATTTTTTATCGGGTGGTATCCCCCGCTCCTTCTTCTCTTGGCGTTCTTTCTACTCAAGTACTCAGCGCTGGTACATAGCAATGAAGTCAAGCTGGCAGTTCGACCGACTACTACTGTACACAAGTGTGTCGACAACTCATCATTGTCCCTGGCCGAGTGCTGTGGACGGTTAAGAATCCGTGGCATTCTCTACTATTCAAAACGTTAAAACTAAAACGCCGTTTATCTATCAACAACGATTACTAGCTTCGGACAATACATAATATTTTGATGTTTTTTAGGTTCCTATCCCCAAAGAACCTGGCCAATACAGGAAATCGTAAAATTCACTAGTCATTCTTCAGAATTCGAGTGCAGTAAATTTCCTTCGATCTGTCCTCGGCGTTTCGGTTGGTAGTACTTCTGAAGTGGTCTCCAATAATTATACTGCGGTAGGAAAATTTTCTGTTTGTCTGCTCGTAACCCCATACCACCCATAAGAAAATGGTTGGTCCAATGAGATTCTGTTTGCGTTTCCTTTGTCGTGAGCTGTCATAAGCGGATTGGTATACACAACTTGCTCTCGGGACTCCAGCTGAGTTGAGTGCTGATAACTTGAGTACTCACGTTTAGCATACTTAGACTGTGAGCACTCCAAAATAGTGTACGACAGTCTTACAAGGGCCACTACACTCTGTTATTGTTATTCTTACACTCTGTTATTGCTATACTTGATATACGATGAGATATAATTTTTCGTGGTGGGAATGTTAGAACAATTACCTCTTTGCCTATATAATTCTAGGCTATACTAACTCTATGAATCGGGGTAGTGTAGTGAAGTGAGTAGAGGATTACCTGACCACCTGATGGTCATTGGTTCGAACACACATCGAATCCGTATTGGGATGAGATTTCTTCTTCTTCATCCGGAGTTTTTTTTTTTTCCGGACGCGATTGCGTTGTGCATGTTTACAGCAGAGCTGCGTTCTTGCGCCGTTAGACCGACACATCCGACTTCTGCGGGCATTTATTGACCGGGTTAACCTTCCTGGGGGATGAGATTTTAAAATATACTTGAGCTCGGCACTGTGGCTAAGGAGTTACTGAGACACATTTCGTAATCAAGCATACCACGTTCGAAACACGGCTGCGGGTTATTTGGAAGCAGACCACCTTGCGTTGGTTTTCATACAATGGTATGAGTGTCGGTCGTTCAGAAAGCAATGGCAAACTATTGAACGTAAATTTGCCAAGAAATTACAAACAGTCAAAAAAATATTCTGGGGTTGATTGCGACGTCCTATAAAAGATATGCAAGTAACTAACTGAGCTCTCATGTTGACACAATCAAAAACTGGTATCTGGAAATGTTTTGGGAAGTAAAGCGACCGGCGTGCTACTGAATCTAGCACAATATACGTAATGCACCCTAGGACGTATACACGCGTACAGACAGAGGTCTGTCTAGTTATACAACTCCCTATACATGCCCTACCCATCGTGTACACGCGTACAGACAGAGGTCTGTCTTGTTATACAACTCCCTATACATGCCCTACCCATCGTGTACACGCGTACAGACAGAGGTCTGCCTTGTTATACAACTCCCTATACATGCCCTACCCATCGTGTACACGCGTACAGACAGAGGCCTGTCTGCTTATACAACTCCCTATACATGCCCTACCCATCGTGTACACGCGTACAGACAGAGATCTGTCTAGTTATACAACTCGATATACATGCCCTACCCATCGTGTACACGCGTGCAGACAGAGTCTAGTTATACAACTCCCTATACATGCCCTACCCATCGTGTACACGCGTACAGACAGAGACCTGTCTAGTTATACAACTCCCTATACATGCCCTACCCATCGTGTACACGCGTACAGACAGAGACCTGTCTGGTTATACAACTCCCTATACATGCCTTATCCATCGTGTACACGCGTACAGCCAGAGACCTGTCTGGTTATACAACTCCCTATACATGCCCTACCCATCGTGTACACGCGTACAGACAGAGACCTGTCTGGTTATACAACTCCCTATACATGCCTTACCCATCGTGTACACGCGTACAGACAGAGACCTGTCTGGTTATACAACTCCCTATACATGCCCTACCCATCGTGTACACGCGTACAGACAGAGACCTGTCTGGTTATACAACTCCCTATACATGCCCTACCCATCGCTAGTGTCGTTTCTTCATCTCTTGATTCACACACAGTTATTGTTGATGTAATACGAGGGCTATTCCAAAATCAACCACCGATTGGCTGGTAACAATAAACTGGTTGCCATAGCAACACCGTTCATTGCTGGCATCATTCAGTAGTCTTTTAGCTCACTACACATCAACCTACAGTCGCAATTGTTCACTGGTTCGCATGGTATCAACCGTCTTCAAATTAAGATATCGACACTCACCCAGGGGCGGCCCGTGGTAAAATTCTGCCTGCCGACACAATGACCCTGTATTTGAATTCCCTCTCCAGCGAGAGCGTTTTTAAAAACATTGACCTAGGGTCTCACGTTGACTCAGCCTAAAAGGGTACCAGGAAATTATCTGAGAGATAAAGGCGGCCGGAGAGATAGTCACCACATCAATCAGTCAGTGCCATCTGGTATATAAAAATATAACATGTCCGGTCCCCAACATGGCGGGGAGGCATTTTAACCTATAAGGTCTCTTGAGTGTTTATGCTTGTGGTTACGGTTTACATTCCCATCTTCCTCATGTTAGACTGGTAATGCATGGTTCCGTCGCCCTGCTAGTGAGTGAGTGCGTGGCGCGACACTGTGAGCCGTAAATTTCGTGTGGAATGCTTTTACATCTGTCCGTGCTTGTGTGTAGCGGGAACTGCATGTTCGGAACGATGGCGGCCGGCTGTCGTTGAATTGGCTGGTTTGCCTTTTCGGTTCACGGGTGCATTTTTCAGGAGACTCCTGGGAGTCGTCCCTGGCGCTACTGAGTTCGTGTTTGTGCGGCGCTTTCGGCGGGTCGTTCTGCGGAAAGAGACCGAGCCATATGAGATAAAATCCGGGTCAATAAAGTCTTTCTGGTGACTGCCGATTCCGTCGACGATGAACTGCATTTTTCGTGGAGGACATCTGTGTTGGCATTCTGGCGGCGACATTAAGCACAGTGTACCTGTGAGGGCTGTTGGCTTGCCGAGACTCCTGTCTATTCGACTTTTCACATTGGGCAGTGAGAAGTATTTTGTGTGATATTCACTGGCACAGGAACGGAGCATAATGGGGACGACCCGTTGCGGTGAAGTTAGAACCGCGACTAACTAACTATAAAAATATATGGGGCTTGCATCGAATACGCTTCAAATTGTGGAAGCCGGTTGTTAACGAGTTTATTTATTTATTTATTTATTTATTTATTTATTTATTTATTTACTGTTCTTTTGCACAGTTCGCGGCGACTTCATTAGCCAGGCGGCCTTAATTTCTCAGGCTCGAAACCACCCTGCCATACATCACAAGGTACTATATATATAGGCAGTACATGACTGTTTTTTTTTTCATGACTGTTCTTTTGTTATGATCATAAATATAGTTTTCTTTTCCCAGAACGCTGAAACTTTATTTCATTTGTTATAACAAAAGCAATTGATTTGTTTTCATAAAATGTTGAAATTCTCTTTCATTTATTGTCATCATCGTCATCAAGTGCCATTCCAGCTGGCGTAGGCGTTCATGGCTATCCACAGATCTCGGTCCTTGGTGTTCTGGATCAACTCTGCTGATGATATTCCTCCATGCCACCGTCTCAATCCATCCAGCATCTTTTCTTATCAGTAGCTGGGCGATAGTCTGATGTTACCTGTGGCTCATGACTGTCCCTACTGGACGAGGATGTTCTCAGATAGTCATTAACATCGTTCACTGCCTCTGAAAAGTGTTCAGTCCTTAAGTCTTGGGAATATAGTGTGGTGGTTTCCCCTTGCCGTCCACATCCACATGGTGGTCTTTTATCTCTGCTTTTGGCAGCCATTTTCGACTGTCAGGACAAGTAAGTGTCCTGCTCTGCCCAGCTGCAGTTGTCCACTTATTCCGGTGGATACTCGGTCCCCAGTGCTACGTTTGCCACACCGTGGTGTGTTTCCCATATTCTACCATTGGGATGTGCAGTTGGGATTTTTCCTTCCTAACATTATGGTCTATGATGGCCAACATTCTCTTATACTTTTACCGTGAAAAATAACTTTTTTTTTTTTTTCATATCGTTTGAAACTGGGTGTTAAAGTTATTATAGCTATTAAAACAGCTGTACTTTCACAACTTGTTGAAACTATATACAGTAAAATTACATGTCTAACTCCTACAGTTTTTACTCATTTGTGTCCATTAAAACTCGAGTGCGTATTTGATGCATAATGTTTGATATCGAAAGTAGCCGTTGTAGCAGAAAATGTCGGGCTAACTCAAATATGAGTTATTAACATCCAAAAAAAACAAAAACTATGATAATTAGCAGTGAAAAGGAAAGGTCGTCAATGAACATCACAGTAAACGGGCAGATACTAGAACAAGTAACAAGTTTCTCTTATCTTGGACATATAATAACAGATGATGTCAGAAGTGAAATGGAAATCAAAAAGAGAATAGTATTGGCCAAAAATGCTTTCAACGGCGTGAAATCAGTATTAATATCTAGAGAGATTAATAACGCATTAAAAATGAGAATTGTCAAATGCTACGTATATTCAACGCTACTGTATGGCTCGGAAGCCTGAACATTGAACAAAAAACTAGAAAGTTGCATAGAAGCCCTGAAGATGTGGATATACAGACGAATAGGTCTTATTTCATGGAAACAAAAACAATCAAAAGCAGAGGTCCTAGGAATACTGGGAATGAAGATAGAGCTGATGAAAGAAATAAATAGGAGACAAGTGAAATATTTTGGCCTCGTTAAAAGACATGATACTCTTATAAAAACCATACTGGAAGGCAAGGTTGAGGGCAAGCGAGCAAGAGGTAGACAACGATACAAGTGGGAAGATAACATCAAGAGATGGACTAACATCAGCCTGACAGAATGTACAGTCAAGGCGAGAGACAGACAGTGTTGGAGATCCATTGCAGCCAACCGTCATTGCGGAGACGGCGCCTGATTGATTGATTGATTGATATGAGTATTATACACGAGTGCGAAGGTCAGCATGGCCGAGTGGATAAGAACACTGGCTCTTCAACTTCCGGTGTGTTGATGCCGAGGACTCAAGTATTGATTTCTCCTTTTTGTCTTTAGGGACGTAAATTACAAGTACCTCAGAAGTTGGGGTGGGTTCGCTTGATGACGAGGGACATTTGTAATAGGGAAAGCTAATTCACGTGCAAAAATCAGTCCAGTGCACTATTTGTAGAACGTATATGGAATACGCTTGAGTTCAATTGCGAGCAGGGAAAAAAATTACAAAAGTGAGTAATATTCTCGAAAATGTTCACTTGATATGATCAAGAAGAAGAAGATTATAACTACTTTCATACCATAGCGAAACTATATACTGCATTTGTAATAACTATGCATATAATTGTCATAACTTATTGAACAGTATATTTTATTTGTTATAACTACGAATATAGTTTAGTTTTCATAACATAATGAACTCTATATTGCATTTGTTATAACTATGAATATAGTTTTGTTTTCATAACATACTGAAACTATGTATTGCATTTTTTATAACTATGAATAAAGCTTTGTTTCTATGTTATGTTAAACGTACGTTTCATTTTTTTTATAACTGTAAATAAGGCTGTGTGTTCATATCATGCTGAAACTGAATGTTTTATTTGTTGTTAAAATAAAATGTCATAACGAGCACGTTGGTGAGGCGGTTTTGACATAGCTCTGACTATGGCTTAAGCGCTGTCAGACGTGGGTTCCATGCCAGCTCTCAACGTTCCCTGTGTGAGGTAAAGACTGACCACCAATTTCTCAGTGCACTCATGTTTACAAACAGTGATTGGTGATGATTGACAGCAGTAATATAGTTATGTATGCATATCTTGTTGAAACTATATATGTTATGTGATTTAACCGTAAACACAGCAATATTTGTATATATTTCACGTGTTACACCGCAAATATAGTTATGTTTTCATAACATATTAAAACGATACATTTCATGTGTTATAACCGTGAATCATGTTTTTATAACCTGTTTAAACTGTATATATTTCATGAGTTAAAACCATAAATACAGTTATGTTTTCATAGCACACCTAAACTTTACATTTCATGTGTTTTAATCTAAAACACAGCAATATTTTCATAACATTCTGAAACTATATATTTCATTTGTTATAACCATGACTATAATTTTGTTTTCATCCCATAAGGGTGCTGTAGCTTATGGGCAGTAAACGTGTTTCATTAATCTTCGACATACTGAATATCTTCGACATACTGAATATCTTCGACATACTGAATATCTTCGACATACTGAATCGATGGTTCTAAATAAGTTGGCGATTTTGAAGCAGGCCGCTTTGCGTCGATGTCGATAGTGTGAATGTCGGTCGATCAGAAAGTAATGGCTAACGTTTGTTTTTTTTTTATTCGCATATCCTTTACAGGACATCGCTGTCAACAGCAGCATCTTTCAGCTGTATGTTGATTTATTGGCAATATTACGCTCAGTAGTTTCCCATTTTTTCTGAGCGGCCGGCTCAGTTATCCCGCAAGTCACCAGCGGGAGTAGAACCGCTTCCAGTTCTCGCCCGCTACGAGACTCTGCGTGATAAACGGGATTACAGAGAGAAAGTGTTGTAACCCCACAGCCAGAGAGACCGGCATTTTATTTGTTACAACCGTAAATATAGTTTTATTTTCACATGTTGAAACTATTTATTTATTTTATTTGTTACAACCGTGAATATAGTTTTATTTTCACATGTTAAAATTATATGTTTGATTTGTTACAACCGTGAATGTAGTTTTATTTTCACATGTTGAAACTACTTTATTGTTACAACCTTGAATATAGTTTTATTTTCACAACATGTTGAAACTATATTGTTTGTTACAACCGTGAATATAGTTTTATTTTCGCATGTTGGAACTATCTATTTTATTCTTTACAACCGTGAATATAGTTTTATTTTCACAAGTTGAAATTATACATTCCCCTTGACGAGGTAGCGGGGTCGTTCCCTACACGCACCAGTTTGGACTCCATATTAACTTCTCGCTCAGAAATCAATGGCAAACTACTCAACATAAAATTGCCTATAAGATCAACCTGGGTTTGGGGTCGATCGCTAGGGTCTATAAACGACACTCATTTATTGTTTATATAGGGTGTATGTTTGGTGACTGTACAGTGTTTGAAAATATTGCCGGTCCAAGTTTTGTATTCACCCTCTGTAAAGTTGATGCAACATAACAGGTCAATACAAGACCATATAACAAGAGACCAACGCACGGTGAGTAGTTGGGTATAGGATGAGTACTGTGACCCTGCTATTATTCGGCGTCAGCTGGGTACCCCTACTGAGTCAGTGATTACGTCACAGTCACCCCCGTGAACCTTGCACGGAGTCTGCGTTGGTAATTAGGTCATTGTTTGCCGAGGGCCCTTGTACCTCCACTTCATCAGGCCTAAAAATTACCAGAATTAACTATGCCATCCACTCCAGACTTAATGGAAGTTGCACAGAAGAATATGTCCAGGTTAGGAAAGTTAACGGTTTCAAAATTTTACACTAACGGTGTCAACGGTTTGTCGTGGACAAACAATGACCTATTGGGGGATTTTTGTTGGCTATTTGAAGAGGGGATTTGTGTAAACAAGACAAGAAAGTCCATAGACCTCATCAGTGTCAAAGTTACCCAACTTACCAGTGCCAAACGAAACCGAATGTCATTATTAAAGTCCTTAACTGTAATGGTGTTTGTCCATCAAGAATGATGATGAGCATTCATTTCATCCAGTGGTGTTGGAAGTGAGTTCTAAGATGGCTGTTAAGACCTATTTCGGTTCGAAATGTTCTTGGACAATGTGGGCAAAGAATGCTTGAAGTTCCAGGAGGAGGATCTCCTGCGGTGAGTTTTTTTCCCCCAGCCTTTGTTCACAG
Source organism: Cepaea hortensis (assembly GCA_963921405.1). Lineage (NCBI taxonomy): Eukaryota > Metazoa > Mollusca > Gastropoda > Stylommatophora > Helicidae > Cepaea > Cepaea hortensis. The sequence continues at coordinate 82,579,074 of OY992894.1, read as the reverse complement.
CTCTTGCAGTCCTGTTTGCTTCACAGGTGACCACACCTTGCGTAATGATGTGCGCCACGAATTTCGGTCTTTGGCAGCAGTCTCCCAAGTGTCGTGATGGATTCCAACAGCTTTTAGTGAGATCTTCTGTAGTACACAAACACTCCCGACAAGGACACTTCTCCATGCCTTGTAGTATTTCGGGCGTAAACAAAGAGGTCGTATAACATGCACCTACTGTACGTATGTGAAGTATTTTAAAACAGGTAACTGCATATCCATTACAGAACGTCGCAGTCAGCCCGGGATATTTTGGCTGTTGTGATTTCTTGGCACATTTACTTTCAGAAGTCTGCCATTGCTTTCCGAACCACCAGCACTCATCCTTTGGTATGATAACCAATGCAAGGCGGTCGGCTGCCAAATCGACGGTAGCTGTGTTTCGAGCGCAGTATGCGGGATTACGAATTGCATTCTTAAGCCCTTCGTCGAAAGCCAGTTGTGAAGTTTTAGGACTATTACGTATGTGAAGTATTAGGACTATCACGAATGTGAAGTAATAAGACTATGACATAGTTAGGCCCTGAGCGGTAAAATCCCATAACATTGCCAAGAAAATCAAAATATGTGTGGGGTTCATCGCAACGTCCTGCAAAGAAAATGCAACATTTTAACCTAAAAATACGTAAATGTCGATGTTGAAAGTAACCTTTTCAACAGAAAATGTCGGGTTAAATCAAGCATGCGTATTTTACACGAGTGCGCGTTATACTCGAGATATCAAAATTACCAGAATTAACTGTGCCACCCACTACAGACTTAATTTGAGTTGCACAGAAGAATATGACCAGGTTTGGCAAGTCAACGGTTTCAAGATTTGACACTAACGGTGTCAACGGATTGTTGTATGTCCTTTCCAGGACAAACAATGACCTATTGGGGGTCTTTGTTGGCTATCTAAGAAGTGGATTTGTGTCAACAAAACAAGCAAGTTGATAAAACTTATCAGTGTCAAAGTTATCTGAACTTACCAGCGCCAAAAGAAAACCGAATGTCATTACTGAAGTCCTCTGACTGTAGTTAGTAGTCGACTGGGTCTAAAATTATGCGTTGATGGGATTACAAGGTCATTAACATTGAAAGCATATCGTCTAATGTTTAAGGGGGGGGGGTCAATTCGTTAGTGGCTAATTGGGCACACTTGACATTGGTGAAGCGGACGCCTTAGCCAGTCCGCCACTTATTGTAATACAAATAAAAATGTAAGTGGAGGAATCCACATTTTAGGTGTATTGGGTTTAAACAAACACACCCTTTAATTGTCATTGTTTGGTCCTTGTTTGTCCTCGAAGGACATACAACAATCCGTCCACACCCTTGGGGTGTCTTGGGGGTAACCAGACAAGTACCGCAGCAGAAACGAGGGGTGAATGTGTGAAGGATTAGTACCATCACATCTGTGCAGGCCTGAGTGTATGGGGGAATATATGGCCAGTCTTTCCCTCTCGTAGAGAACGACTAGAGCTGGCACTGAACTTTCATCCAACCGCGCTTATGGTAATGTTGTTATAACGTCTTAACGGGTACACCAACTCGCCAGCTAGAATTGGGTATCAGGTAATTCAAAGTAAGGGACCCCCTTGACACTATTTGAGGCGTATTTGGTATATGGTGCTCTTTCCAGATTCTAACTGACCACTCGGCACACGACTGATAATATTATCCATCTCATCTTGTTCCTCCTGTACCTTACGGTGTCGCGGTGAAGTATAACCAGCGGGAGAGTGTCCGTTTATGGGCTTCATGTATCGAGATTCCGATGGAGTCTGTTATTCCCTCTGTCCATCATTTACATGGTCGGAATCTTCTACTGCTTCCATTTATTCTGTACATCATTGCTGATTGTGGTACACTGTTAGTTTGTAATCTAGTTATATGGCCAAACCATTTAACTTGCTGTTTTCTGATTAAATCTACCTCTGCTGTAACCCCAACTTTAGTTCTGACTTCTTCATTCCTGATTTTCTCTCGTCTTGATACATTGAGTATTCTTCTCATAAATGTCATTTCTGTTATAATTTTTTTTTCTCTTTTTCTGTCACTGTCCATGTTTGGCATTGATAGCATATTATTATTACTATTATTATTATTATTATTATTATTATTATTATTATTATTATTATTATTAGTAGCAGTAGCAGTATTAGCAGTAGTAGTAGTAGCAGTAGTAGTAGTAGTAGTAGTAGTAGTAGTAGTAGTAGTAGTAGTAGTAGTAGTAGTAGTAGTGGTGGTGGTGGTGGTAGTAGTAGTAGTAGTAGTAGTAGTAGTAGTAGTAGTAGTAGTAGTAGTAGTAGTAGTAGTAGTAGTAGTAGTTGGCCTCTTTCAGTCCAGTAGGACTATAAAGTTGTACCGCTGGGGAGGTACCTGACAGCACCGCTGGTGACTGTATAGTCCAATACGATAGTGACAATCTCTGTCACAGTTTCCGCATCTGTAAGACGAGGCAGGTCCCGCAGTAAGTGACTGCGTTTTATGCCTGTGCCTCCTATCCTCAGTTTGTTGGATGAGATTGCGCTCAAAGAGCACCAGTCCGTTTCGTACATCTCTTCTCCAGGAACATCTGTCTGTTGCAACTCTTTCCCACGTGTCTGGATCTATGCCAAGGTTTTTCATATCTTGTTTACACACATCCCTATGTCGCAGTTGGGGTCTTCCGGTTGGCCTCTTCCCTGTAGCTAATTCTCTATATAGGAGGTATTTAGAAATACGTTCAGCCTCCATTCGAGATACATGGTCCAGCCACTACGACAGCTGATTTATGAGAGAGAGAGTAGTGTTAAGAGTGTTTTGGGGTTGAAGGTCTAGATGGAAAAAAAATGCTTTGGATGAATGAATGGACAGAGAAAGAAGCTGTTGTTAAAAATATAATGAGGGGGATTCAAATGACAATCTTAATTTTTTTTTTTTTTTTTTTTTGTTTTTTTTTTTTGGTGTGGAGAAAGTAAAGAACAAATGTATCATTTTTCGATGTAGTCACCACTGTGTTTAATGCAAGTCCTCTATCGCCGATAAAGTGTTTGGATTCCTGTAGTAAAACCCCCCAAAAAAATGCTCTTGGTAGCACGTGTAAAAACTCATGCACCACCTGCTGTACTTCTTCACATAATTCACACCGTTTTGAAACTTCCTACACCGCTCATGCACTTGCTGGACTGACAGACATACATCACCATACTGGACCTTCATTCGCCGATAAATTTCTATAGGTTTCACCCCATAACTGATGTTTGTAAAAATTTAACAAAAAACGGATAACAGAACGCTTCTCCTCTTTGGTGTATGTCAAAAGTGGACGGTCATCCTTAAACTGTCCTTATGACGTCACAGTTTTCGTCACGTGCTTAAAGCCTTGATATCCTTAACAACAATATTGACATGTTACAAGACAATGACTTGGATACTGTGATTTCTATCACACTTGTCAGGTTTTCGTTTGGAACCCCCTCGTATTAACCCTGACAGATCATTGGAAGTAACCGTGATGGAGGACGTAATCCCTGGAGGAAGAGAATGGGGTCCAATAGGTCGAAGATGGACACGAGACACAAAGACATCTTGGGTAGGAAATGCATGAGGCAGGGGAACTAGCAGAAGATCGAGAACTTTGTTGACGGTTCTTGATGAGAGCAACGTTCTGCAAAATACATCCAAATTGACGATGTTGATGGTGGTGATGATGATGATGATGATGATGATGATGATGATGATGATGATGATGATGATGATGATGATGATGACGACGACGACAACGACGACGATGATGATGATGGTGATGATGATGATGATGATGATGATGATGATGATGATGATGATGATATGATGATGATAATGATGATATGATGATATGATGATGATGATAATGATGATGATGATGATGATGATGATGATGATGATGATGATGATGATGATGATGATGATGATGATGATGATGGTGGTGATGATTATTACGCACACCCGAAGCCCGTAAAGGATCACAAATGCAGGACGCTTCGGTAAAATCCCAGGTTAATTTTCTAGGCCAGTGTACACTCAGTAGTTTGCCATTGCTTTCTGAACCAGAAGTCAACGTTTAACTCCAACTAAATCCCGGTGTAGGGATTTGAACAGCACACCCCACCATTAGTGCACCAGAAGTTGACCTGATTCAGTGCCAAACAAAATCTAGGTTTGAACCCAAGCATGGCACACAATGAAATGAACAAGTATTATACTGTAGATCTCCGTTCACTGAACATTGAAAATGCGGAACATGTGAGTGGCACCTTGCCGTCTTACTGGCTTAACTTCCTATTGGGTTAAGTTCTTACTGGGTTAAGTTCTTATTGGGTTAATTTCTTATTGGGTTAAGTGTGCGTGCGTGCGTGCGTGCGTGCGTGCGTGCGTGTGTGTGTGTGTGTGTGTGTGTGTGTGTGTGTGTGTGTGTGTGTGAGAGAAGTCCTTATTGGGTTACGTTCTTTGGGGTTAAATCCTTATTGGGTTGTGTCCTTATCAGGTTATGTTCTCATTGGGTTAAATTCTTATTGCGTTACATTCTTATTACGTTAAGTTCTTATTGGGTTAAGTTCTTATTGAGCTAAGTTCTTATTGGGTTACGTTTTTTTTTTTTGTTTTTTTTTTGGTTAAGTCCTTATCGGGTTACGTTGTTTTTGCGTTAAATCATTATTGGGTTGTGTCCTTAATTTATGTTCTTACTGGGTTAAATTCTTATTGTGTTACATTTTTATTATGTTAAGTTCTTGGTGGGTTAAGTTTTTATTGGGTTAAGTCTTTATTGGGTTAAGTTCATATTGGGTTAGGTCTTTATTGGGTTAAGTCCTTAAGGGTTAAGTACTTATTCGGTTAAGAACTTATTGGCTTAAGTCCGTATTTGGTTAAGTTCTTCTTGGGTTAAGTCCTTATTGGCTTAAGTCTTTATTGGCTTAAATCCTTTTCGGGTTAAATCCTTATTGGCTTAAGTCCTTTTTTGGGTTAAGTCCTTATTGGGTTAAGTCTTTATTGGGTTACGTTCTTATTGGCTTAAGTCCTTATAGGGTTAAGTCCTTATTTGGTTAAGTTCTTATTAACTTAAGTCCTTATTGGGTTAAGTTCTTATTGGGTTAATTTTGTGTGTGGTTAAGTTCTTATTGGGTTAATTTTTGTGTGTGGTTAAGTTCTTATTGGGTTAAGTTCCTATTGGGTTAAGTTCTTATTGGGGTAAGTTCTTATTGTGGTTAAGTCCTTATTGGGTTAAGTCCTTTTTGGGTTAAGTTCTTTGTGCGTTAAGTTCTTATTGGGTTACGTTTTTATTTGGTTAATTCCTTTTTGGGTTGAATTCTTTTTGGGTTAAATTACAATTGGGTTAAGTTCTTCTTCTTCTGCTGCGTTCATACGGAGTTGTTTTTTTCGGACGTGATTGCGTTGTGCCTGTTTACAGCAAAGCTGCGTTCTTGCGCCGTTAGGCCGACACATCCTACTTCTGCGGGCATTTGTTGACCGGGTTAACCTTCCTGGGGGTTAAGTTCTTATTGAGTTAAATTCTTATGGGTTTAAGTTCGTAATGGGTTAAATCTTTATTTGGTTAAGTTTTATTGGGTTAAGTTCTAATTGGGTTAAGTCTAATTGGGTTAAGTTCTTAGTGGGATAAATTCTTCTTGGGTGATTTTCCTATTGGGTTATGTCTTTACTGGATTAAGTTCTTATTGGTTTAAGTTCCAATTGGGTTAATTTGTTTTGGGGTTAAATTTTCATTGGGTTAAGTTCTTATTGGGTTTAATTCTTATTGGGTTAGGTTCTTATTGTGTTAAGCCATCTGGGGTTAAATTCATATTGGTTTAAGTTCTTACTGAGTTAAGTTATTACTGGATTAAGTTCTATTTGGGTTACATCCTTATTGGGTTAAGTTCTTATTGGGTTAAATTCTTATTGGGTTATGTTTTATTGGGTTCAGTTCTTATTGGGCTAAATCCTTTTTGGGTTAAGTTCTTATTGGGTTGAGTTTTTATTGGGTTAAGTTCTTTATGGGGTAAATTCTTATTGGGTTAAGTTCTTATTGGGTTAAATCCTTTTTGGGTTAAGTTCTTATTGGATTATGTTCTTATTAAAGTTATGTTCTTATCAAGTTAAGTCCTTATTGGGTTAAGTCCTTATTGGGTTAATTCCTTATTGGATTAAGTCCTTATTGTGTTAAATTCTTATTGGGTTCAGTTCTTATTGGGTTACGCTCTCATTTGGGTCAAGTTCTTATTTGGTTAAATTCTTATTGTGTTAAGGTCCTATTGGATTAATTTCTTTTTGGGTTAAATTTTCATTGGGTTAAGTTTTTATTGGGTTTATTTCTTATTGGGTTAAGTTCTTATTGTGTTAAGCTCATTTTTGGTTAAATTTCTATTGGGTTAAGTTCTTACTGGGTTCGGTTATTATTGGCTTAAGTTCTTATTGGGTTAAATCCTTATTGGGTTAAGTTCTTATTGGATTTAGTTTTAATTGGGTTAAGTTCTTATTGGGGTTAGTTTTAATTGGGTTAAATTCTTTTTGGGTTAATTTCTTATTGGTTTAAATTCTTATTGGGTTAAATCGTTAATGGGTTAAGTTCTTGTTGGGTTGAGTTCTTATTGGGTTAAGTTCTTATTGGGTTGAATTATTGGGTTAAGTTCTTATTTTGTTAATTCTTATTGGGTTACGTCCTTATTGGTTTAAATTCTTACCGGGCTACGTTCAAAATGGACAGCTGTCGGGATGTTTGGGCACTGAGCATACACTTCTGTGGCGAAGTGGTTACGCCGTCTGTCTGGTGCTCCAGAGGTTGTGGGTTCGAGTCGGGCTCCACCATTCAGTTCACGATTGCAGTTGTCTAGGAGACTCATGGGGGTTGTCGCTAGAGTCACGGAGTTGGACGCTCTGCGGAAGATAACGAACCATAGAAGATAAAATTCCGTGCAATGAAGTCGATTCTCTCTCATTTAAACCTCTTTTAAACTTCTCTGGTCAAATTATCAGGAAATAAAACCTACCAGGGTAGATAGAGCTTAGATGGAACCTCCCTAGAAGAAGCACATCTGATAAAAGTCAGACACACTGACCTTTGAGGTGCATAAAAACAGTAACAATGGGATATCAAAGATAACAGTGACACCATAATGTTACATTGAATGACATAGAAGGGTAAATATTTAACGAAGTAGTAGTAGTAGTAGGCCTCTTTCAGTCCTGAAGGACTATAGAGTTGTGCCGCTTGGGAGGTGCCTGGCAGCACCGCTGGTGACTGTATAGTCCAATGCGAGAGTGACTTTCTCTGTCACAGTTTCCGCATCTGTAAGACGAGGCAGGTCCCCGCAGTAAGTGACTGTGTTTTATGCCTGTGCCGCCTATCCTCAGTTTGTTGGATCAGATTGTGCTCAAAGAGCACCAGTCCGTTTCGTACATCTCTTCTCCAGGAGCATCTGTCTGTTGCAACTCTCTTCCACGTGTCTGGATCTATTCCAATGGTTTTCATATCTTGTTTACACACATCCCTATATCACATTTGGGGTCTTCCGGTTGGCCTCTTTCCTGTGGCTAGTTCTCCGTAAAAGAGATCTTTGGGAATATGTTCATCCTCCATTCGAGATACGTGGCCCAGCCACCGGAGGCGTCTCTGCTTGAGGAGGGTGTGCACTGTGGTAATATCTGCTCTTTCAAGCACCTGTTTGTTTGTTATGTGGTCTTTCCATGTTATGCCCAGGATACGTCTCAGACATCTCATGTGGAAGGAATTCAACTTCCTTTCCTGTCTTGAGTACAGGGTCCAATATTTTTTTAACGAAGTGGATAATTTTAAATACATTGGGACATTTTTAACATAAGATATAAGATGCGCAAAAGAGATTAAGAGCAGAATAGGGCAAGCAAAAGCTGCATTTCAGGAAATGAAAAAAATCTTATGTAATAAGTCACTATCATTGTATGTAAGAAAGAGAGTGCTGAAATGCTATATAGAACCTGTTTTGCTGTATGGCAGTGAATCTTGGAATGTAAATGAACAAATTAGGGCGAACTTACATGCAACGGAGATGTGGTTCCTGAGACGAATGTTGCGAATAACTCGGACTGCTAGAGTAACTAACAACGATTGCCTGAAAGAGGGTAATGAAACTAGAACATTATATACAACAATAAGAAAGAGACAAACAGCTTTCTTTGGTCACGGGATGAGAAGAGGGGCATTGGAGAACATCGTGACAACTGGAAAGATCGAGGGGAAGAGAGGCAGAGGCAGACCAAGAGAAATGATGCTGGATGGATTGAGACGGTGGCATGTAGGAATATCATCAGCAGAGTTGAGTTGATCCAGAACACCAAGGACGAGATCTGTGGAGTGACACGAACGCCTACGCCAGCAGGCAAGGCACTTGATGATGATGATGATGATGATGATGATGATGATGATGATGATGATGATGATGATGATGATGATGATGATGATGATGATGATGATGATGATGATGATGATGGACTTGGTGTGATACGCTGCTCATGAAAAGAAAGAAACAAAGAAACAAAGAAAATTAAGAAAACCAAGAATCAAGAACACAAGTTAACTGATTCAGTGCCAAACAAAATGTAGGTTTGGACCAAATATGGGACGCACTCATATGAACAAGTATTATAATATAACGTTCCGTTCTTTGACCATTGAAATTGCGGACGATGCCACGAAACAAACAACAACAAGAAAAAAACCACGATGACCCTGGTATGACGATATATCGTCCTTCTATCCAAATAGGAGGTCAAATTTGACGATATACTATCCTTCGACACTGAATCAGTTAATCTAGCAACAGTGCTCCCCCTGTCGCCCCACAACAAATAGCCGCCACATCAGGTGTTTGACTGCCGTGCGTTGCACCATTACGTTCCAGTACTTATGAGAATTTACACCACACACTAACCACGACTGCACGGTACCGCATTGACGTGTCGTAAACATGGCTGAAGAACAGGCCCGTAAAATACGGCCCCGTTCAGTTGACAGGTTTACTCCCTTGAAGGACTCGGGTTATGACCTGGAAGCAAACAGAGGCTTCCATATGGCAGAATTATGGCGGTTGGAGTCACGTGGTTGGTGTAGTTGTCTTTCTTGGTGCATGTTGGTGCTGCAGTAGTCACGTAGGTAGTTGTTGTAGTTGCTAATTGTTACGTTAACTTGTCCTGGAGGTGCAGTCGAGTAGTGCTGGCTAGCGGAATAGGCTGATTGGCCGTTGGGTCTAGGTTCACATCCTTACGATGCGGGGTGTCTTCGTTACAACGAGATCGGTATAGATATTAGTTAGTTGCACATCATTTACAAGACGTCGCAGTCAACCTCAGCATGTTTTGGCTGTTTGCGATTTCATGGTAAGGGCCGTGCCGTGCTATGATACAGAGAGGCGGCTGCATCAGGGTCAACGTAAGATGTGGTGGGGGGGGGGGGGGGGAGAGATAAGGGGGCGGCATTTTTAAAGAAAAGACATTTAAGGGGCGGCGTTTCGAAGACTTGCATCATAGTGAGAAAATCTACCTTACGGCCCTGTTACGTTCAGTAGTGTGCCATTGCTTTCTGAACGAGCGGCACTCATGCCGTTGTATGAAAACCAACGCGAAGCGGTCTGCAGCCAAATCGCCAGCAGCTGTGTTTCGAACGTGGAATGCGGGATTACGAATTGTGTCCGTAACTTCTTCGCCACGGAGAGAGCTCTAAGGCATTGGTATAGCCTCACAAAATGGGTACCCGGACACGCCCGAGGAGGGCAAGGAGGCCGGCCTGGCACTAACCACGTCAATCATCAAGTGTTGTCCGGTTTATAAAACGCAGGTCAAGCTTTATAATTCCAACGCGTTGTTATAATGATCATGACGTTTCGATGGCAATGGCATGAATGCAGTTGGGCAAGGGTCCGTTGTCAGCTCTCGTCGCTCGCTAATGGAGGAAGAGACTGATCACCGATTCCTCCGTGCACTCAGGCCTGCAAAATGTAGTAGTCCTAACACACCACATACCCAAGGCGTGTTTCTATTTCGGGACTTTTTCTAACATAGTTCCAGCAAAGACCGAGATATTTGAGGAGACATGAATGCCTACAGCTGGCGGGGCACTTGATGATGATGATAATGATGATGATGGTTCGAGACACCATCACGTAGCAAGTCCGTTACAGAACGTCGCCCTCACCTCAACCCCCCCCCTAGAAGTGTCTCAATCCTTTGACAGTTCTCCCTCCTCACGCACTCTCTTGTCCAAGATGTCTTCCACGTCAGATGTCCATCTTCGTGCAGGTTGACCACTGCCTCTTCGTCCACAAACCATGCCTTCCATCATTGTTCCTTCCTGGACACTGAGATGTTTAAATACAGAATCCACAAACAATATGTTGCACGATTTATTGCCTGGAATATTTCGCTGCATCTCGGCAGGTGCATAATGCAGAGTTATTTATCATATTAATTGAATAAATGGGTAATTCTTAAGCTGAAACTATTAAAACACGTAGTCACAGATATTATTCGAATGAGGAACATCTGTTATCCTCACAGTGGGATGCAGAGGTGTTTCCAAGGCACCAGGTCCAGGTTCTATACTGGCCAAGACCTACTAACACGCCCTAGTCGTGCGTCCTGGGCAACAGGTTCCTTCGGGGTCCTGGCTAACGTAGTAGGATCACTGATTCTTCCGAAGTCGGAGAGTATCTGCCTGCACGGTGAAGAACCACAAGTTTGCACACCAATAAGCCAGACATGGGACAACGGATACTCACGCAAACCTCAGGTCCTGTATGACATCACACTGATGTTGAACAACAGGATATTCTTCATCCGACATACAGACTTCACGCTGGAGTTCACAGCCAGCGAACACAAGCAAGCAAGCATCCCCACAGTAAATTCAAATTTACCACGAACTCTTTCCGTTTGCACAAAACCGGCTGGAACAGCCTAATTGCTAACTCCTCAATATGTGAGCAATTGTTTATTGAATGTAGTATACAGAACACGGAACACAGTATACAGAATACAGTATACAGAACACAGTATACAGAATACAGTATACAGAACACAGAACACAGTATACAGTATACAGAACACAGAACACAGTATACAGAATACAGTATACAGAACACATAACACAGTATACAGAATACAGTAAACGTGTGGGGCTTCTGTGTTTACATTCAGTACAGGAATATTTAGTCTTACACTGTGGTGTTTAATATGACCAACCTAGGCCCGCTTCTTAGACACGATACCGTTTAGGGGGCAGTCTTCTCATATGGCGATCACCAAAGGCTTGTATTAATTCGTATACTAACTCCCTTCGCTGCCATGCCACTAGACTGCCATATACTGTCCAGTATACGATGGGACAAAACAAAGCACTATTTTTAAGCTTCACATTTGGCAAACAGAGTTCTTGAGCATCATTGTTTTGCATCCTTTTCCCGTGTCTCAGTCTTGTAGAGGTAAAGAGACTTTCGTTCACCAATGACTCCAACAGCTATGCCAACGGTACTTCCCATCTCTGTGATCAGAAGTCAGAGAAGTATGCATGATCGAAACTCGGTCTTTACATCTTCTGAGAGGGCTGTTAAGATGTAACTAGGTCATATTGCAGCGCAGCACTTTCACCCCTTGATTTCTGAAGGTTCATTTAAAATTCATGCATTGATTAATGATAAATGTGTGGTAACTTCCAGTTTCCTCAGATCTGCCAAAGAAAGAAATCATAACGCCTCATATGTTTGTGATCTAGTATATGTGGCCACGTTATGAGAAGAAATAACTTGGAGAACTTAGTGACAACTGGCAAGATTGAGGGGAAAAGAACAAGGGGACTGCAGAGAAATAAATACCCGGATGGCTTGGCCATGTGGTATTGTCGAGACAAGAACACAGAGCTGATCCACGACTCTGGTGATCGTGTGAGACGGCAAAACATGACCGCCCACGATTATCGACAAGGCACATAATGATGATGAGATATGTGAAGATTATGTTACTTTACAGTTCTAAAGCATATCTTACATATGACCACCATTATCTTACATTTTTACAAAGGTCGTTAGAGGAATGCTGTTTCCTGAAGTGTAGACCACGCCCCCGCAGGATACTCTCTAGGGTGGTTCGGATAGCAAAAGTAGGCGGTGCTAAAAGAAGCAAATAGCGGGGCGTCCAATCACCTCTCGAGTCTGGCTAATTAATGACGCAGGAAGTTCAACAAGGCGGTATCAATTTTCATTAATCGATTGTTTTACTATAAAAGGAAAACAGCAACCTTAGCTCATTCAGTATACAAAGGGTCTAAAATTGTTATGTCCGAGACAGTTGCTTTTTTTTTTTTTTTTTGGCTCTTTACCTCCGGAAGATAATTGCGCTGTAGCTCTTTATCCCAAGCAGGTGTTGTTCTACTCTTTCTCGTCTTAACAGCAACAATATTAGCTCATTATCTCTTTATTCATGCTTTTAGTAGCATGTCCTTTGCAGAACCTCTCTCCAATATCAACTTTCCGGAAAACAAGCAAGATGCCCCGCGTCCAATACATCCATCTGGAGATCAACCGTCACATCCTGCACCCATCTTATCTTTGGCTTTCCTCTTCCTATCTTCCCAGGCATATACCCCTACATTATTGTTCTCTCCAAACTTTCGTGACGTTTTAAGGGACCAAAATATTTCAATTTTCTTTGTTTTGTCGTCTTTATTAGCCAACCATCTTCAATATTCAGCTCTTGAAGTATGGATGTATTTGTTCTTTTCCGTATCCAAGATATTCTTAGAACTCGTCTGTAACGTGTATATTCAAAGGCATTTATGCGCTGTTCAGCTTGTTTAGTAAGTGTCCAGGTCTCACGGTCCTATGATGCAATGGGAAAGATGCATGCTCTTAAAAATCTAATTTTTGTAGTTCTGTCTGTCCCACTCCATAATTTATTCAAATGTTGTAGTCTTTGAAGAGCAATAGATATTCGTCTTTTAATTTCTTTAATTGTGTCACCATTGTTGGTAATCAATGACCCGAGATATTCATTATCTCTAGCAAGTTGTTAACTAATTCTAGCAAGACAATTGCTACCTTATCTCTGTATCTCCACTAGTCTTTTCTTCACTCTGTCTAACCTTAATGGTTCCGGTAACTGTTTTATATTAGGCAGCTATTGCCTTGATTCTTTCTGACCGCAAAGTATACTAGTTTAGCTGCTAAGTCTAAACAGTGATCACTTAACTCTTTCTCTCATAGATAGTTAATAGTTTAACTTCGTGTCTCAAGCAGTCGTTTCTTAACTCTTTCGTACCTGCATAACTTTAGCTTTTTACATAAAGCAGTTTGAATTTTTTTTAACTCTCTCTCTCTCTCTCTCTCTCTCTCTCTCTCTCTCTCTCTCTCTCTCTCTCTCTGATGTTGACAATGACATAATCTGTTGACTTGACAATGACATAATCTGTTGACTTGACAATGACATAATCTGTTGACTAGATAATGACATAATCTGTTGACTTGACAATGACATAATCTGTTGATCTGACAATGACATAATCTGTTGACTTGACAATGACATAATCTGTTGACTTGACAATGACATAATCTGTTGACTTGACAATGACATAATCTGTTGACTTGACAATGACATAATCTGTTGACATGACAATGACATAATCTGATGACTTGACAATGACATGATCTGTTGACTTGACAATGACATAATCTGTTGACTTGACAATGACATAATCTGTTGACTTGACAATGACATGATCTGTTGACTTGACAATGACATAATCTGTTGACTTGACAATGACATAATCTGTTGACTTGACAATGACATAATCTGTTGACTTGACAATGACATAATCTGTTGACGATAGCATAGTCTGTTCACAACGATATAGTCTGCTTACAATGAACAATCTAGTGACAATAATAGTCTGTTGACAATGACACAGTATGTTTAAAATGGCACAGTCTGTCGACAATGACATACGTAAAAGTTGTGGGGGGGGGGGGGGGAACATTACCACCCTAATCCTGATCCCAGTCTATTGGTATCTGGTATACTGGATCTATACTTGTGTATGGATGTGAAACGTGGACAATGAGCAGACAAGCTGGATCCACACTTGTGTATGGATGTGAAACGTGGACAATGAGGAGACAAGCTGGATCCACACTTGTGTATGGATGTGAAACGTGGACAATGAGCAGACAAGCTGGATCCAGACTTTTGAATGGATTTGAAACGTGGACAATGAGCAGACAAGCTGGATCCACACTTGTGTATGGATGTGAAACGTGGACAATGAGCGGGCAAGCTGGATCCAGACTTTTGAATGGATGTGAAACGTGGACAATGAGCAGACAAGCTGGATCCACACTTGTGTATGGATGTGAAACTGGAACAATGAGTGACAATAAGACAAAACAAAGAGCTGGTACACGACTTTGGTGATCGTGTGAGATGGCGAAACATAACATCCCACACTTATCGGCATGGCTCATTAATAAAAGAAAACATTATGCTGAATAACAACTTGGTTACATTCCCATAATCCTCAACCCAAATGTGAAATTCCAGTGCTGATTATTGTACACCCCTCAGATTTAAGAGCTTGGAGAGGGGAAGAAGAGCCCAGCATTGCAGCGCCTCCGAGATAGTACTTCGGTACGGGTGGTTAGAAAAATCAACCTCACTTAATTACATGCAAGACCTCAGTGGCAGAATGGCCAGGCTACCAGCTTCTGGTGGCAAATGTGAGACGTAAGATGGTGCGTGATGGTGGAAATGACCATGTATTCACATACATCCATTGTGGACGAACATTTACAGCGCGAATTGTTCTGATCAGTCACATTCGCTACCGCCATGGGTTGTAGTTATTACACCTTTTTGAAGCACAGTGTAACAAATTATCGTCTGTCAAGACGGCAAGGTGCTAGTGAGTGGCAATTGGGCCATGGGAACTCCTCGTGAAGTGGAGCCCATCCAACATTGGGCAGTATGTTAAAATTGTAAGGGCCTTTTAGTCCCGAAAACCAATAAATTTAGACCTAGACCGTCACTGCCAGAGCTTTTCAGATTTCAGACTCCCTGAGCTCCAACTCATCGGACGTAAGATTTAAAGCACAGTCTTGCAGAAGCATCACGACCGACCAATCAACCATACAATTTAACTGATTCAGTGCTGAACCAAAAATAAGCACAACCAAACATGGAACAATGAACAAGTATTATAATGTAAATGTCCGTTCATGGAGCATTGAATCTGCGGAGGATACCACGAAACGAAACACGATGATCCGAGTATGGCGATATATCGTCCTTCTGTTCAAATGGGAGGTCATATTTATCGATATATTATCCTTCTGCAATGAATCAGTCAAGCAGCATCGATCCCAGAGCCCTCGCATTAGTAGACAAGTATACTACTTACGCACCACAGAAACATTGACAGCAAAAATTCAACCATAGACATTCGTCCCCCCGCACTTACATCAACGCATTAGAACCACTTGCCGGAGGCAACGTCGCAGCTTAACCCGAAATCTACATTGCCAAACTACGATGTATAGAAGTGAAATTTTTTTTAGATGTGGGTGCGTTTCTGGATTGTTTCTGCTGGATCTGTTTTTTGTCAAGTGAACACAAAAGATATTTTTGACACGTTTTCATTCAAATCCTTGTAATTTCACTCCGACATCATGGCATAATATCACCCTGAAGACAGGAAAAGAAAGAAGGAAGAGGGAGGAGAGAACACACTTTCTTCCTTTGTTCGCTACCGAATTTATCCGCTAATACAGTAGAGCGCGCTTGCCGGGAGAAAATACTTTTTTTTCTTCTTAACATCCAGGCAGTTCAGTAGCAAACTCCCGTGTATGTTTCTAATTGAGTAGGAGGGGCGAAAGGAATTTTACGTCAATTTCACGAGCCCCGCGGTTTGAAAAGATTTCGTCGCTGGATGATTAATTCATGAAGCTGAGCGCTTGTGGATGTCAACCCTCTATTGTGCTGGCTGAATGCCCTCGCCACTGGGCCTCGGTTGGCGAGAGATCCATGAGGGATGAATGCGAGGCCCGCGAATATTCTTTATCCTGGCACACTGAGATACCCCCTGGTAGGTTTAATGAGAAGCTCCGAGAAGACGGGATGGTAGTCCCTCTCGCCCTGGTTTGCCTTGTATGGTTTGCGGTGAAAGTTAAACACTGTTTATCCCGCGTTTGAATTGGTTCGGTTGTGATTTGTCATAACCGATTTTCTGGAAATTGTCAACCTGGTCCAATGGATAATAAGAGCGCTGGGTCTTAAACTTCCGGTGCCATGACGCCTGGGTAGTGGGATGGCTACCTGCACCGGTCAGTTGGACTTAAACGTGGAATTCCCTTTTAGAAGGCAATGGCACAGTTTAGTTAGTTCATATCCTTTACATGACATCGCAGTCAACCCCAGCATCTTTTGCGGTTTGTGAAAAAAGTCGCTTAAAAGTCTACAGGGTCGGCTTCATTGCACCGAGTTTTAATCCCATATGGCTCGGTCTCTTTCCGCAGCGTCGTACAAAGCTTGAACTCCGTAGTTCCAGCGACGACCCCCAAGAGTCTCCGAAAAAATTCACTCGTGAATCGAAGGATGCGGCCCGGAATCGAACCCACAACCTTCGGAGCCCGAGTCAGACGGCTTGAAAGCCTGTTTGTGATTTCTGGTCAAGTAGTTTTCCTTTGCTTTCTGAACGACCGGCACTCATACCATTGTATGGAAACCAGCGCAAGACGATCTGCTTACAAATCGTCCGCAGCTGTATTTCGAACACGTTATGCCGGATTCCGACTTGCATTATTACCCATTCGCCAGAGCGCCGGCTTGTACTGAACAGAACTGAATAGCACTGAACGCCTAAACAATTAAGCTGGGAAGAGGGTTGATAGCCACGTCCTGCACAGGACATTCATTTTGTTAATACTCGTTGTGGGAGAGGGGAGTGGTGGTGCGTAGATGAAAGGTTACGCTACCGGAATCAGAAGTAACAAAGTTTGAATCTCTGGATAGTCTGGTATATTTGCAAACATCATCATCATCATCATCATCATCATCATCATCATCATCATCATCATCATCATCATCATCATCATCATCATCATCATCGTCATCATCATTCATCATCACCATCATCATCATCATCATCATCCTCATCATCATCATCATCATCACCATCATCATCATCAT
>OY992894.1:82537942-82561633 GCA_963921405.1 Cepaea hortensis | reverse complement strand
CATCCTCCCTCATCCATCATCCTCCCTCATCCATCATCATCCATCATCCATCATCCATCATCCATCCATCATCCTCCCTCATCCATCATCCATCATCCATCCATCATCCTCCCTCATCCATCATCCATCATCCATCATCCATCCATCATCCATCATCCATCCATCATCCATCATCCATCCATCATCCATCCATCATCCATCATCCATCCATCATCCATCATCCATCCATCATCCATCATCCATCCATCATCCATCATCCATCATCCATCCATCCATCATCCATCATCCATCCATCATCCATCATCCATCCATCATCCATCATCCATCCATCATCCATCCATCATCCATCATCCATCCATCATCCATCATCCATCCATCATCCATCATCCATCCATCATCCATCATCCATCCATCATCCATCATCCATCCATCATCCATCCATCATCCATCATCCATCCATCATCCATCATCCATCATCCATCCATCATCCATCCATCATCCATCATCCATCCATCATCCATCATCCATCCATCATCCATCATCCATCCATCATCCATCATCCATCCATCATCCATCATCCATCCATCATCCATCATCCATCCATCATCCATCATCCATCCATCATCCATCATTCATCCATCATCCATCATCCATCCATCATCCATCATCCATCCATCATCCATCATCCATCCATCATCCATCATCCATCCATCATCCATCCATCATCCATCATCCATCCATCATCCATCATCCATCCATCATCCATCATCCATCCATCATCCATCATCCATCCATCATCCATCATCCATCCATCATCCATCATCCATCCATCATCCATCCATCATCCATCCATCATCCATCATCCATTCATCATCATCCATCATCCATCCATCATCCATCCATCCATCCATCATCCATCCATCATCCATCATCCATCCATCATCCATCATCCATCCATCATCCATCATCCATCCATCATCCATCACATCCATCATCCATCATCCATCCATCATCCATCCATCCATCCATCATCCATCCATCCATCCATCATCCATCCATCATCCATCATTCATCCATCATCCATCATCCATCCATCATCCATCATCCATCCATCATCCATCATCCATCCATCATCCATCATCCATCCATCATCCATCATCCATCCATCATCCATCCATCATCCATCATCCATCCATCATCCATCATCCATCCATCATCCATCATCCATCCATCATCCATCATCCATCCATCATCCATCATCCATCCATCATCCATCATCCATCCATCATCATCCATCATCCATCATCCATTCATCATCATCCATCATCCATTCATCATCATCCATCATCAATTCATCATCATCCATCATCCATTCATCATCATCCATCATCCATTCATCATCATCCATCATCCATCCTCATCATCCATCATCATCCATCATCATCCATCATCCATTCATCATCATCCATCATCATTCATCATCATCCATCATCATTCATCATCATCCATCATCATTCATCATCATCCATCATCATTCATCATCATCCATCATCATTCATCATCATCCATCATCATTCATCATCATCCATCATCATTCATCATCATCCATCATCATTCATCATCATCCATCATCATCCATCATCATCCATCATCATCCATCATCATCCATCATCATCCATCATCATCCATCATCATCCATCATCATCCATCATCATCCATCATCATCCATCATCATCCGTCATCATTCATCATCATCCATCATCATTCATCATCATCCATCATCATTCATCATCATCCATCATCATTCATCATCATCCATCATCATTCATCATCATCCATCATCATTCATCATCATCCATCATCATTCATCATCATCCATCATCATTCATCATCATCCATCATCATTCATCATCATCCATCATCATTCATCATCATCCATCATCATTCATCATCATCCATCATCATTCATCATCATCCATCATCATTCATCATCATCCATCATCATTCATCATCATCCATCATCATTCATCATCATCCATCATCATTCATCATCATCCATCATCATTCATCATCATCCATCATCATTCATCATCATCCATCATCATTCATCATCATCCATCATCATTCATCATCATCCATCATCCATCATCCATCATCCATCATCATCCATCATCCATCATCCATCATCCATCATCATCCATCATCCATCATCATCCATCATCCATCATCATCCATCATCCATCATCATCAATCATCCATCATCATCCATCATCCATCATCAATCATCATCAATCATCATCAATCATCATCAATCATCATCAATCATCATCAATCATCATCAATCATCATCAATCATCATCAATCATCATCAATCATCATCAATCATCATCAATCATCATCAATCATCATCAATCATCATCAATCATCATCAATCATCATCAATCATCATCAATCATCATCAATCATCATCAATCATCATCAATCATCATCAATCATCATCAATCATCATCAATCATCATCAATCATCATCAATCATCATCATCCATCATCATCATCATCCATCATCATCCATCATCATCATCATCATCCATCATCCATCATCCATCATCCATCATCCATCATCCATCATCCATCATCCATCATCATCATCATCATCCATCATCATCATCCATCATCCATCATCCATCATCATCATCCATCATCCATCATCCATCATCCATCATCCATCATCATCATCCATCATCCATCATCATCATCCATTATCCATCATCCATCATCATCATCCATCATCCATCATCCATCATCCATCATCCATCATCATCATCCATCATCATCATCCATCATCCATCATCATCATCCATCATCCATCATCATCATCCATCATCCATCATCATCATCCATCATTCATCATCATCATCCATCATCCATCATCATCATCCATCATCCATCATCATCATCCATCATCCATCATCATCATCCATCATCATCATCCATCATCCATCATCATCATCCATCATCCATCATCATCATCCATCATCCATCATCATCATCCATCATCCATCATCCATCATCCATCATCCATCATCATCATCCATCATCCATCATCATCATCCATCATCCATCATCATCATCCATCATCCATCATCATCATCCATCATCCATCATCATCATCCATCATCCATCATCATCATCCATCATCCATCATCATCATCCATCATCCATCATCATCATCCATCATCCATCATCATCATCCATCATCCATCATCATCATCCATCATCCATCACCACCACCACCACCATCACCACCACCATCACCACCACCATCACCATCATCCATCACCATCACCATCACCACCACCATCACCATCACCACCACCATCACCATCACCACCATCACCATCACCATCATCACCACCATCACCACCATCATCATCATCATCACCATCATCATCATCATCATCATCAAGTGTATTGCCGACTGGCGTAAGCGATCACGCGATCATGGGTTCATTCAGCATCGGAGGTGAAGATGGGGGATGGGTGGGGGGGGGGGGGGTTTAGGAGGTGGAGAGAGGCGAGGAGGGCGCGGGGGAGGGGGAGTTCAAATATTTACAATTGACCTGAACTACCAGGTTGACCAAGTAAAAAAAAACCTTTGGGGAAGTAAAAGCCACCGGCATGATGTTAGCCACACCCCCTACCGAGCGCCGATTGGTCGGTACAAATATGGGTCTGGCCACACCCCCTACCGAGCGCCGATTGGTCGGTACAAATATGGGCCTGGCCACACCCCCTACCGAGCGCCGATTGGTCGATAAAAATATGGGTCTGGCCACACCCTCTACCGAACGCCGATTGGTCGGTACAAATTTGGATCTAGCAGAACCTCTCTCCAATGCCGATTACGGTGTGTTAAAGGGTCCTTTGCTAGTTTGTTAGCATCTTGCGATCCACAAAAGATATAGGTAGTCACGTAGCAGATAGGGCCGTTGGGACGTGAAGTGTTAGGCTGTTACATATTCTAGATCCCGACGCGTGACGTGAGAATATCCATCTCCCATCTTCGTCCCCTTCCCTTCCCAGAAATTTTCAGAAAATTCTAAAATTTCGTTCGACCCATTTTTATGAGGCTGGGCTGACTCCAGAGAACTACTTGTGGGTTCATTCTATATCGACTGGGGATTGAACATAGACCCTTGTCTTGGCAGGCAAGTACTCTACTAACTGTGCCACGACGGCTCTGATCTTGTGCTGACACCTTTTCGTGCCACGTCACCAGGCAGTACAAGATAGTCTCTGTCTGTCTTCTTGTTAGTTAGTTGCGTGTCCTTTACGGACGTAGCAGTCAACCCCAGCATATGTTTGGCTGTTCGTGATTCCTGGGCAATTTTACGTTCAGTAGTTTGCCATTTAATTCTGAAAGACCGGTACCCATACCATCTAATAAACAAAAACATCAACAGAGCTGTGTTTCGAACGCGATGTGCAGGATTACGAACAGCGCCCGTAACACCTTTGCCACGGAGATAGCATGTCTTCGCGTATCTATATGTTTTTGTGAGTTAGTGAGTGGGTGTGTAACTGTGCGAGTTTGAGTAAATGATGTGTGAATGTGTGTATGTAGGGATGTATGTATGTGTTTATGCATGAGTTAGTGAGCGGGTGTATAACTGAAAAATGTTTTGCGTATCCTTTTACAGGACTTAGCTGTCAACAGCAGCATCTTTCAGCTGTCTGTTGATCTCTTGGCAAGATTACGCTCAGTAGTTTGCCATTGCTTTCTGAGCGGCCGGATCAGTATCCGCAAGTCACGAGCGGGGGTCGAACCACCTCAGTTCTCGCTCCGCTGCGAGACTCTGCGTGATAAACGGGATTACAGAGAGAAAGTGTTCAAACCCCACAGCCAGAGAGACCGGCGTATAACTGAAAGCGTTTGTGAAATGATGTGTAAATGTGTGTATGTAGGGATGTAAGTATGTGTTTATGCATGAGTTAGTGAGTGGATGTATAACTGTGCGAGTTTATGTAGATGATGTGTGAATGTGTGTTTATGCATAAGTTCATGAGCGGATATCTATATATATGTGCACCGTGCGAGATTGTGTAAATGATGTGTGAATGTGTGTTTGTAGGGATGTATGTTTTTTGTTTATGCATATGTGTCCCTGTGTGTATTTGTGACTTATTGTGTGCGTGTATAGCTATGAGGTTTGTGTAAATGATGTATGTACGTATGTATGAATGTGTGTATGTAGCTATGTATATATGTACTTATGCATTTGTGAGTGTATGTGTGTGTGTGTGTGTGTGTGTGTGCGCGCGCGCGCGCGCTTGCTTGCCTGTTTCATAACATTGTAATATACATTGTTTATGTTTTATGTTCACTGCATTCATTTGACAATGTTTGCGTCTTTTCCTATGTGAATGTAACATGCACAATAGATAATTGATGTGCGTAAATGTGCGTAAGATGAGTGGTTAGAAGAGCTGAATGTATGACGGGTTTGAGTGCCTAATTTGTCACCCCTTGAAAATACAGTTGGTTCGTTCTATTTTCACAACTCTCTCTAGTTATCACAGCATGTTCACAATTTGCTCTTCTCGTGATGTGTTTAATACAGAAACTGAAGATTGTCTCGTTTAAACATTTGTGACAAATTAGTTTTAGATATTTGTGATAAATCGTTTGTAGATGTTTGTGATACAGTTTTTAGATTTTTTTTGGACACACTTTTAAATGTTTATTATAAATTATGTTTAGATGTTTGTGATAAATTGTCTTTTGTGTGTTAGCCTCTTTCAAAATATTTAGATCACTCATTTTGACTCATGATCATCAAGTGCCATGTCAGCTGGCGTAGGAGCGCATCTCACTCAACAGATCGCGGTCTTTTGTGTTCTGGATCAACTCTGCTTATGATATTCCTCTATGCCACCCTCTCAGTCCACCAACCTCTTTTCCCACTGATCTTTCAGTTGTCACGATGTTCTCTAATGCCTCTCTGCTCTTTACTTGAAAGTTGGGAAAGTTTAACAATGTTATAAGAGAAATGGAAAATATGAAAAAGAATGTCATAGGCATTGATTTTTTTTTTTCGCTTTGAACTCAAGCGCAGTCTGTGCTACTACTTCTAGTGCGCCGACAGTTTTTTTTTTTTTTTTTTGCATGTGGATTAGCTTTCCCCATGACCCGTGTCCCTCGTCATCAGGCGAACCAACTCAGAATTCTGACGTACTTCTAACTTACGTCCCCAAGTTAACATTTTAGTCCACCTGACCGGCGTAGGGGTTGAATCCCTTACCTCGGAATCAGCACACAGGAAGTTTAAGAGCGAGCAGTCGTATCCATCCGGCCACGCTGGCCTCCATCCTAGGTATGAGATGGGGTGAAAGGGATCTGATAAAATTTTAACCGACCAACATACATTAGAATAACGAAGAGACAAACAATAAATTGTATGATTTATTGCCTGGCATATTTCGCTGCATCTCATCAGCTACATATTGCAGAAATTACACAACATAAAGTAAAATAACTAGATAAATCCTTCAAGCTGAAATATACACATGTTTACACAATAATATCGATGGTGTACCACGGTAAATTTAAATTGACAATCGTGTCATTCTGTTTGCACAAGACTGGCCTATGCAGATTAATCAGTATGGCTTCTGCGAACTTTAACAAGCGACTATTTTGTGTGTTAAATAACATACAAAACGCAATGTGTCTGTCAATCACATGACCGGTTTCCAAAACGTGCCGTCCAATCGATGACGTAGGAGGTTTGTGGTGTGTCGGCTTGGCAAGGTTCCATCATCTTTGTGTATTATCATGTGAATCCAATTGGGTATGTGTTCGACAACGCTGTTGTTTAATTACCTCTCTGTTCTGCCTATGTAGGTAGACTGGTACCTGCATCTGAACTGGACTTTATGTTGTGTAATTTCTGCAGTATGTACATGACGAGATGCAGCCGAATATGCCAGGCAATAAATCGTGCAATCTGTTGTTTGTGTCTTCGTTATTCAAAATCATACATTCATTTATTCTGGAGAGGGAGGGTGTACACACGACTAACGACTGGGATTACTATTTGATGCTTTTTTTGTTTTTTGACGCAGCTAAGTCAAGTATGGTTTACATCCAGATCTAGATGTTTTTGCCGGCGTCTAGATGTCATTTTCTGACGTTTGGATGTTAGATGTAATTCTAGATGTTTTTCATTAGAGTTGGATATTTTCTAAATTTTACTTTTCTTTCGGTGTCATTTAATTATTACTGTCTAAAATATTTATTACCCATTTTTTGTTTGGTCTGGACGCGCGTAAATTATGGTAACTACCATTATTTAAACTTTGAACTGACTTGGGTCAACGCTCAACAATGTGGCAATCCCACGGTAATGAGTAAAAGCGCGCATAAATTATTATAACATTATTTGAACTGTAAACTCACTGTGATGCGAATTATTGCTGTGATGCCGACTTAGTGATTCTTTGTCATGTGTGTGTGTGTGTGTGTGTGTGTGTGTGTGTTTTGTTTTTTTTAAATACTAATTGCTCACCTTCATATGTGTCTTCCACTTTGAACACATCTTTCAACATGCCAAACGTAAAGCAATATGAACAAAAGTTTCGGAAAGAGTGGCTGCAGGATGGCATAATTAAAGACTGGCTGATGTCAATTCATGGAGATGCGACTAAGGCGCGTTGTAAGTTCTGCAAGTGCGAAATGAAAGCGAAAATACAAGACTTGAAGAAACATGCAGAGACTAAAAAACATAAAAATGCAGTGCCATTTAGGGATATTACACCATTGACATCTGTTTTGAGAACTACACAGAGGAATGTATCATCAAAAGTTGAAGGATCTGTCCCAATGTTATTAAGTTGTCATTGTGCACTTGCGAACTGTGACCATTTGATGTATTTGTTTAAATACACTATTTCTGACAGTAAAGTTCTAAAGGGCGTAAAAATGCATCAGAGCAAGTGTACAAATATTATAAGAAGTACTTTGTTTTCTCACTTTGATGAAGATTTGATCAGTGATATTTATTCAAATCAATATAGTTTATTATTAGACGAATCGAATGACATTTCGGTTCTGAAAGTGCTTGGTGTATGTGCTATATATTATAGCAACAGCAAAGACAAAGTAGTTTCTACATTTCTTGGACTAGTTCACTTGGAAAAGTGATGCAGAAAGTATAGTTCAGGCACTGAAGAAACTTTTGGTCATAAACATTTAAACTGGAAGAATCTGGCTGCAACTAATACCGATAGTGCCTCGGTAATGGTTGGTATGCAAAATTGAAGGAAGATATCCAATCTTTAATCCTCATAAAATGTGCGTGTCATTCCTTGCAGCTAGCATTATCACATACCTCATCAGAATGTTTACCAAGGAATTTGGAATTCCTTATTGCTGAAACACATAACTGGTTCTCCAAATCATCTGTCAGACAACAGCAGTACAATAATTTATATAAAGTACTAAATGATAGTTCCTCACCCCTGAAGATTCTGTCATATTGCAAAACTAGATGGTTACCAATTAAACCAGCTGTTGAAATAATTGTGAACCAATTGTTGGAGTTGAAGACACACTTCGAAATAACAAGACAAAGTGAAAAGAGCTACAAAGCTGAAATACTATATGGAATGTACAGTGATTTAAAAAATTTGGCATTCCTTCTCTTTTCACAACCCATTCTAAGTGAAGTGCAAAAAGGTAATAAACTGTTTGAATCTAAAAATGTTGATAAAGTTAAATTACTTGACGATCTCACTTTGCTGTTTCACTCAACTGGTAAAAGACTTCTATGGCCAACTTATAAAGCTGAGCGGGCTGTTGTTTGTCGAGACTCCTGTCTTTTCCACTTTTCACATGGGGCAGTGAGAAACATTTTATGTGATATTCACTAGCACAGGAACGGAGCATAATGGGGATGACCCGTTGCTGTGATGTTGGAATCGCGACTAACTAACTAACTTCTAAGGCTGATTTGTTCACTTGCACTATAGAGAGCTATTTGGCTCTTGAGCCATACCTGAGAAACCCAATCGAATCAACAATTGATGGTTTAAAAACAAAAGAACTGTTGACAGAAAATGAAGAGAACAACTTAAGAAAGCGCTGTCAAGATTTTTGTGTCTCATTATTCAAGTACTTGAAGCAGAGACTTCCTGAAAATTTAGATGTATGGAAAAATATTTCACTCTTTTCTGTTAACAACATACTTCAGCCAGTAAACGACATACCTAAATATTGTCAAGTTATGAAATGTTTAGGGGCTACTGTTAATAGTATGGCGGAAGCAGAATATCAGTTAACCAAAATAAATTTGGTTAACTGGAGAAACAAAACAGAAACTGAAGCCTTTTAGAGTGAAGTAAGACAATTTAAAGATGTCTCAGGTAACAATCCATTCTGTGAGCTCTTTGAATGTGCGATGTCTGCCATGATACTACCCCAGTCAAAAGCTGACGTCGAAAGAGTTTTCAGGACCATGAATTATATAAAATGTAAACTAAGAAACAGGATGAAACTTGACCTCTTAAATGCTATCTTGAATATAAGATTTGGCCTGATGAGAGTATAAACATGCTGTTCAACTTATCAGCTCCCTGTTCGTGTATTAAAAGAAATTGGAACAGCTAAAGCACACCAGTCATTTTGAATCTGAAGCTTCAACTTCATCATCCAAGCTAAGTTTATCCTGTATATCTCGTGAGACAGACATCAGTGAAGATGAGGTCATGATTCTATAGGGTAAGTCACATCAATATCTGTGTAATTTCTTACTTTCTCAATCTAGATGTTTTCTAGATGTTTGCCAACACAATCTAGATATTTCTAGATGTTGTTTGGGCCATTTCTATATATTTTCTGTCCAACAAAAAAGTAGCAACTATGGCCACAACCCCCCCTGATCTGTTGGGTAGTGAGAAAGAAGCCTAGCTTTCTCGAATAAGAGCTAAAGAACAGAAGGTCATGTGTGCAAGTTGCAGAAGTTTAAAATGCAACGACAGAGTTGCTTATATTCGCTCTACTGCGAAGAGGTTATGAATGTGATTCGCAATCTCGCATACCACGTCCGAAACACAGCTGTGGGTAATTTGGAAGCAGACCGCCTAGCGTTGGTTTTCACACAATAGTATGAATGCCGGTCGTTTAGAAAGCAGTGGCAAACTACTTAGCGTATACTTGCCAAGAAATCACAAACAGCACAAAAATGCTGTTGTTGACTGCGATGTCCTGTAAAGTATATGCAACTAACTTAACCTCAGTGGAAGGGGAAGAGGTCCTGTACTTGTTCATTGACACCAGCTCCATAAGAGGACAAACTGGTGTCAATAGGCTCAAGCTGACCGCTTCGCTCTTTCACTGTTTAAGTAACATGGGATGATTAATCGTCTCAAGCGACTTCCCATGTCTGCCATAAGCTTATATACAGTAGTTTTTTTTCCTTTAAGTGTCATGGGATGATAAATCGTCCCAAGCGACTTCCCATATCTGCCATGGATTTATAAACAGTAGTTATCCTTTAAGTGCCACAGGATGATTAATCGTCTCAAGCGACTTCCCATATCTACTATGAGCTTATATAAGTAGTTTTTCTTTAAGTGCCATGGAATGATAAATCGTCTCCAGCGACTTCCCTCTTTAACCTCTTTAATTTGATATCTAATTCATGTCTGCTACCATATTAACAACTTTTATGCCATAACTGTGACATCCCTTCTACCCAATTTCCACCACCAATTATTTTGGTACAAATCTACTTTTTGTTTGGTACAATCTACTTTTTGTTTGGTACAAATCTACGTTTTGTTTGGTACAAATCTACGTTTTGTTTGGTACAAATCTACGTTTTGTTTGGTACACATCTACTTTTTGTTTGGTACAAATCTAGGTTTTGTTTGGTACACATCTACTTTTCGTTTGGTACACATCTACGTTTTGTTTGGTACACATCTACTTTTTGTTTGGTACACATCTACGTTTTGTTTGGTACAAATCTACTTTTTGTTTGGTACAAATCTACGTTTTGTTTGGTACAAATCTACGTTTTGTTTAGTACACATCTACTTTTTCTTTGGTACAAATCTACGTTTTGTTTGGTACACATCTACTTTTTGTTTGGTACAAATCTAGGTTTTGTTTGGTACACATCTACTTTTCGTTTGGTACACATCTACTTTTTGTTTGGTACAAATCTACGTTTTGTTTAGTACACATCTACTTTTTGTTTGGTACAAATCTACGTTTTGTTTAGTACACATCTACTTTTTGTTTGGTACAAATCTACGTTTTGTTTGGTACAAATTTACTTTTTGTTTGGCAGTGAATGTGTTAAATGTATTCAGATTGACCTCTCAAGGCATAGGAAGTAGAAGAATACAGGTGATGTGGCGGTATCACATCTAATGACAGTGGAAATATAGTTTCTGAGGACAATGCAAAGAATACCATGGCCAGACAGAAACACCAATGAGCAAGTTCTACAAGACACAAATGAAAACCGTAAACTGATTAGAGAAATTAGACGTAGACAGTCAGCATTTTTGGTCACGTTATGAGAAGAAATAAATTGGAGAACTTGGTGACAGCTGACAAGATTGAGGGGGAAAGAACAAGGGGAGCCAGAAACGAGAATATCTGTATAGCTTGGCATAATCGAGAAAAAAACACAGAGCTGATCCACGACTCTGGTGATCGTGTGAGATTGCGAAACATGACCGCCTACGCCTATCGGCATTGCACATGATGATGCTGTATCACGACTGCTGTGTTACCTCCCATATTTTTCTGGTACCAATTTAAAGACCTTGGGTCGACCCCAAAGGTACGTGGTCACCAAATATATCCCTACCCCTAGGCGGATTTGAACCTCGGACCACCGGGCTGGGATACGAGTGCACTTGCCACTATGCTCCAACGGCGTCTTATGAATAGTTGTGCTGTGTAATTATAATCTTATTGACTGGGATCCGACGCCCATTTTGGTGTGAATTGTCCACCTCCCTTTGCAGGAACTCGTTTGTAGACTTCCGCGCATGAATTCACACTTTGAGCACTCGCGCCAACCAAACAATAGACCACAATGCATCGCTGGGAAATCTGATAGAATGACAAGGAAATGAGAAAGGCGTTTTTTGTTTCAACATCATCATGCAGTGCCCCGGGGCATCTGGCAGCTTGGTTCAAAGTGGCGACAGTATCAGATAGGTACCCAAGGCAAACCCTCTTGAGCTATTTTCGCTAACGAAGCGTGCATCCACGTGTTAGCGGCTAAAAGGAGTTCTTCAGAGAGGCACGCTTAATTTCGCCTCGTTTCACCCGTTCAGTCCTGTTTGTGTCTTTGTTGCTAACGTTTGGTGGGAGTTATGAGTTGTGACACATTTTTGGCGGAAGCAAGAAGGGGGAAAATGGAGAAAGACAGATCCCTACTATTTTTCTTTTTTTCTTTTGGGGAAAACGTGACATCCTGGATACAAATTAACACAAAGAGACAAATAGGAAGGGAAAGGCACGACCAAGCAAAATCATCTAGAAATGAAGACGCTACTGGGAACAAAATGAAAACATTGAATGTCAGCGGATCAACTACAGGGTGTGTGTAAAGTCTCGCTACACTTTCTATGTATAACAGCTGTTTGTTGGAGAGTATGTCTTGCAAACGGAAAACATACTCTCCAACATACAGCTGTTCTACATTTAAAGTGTAGTAAGACTTTACAAACACCCTGTATAAGTCAGTGGGTCGAGTTAGTGAGTCGGTCGAGTTAGTGAGTCGAGGCTAGAACTATGTCTGCAGACGTGGTGGTCTTGTGTTCGATATCCCTTCGAGATGGATTGTTTTTTGGGTTTTAAATTGTCCGGAGCTCCCAGGCCGATCCAGCCTTAAAAGGGTAGCAGCAAATGTCCGGGTAAGTGAAGATGACCGTTGGCATATTGACACCTGACTACTGAATGCTGATTGGTCTATAAAAATAGAAACATCATTCCCAGCACGCCTCGGGGCATGTAAAATGGTCATTTACTTTAAAGTTTTTACCTTTAAATGACAAATAATAATAATAATAATAATAATAATAATAATAATAATAATAATAATAATAATAATAATAATTTACACGGGCTTCATGTCCATTGGTCTATAAAAATTTGGATCGGCAGTATGTGCGCTTTACCCTCGGAAAGGTTAAACCGGTCAAAGAATGCCCGGGAGTCTCCGTGGCGAAGTGGTCAAGCCGTTTGACTCGGGCTTCGAAGGTTGTGGGTTCGATTCCGGGCCGCGTCCTTCGGTTCACGAGTGAAATTGTTCGGAGACCGAGTCATATGGGATAAAAACCCGGTGCAATGTAGTCGACCCTGTCGAATTTTAAGCGACTTTTTAACAAATGCCCGCAGAAGTCAGATGTGTCGGCCTAGCGGTTGCAAGAATGCAGCTCTGCTGTAAACAGGCACAACGCAATCACGTCCGGAAAAGAAAAAAAAAAACTCTCTGGATGAACGCAGAAGAAAAAGAATATGCCCTTTAAGTCAAAGTGTGAAAAGGATTTTTAAGTAAAACTTAAGGATATTTTTGCATGACTAATAGCGTATTGGGCATGTGGTGTTCGATCCATATTTTGATAGATCAATGGACAGTCGGTCGGTGATGTGGTCAATATCACACCTCTCTCCTCATCGCCTGGTACTCAGTTTAGTATCAGTAATCCTTGCTGACCAGGTCAGTTTGACAAATCTGTCCCGTTGTGGACTCGAACCCATTATCAGCCGGCCGGTGGGTGAGAGTCTAACCACTAAGCTAGGACAGCTCCAAACACAGGGGTCTTTTACTTACTTGTAATCTCAAATGAAGTTAAGAACACGTTAAACATTTCGGTCACATTAAAAGATATTAAAAATAAACAATGTTAGATGCATATCCTTTACAGGACGTAGCAATCAACCCCAACATTTTTTGGTTGTTCGTGATACCCGGGCAAGTTTACGTTCAGTAGTTTGCCATTGCTTTCTGAACGACCGGCACCGATATCATTTCATAAAAAACAACGTTAGGCGGTCTGCTCCCAAATCGTCCACAGCTGTAAAAGATCTCTTACAAAAACCACTCTGGATGGTAAGGTTGAAGGCAAGCGAGCAAGAGGTAGACAACGATACAAGTGGGAACATCAAGAGATGGACGAACATCAGTATGACAGAATGTACAAACAGGGCGAGAGACAGACAGTGTTGGAGATTTATTGCAGCCAATCTTCATTGTGAAGACGGCACCTGACTGGATGATTGATTGATTGAATCTCAAATGAAGTAGATTATATTATATATGTTTAAAACATGTCATATTACAAATACGATCTTTATTTATGCGATTCAGAAATACAGTATAGTATCTAAACATGAAAATATAATCCCATACTGTCCATTACTGGTTTATGGGTTGATTTGATGTTGATAAGTGTACATATCTGTTTATGGGAAGATGACCGATGTGATCCTTAACTTAAAATCAGAATAGCGATGGTATATCGAGAATGTAGAGAAAAACAAACCATTTCAACTTCAAAGAATCTACACCGAAATTATAATGACAATATCGATGGTTTATCGAGAATTTAGAGAAAACCAAACAATTTTAACTTCAAGGAATATACAATTTGACCTACAGAAACAGAATACTAAATCTGTACATCTGGGTTGGCGCATTACACTCTTCTTTTATATAAACAATGAATGGCTGACACCTTGCCGTCTTGAAGGACAATAGTTTGTAAAATGGATTTATACCTGTCCTTAGCACGAAGCGTGGACATATTTTAGAGACCGCGTGTTACCCATGCAGCATGATCCCACTCACGGCCCGGCTAGTTTACTCCAGGGGAAAGATCTACAGAAGCTGCCGGACCAGTAAACCAATGCTCTAACTGTCCGCCTGTCAGAGCTTCCATCCTAGAAGAGTTGCCGATCAAGGCTTAGGGTTTGGTCTGCCCTTGCCATGGCATTTAGTCTTTTGGTTGCATTTCCTCGCACCAGGATAAGCCTTGTACCCGCCCAGTTGCACTCCTCCGCCCGAAACCGTAGGCACAATGTGGGGTTTGGGGTTTAGTAAGCGCCGACAAACATTCTGCGCTAACAGGAAGCAGATAGTACAATGAATAAACATCACAAAAATGGTATAGAGGTATTCCAGTTATGGGATGTTGAAAAATGAGAAGCACCGGCTGGAGAAAACCTCGGATAAATGAACATTCAATCATTCATTCAGTAGCATGTTCTTTGCAGAACCTCGCTCTCATAACAACCTTCCGGAAAACCTCTCGATCATAAGCACCCATCTGGAGATCATCCGCCACATCCTGCACCCATCTTCTCTTTGGCCTTCCTCTTCCTCTCTTCCCAGGCATATACCCCTCCATTATTGTTCTCTCCAAACTTTCGTGACGTTTCAAGTGACCAAAATATTTCAATTTTCTTTGTTTTATCGTTTTTAATAGCCAACCTTCTTCAATATTCAGCTCTTGAAGTATTGATGCATTTGATCTTTTCTTTACCCAAGATATTCTTAGAACTCGTTTATAACATTTATATTCAAAGGCATTTATGCGCTGTTCAGGGTGTTTGGTAAGTGTCCAGGTCTCACAGGCGTATGGTGCAATGGGAAAGATGCACGCTCTTAAAAATCTAATTTTTGAAGTTCTGTCTGTCCCATTCCATAATTTATTCAGTTGTTTTAGTCTTTGAAGAGGAATTGATAGTCATCGTTTAATTTCTTTCATTGTGTCACCGTTGTTGGTAATCAATGACCCAAGATATTCAAAATTTCCCACCACCTCCAATTTTCCCTCATTAACATATATTTCTTTCTCCATAGTGGTTTTATCTGTATGCATTATCTTTGTTTTTGCAATATTAAGATACAAGTTGTGATTTTCAATATTCAATTGGGTTGAGGCTATTAGGTTTTCTATACCAGTCTGTGTTGTGGATAGCAATACTGTATCATCAACATATCGAATCTCTGGTATGCCATGACCGCCGATATTTAGGGCATCATATAGCTCCCTATTTATATCATCTCTTACATTTCTCATTATATTTTCGGCGTACAGGTTAAACAAGTAGGGTGACAGCACACATCCCTGACGGACTCCTTGCTTGATGTCAAACCAATCTGATGTCTCGCCATCTATTCTAACCGCTGCTTGTTGGTCTAGATAGAGCATTCTTATGAGTTGTATTACATGTGGTGGAAAGCCCATATTCCTCATGATTTCCCAAAGTTTCTGATGTTGTACACAGTCAAATGCTTTTGAATAATCCACAAAACATGAGAATAGGTTTACATTAAATTCTCTGCACTTCTCTATTATTAAACGCATATTGAGAATGTGATCTCTTGTTCCTCTTCATTGTCTAAATCCAGCTTGAACCACGTTAATTTCTTCTTCCATTTTCTTACGAAGTCTTCCCATTATGAATGAATAAGTTCTGGAAAATATAGTGAGTTAGTTGCTAATCCTTTACAGGACGTCGAAGTTAACACCAGCATGTTTTGCTGTTGTGATCTCTTGGCATGTTTACGTTCATTAGTTTGCCATTGATTTCGAACGGACGACACCCATACCATTTTGTAAAAAAAAAAAAAAACAATGCAAGACAATCTGCCGCCATATCGCCCGCAGCTGTGTTTCGAATGCGGGAATGCGGGATTACGAACTACGTTCGTAACTTCCTTCGCAACGGAGCCGGCTCTGGAAAATGTATTGGAAGAAATAAGACTTTGCGAATTAAATAAACAGCGAGAAGCCTCGCAACCTGAATGTCAGAAGTGATAAAATTAACGTTGCAATTAAAATCTTCGTCAGCAGATAAACAACAAACATACAGTTT
Source organism: Cepaea hortensis (assembly GCA_963921405.1). NCBI lineage: Eukaryota > Metazoa > Mollusca > Gastropoda > Stylommatophora > Helicidae > Cepaea > Cepaea hortensis. The sequence continues at coordinate 82,544,724 of OY992894.1, read as the reverse complement.
ATTAAAAAAAAAAAAAACTACACAAAAATCTCTGCATAGAAATATATATATATATATATATATATATATATATATATATATAGACGTTACTTAATTGTTTCCCTGTTATGGACTTGACACGTGTATAGGAAATAGAAATAGGACAACCTAAAACACGGTTAAAAATTTTAAAAAAAAACGTCAACAGGCGGATAGAGGGCTACGTACTGGGAGAAACAGGATGGTCGGACTAAGGATCTCATCATCTCATCATGTTCCTCTTGTACCTTGCGGTGTCAAGGTGAAGTATAAACATCGTGTGAGTGCCCGATTATGGGCTTCATATATCGATATTCCCATGGACTCTGCTATTCTCTCCGTGCAACGTTTACGTGGTCGGCCTCTTCCTCTGTTTCCATCTGGTCTGTACATCATTGCTTGTTGTGGTATGCTGTTGGATGGTAACCTACTTGCATGGCAAAACCATGTGACTTGCTGCGTTCTAATAAAATAAGTGCTGCTATAATCCCCACTTTAGTCCTGATTTCTTCATTTCTGATCTTATCTCTTCTTGATACGTTGAATATTCTTCTCAGGAACCTCATTTCTGTTGTTGTGACCAATAATAACATTTATAAAACAGACGTGCATAAACATATATATATATATATATATATATATATATATATATATATATATATATATATATATATATATATATATATATATATATATATATATATATATATATATATATATATATATATATATACTGTTTCTGTGGCGAAGGGGTCACGGACGCAATTCGTAATCCCGCATATTGCTTTCGAAACACAGCTACCGAAAATTTGGCAGCAGAACGCATTGCTTTGGTTTTTATAAAATGGTATAAGTGTCTGTCGTTCAGAAATCAATGGCAAACTACTGAACGTAAACTTACCGAGAAATCACACACAGCACAAAAATGTTGGTGTTGACTACGGCGTATGATAACGGATATGCAACTAACGTAATAAATATATTAAAGGGTAGAAGTAAACAAAGACCTACATCTTTACTTCATTGACTACACAAAGGCTTTCGGTAAAGTAAGACACGTCAACATTATGGAGATGCAGATCTACAAACTGATAGGAAGCCCTTAGATTTGTGAATATATTGGAAACAACAAGCTGCCACAAAGATTGATAATAAAGTAGGTCATTATCAGCCTATTAAGAGAGGTGTGGGAAAAGGATGTGTAATGTCTCCAGATCTGCTTGTCCTATACAGTGAAAACATCAGAAAGTTAGAAGTTATAAGAGGAATCACTGTTGGGTGGACATAATATCAATACATTAGATATGCGGATGATACAATACTGGTTGCAGACAATGAGCAGGGTTATTGTATACAGTGAAGAGGTGGGTTTAGAATCTATTGTTTGCGTCTTCGTTATTCAAAATCCTGCCTCTGTTGAGATCGAACCCCGGCCATTGTCTTAGTAACCAAGAGCGCAAACCACAATACCATGGTCGCTCCACGTCACTTTTAAACCAGTAAAATTTTTTTAGAGCTGATACTAAGAAGATGAGGCGCTACGGGTTTCCTTCAGCATTGACAGCTCAAAGAAGCGGTTGCGCGCACTTCCTGTCCCTGCCGACATTTCACTCCATTATTCTCAGGACGGGTGTGGGAAGTCTCGGCCAATCAAACATCCATGAGTGTTAAGAAGTCATTAGCAAACTCCTGCTCTGGGCTGGCGTTTTCATCTCGTCCTAAGATTGTATTTTGTTCCTGTCAACGATCCAATGGCAGGGCACCTTCAGACAATAGTCCAAGCAGCCCAGAAGCATCACGGGGGACGTATCGACGCTGCAGACTCCACAATAGCGTCTGGATAAAATTCTTCTTCCGTGTTAAAGAAGAGAAGAGTACTCGAGAATTCTCTCTCCAAGTTCGCACTAATTGTAGAATCAGAATAACCCGTTAATTGCTTTAATTATTATGGACTAGTTTTGCCTGACAGAAGCCATATCGGTTCATGGAGTTATGTCCAAGATGGCCGCGCTTGAGTGAGCAGCGTGTCCAGAGTTGCTCTTGAATGACATCTGACATAACTGGCCATGTTTTCGTTTTCTTTTGTCCTGTGGGGGATTGTGGGAGGAGAGTTTTCAGATAAATGGTGCGTTTTGTGAGAGCTGGAGGTGTTGACCAGTGGCTTAATGAAGCAGGTGTTGTGGTGGCAGGGGGTTAGAATACTTATCGTTGTCTTTGAGTGTCCAGGTTTGGGTACCCCTCTTGTGTCGCGTACTGACTTCGATTGTAGATCGCAATGTCTTTGGGTGTCAAATACACACAGCGGGAAGTTCTTACTTTCAGCTACAACTTGTAGGGCGAAGAACGCAGCACAGATAGACACGAGGAAGAAAGAAAGAAAGAAAGAAAGAAAGAAAGAAAGAAAGAAAGAAAGAAAGAAAGAGAAAGAAAGAAAGAAAGAAAGAAAGAAAGAAAGAAAGAAAGAAAGAAAGAAAGAACCCAAATATTGTTGTAGATGACAAACGAAGGATTGGAAGCAAATCAAAGAAAAAGAGTGAGAGGGGGAAAGAGAGGAGATGGAGAAAATTAGAGAAACCTGGACAGAGAGGATTGAATGAGAGAGAGAGAGAGAGAGAGAGAGAGAGAGAGAGAGAGAGAGAGAGAGAGAGAGAGAGAGAGAGAGGGAGGCCGATATAAGGGAGGGAAGTGAAGAAGAGCGTCAGAGAGAGAGAGAGAGAGAGAGAGAGAGAGAGAGAGAGAGAGAGAGGGGGGGAGGCCGATATAAGGAAGGGAAGTGAAGAAGAGCGTCAGAGAGAGAGAGAGAGAGAGAGAGAGAGAGAGAGAGAGAGAGAGAGAGAGAGAGAGAGATGGTGACTACATGAAGGATAATAAGAGGGGAGTGGGATAATAATAATGATAAATAATATTAATAAAAAGAGAGAGGGGGGGGGATTATAGAACATTTGTGAAACGATTTTTATAAGACTGAAAAATGTGACATGACAGCGTTATTGTAAATGTAACGAGCATGCACAACAAGATAAGAAACAAAATCAATTTGCAATACTTTGACATAGACAATGACAAACATCGGAAGTAGAGAAACTAAAAGTTCTGAGAAAGCAATGTCCAGATATTGGAAATAGAGAAGCTAGAAGTTTAGTGGAAGCAATGTCCAGATATTGGATGTTGAAAAACTAGAAGTTTGGTGCCAGCAATAGAGAAGCTAGAAGTTTGGCGTACGCAATATATGTGCAGATATTAAAAGTAGAGAAACTAGAAGTTTGGTGTAAGCAATGTCCCAGATATTGGAAGCAGAATATTAGAAGTTTGGTGTAAGCAATGTCCCAGATATTGGAAGCAGAATGTTAGAAGTTTGGTGTAAGCAATGTCCCAGATATTGGAAGCAGAATATTAGAAGTTTGGTGTAAGCAATGTCCCAGATATTAGAAGCAGAATATTAGAAGTTTGGTGTAAGCAATGTCCCAGATATTGGAAGCAGAATATTAGAAGTTTGGTGTAAGCAATGTCCCAGATATTGGAAGCAGAATATTAGAAGTTTGGTGTAAGCAATGTCCCAGATATTGGAAGCAGAATATTAGAAGTTTGGTGTAAGCAATGTCCAGATATAAGAGGTAGAGAAACTAGAAGTTTGGTGTAAGCAATGTCCAGATATTGGAAGCAGAATATTAGAAGTTTGGTGTAAGCAATGTCCAGATATTGGAAGCAGAATATTAGAAGTTTGGTGTAAGCAATGTCCAGATATTGGAAGCAGAATATTAGAAGTTTGGTGTAAGCAATGTCCAGATATTGGAAGCAGAATATTAGAAGTTTGGTGTAAGCAATGTCCCAGATATTGGAAGCAGAATATTAGAAGTTTGGTGTAAGCAATGTCCCAGATATTGGAAGCAGAATATTAGAAGTTTGGTGTAAGCAATGTCCAGATATAAGAGGTAGAGAAACTAGAAGTTTGGTGTAAGCAATGTCCAGATATTTGAAGTAGAGAAACTAAAAGTTTAGTGTAAGCAATGTCCAGATATTTGATGCAGAGAAGCTAGAAGTTTGGTGCCAGCAATAGGGAATCTAGAAGTTTGGTGCAAGCAATGTCACAATATTTGATGTAGAGAAACTAGAAGTGTGGTGTAAGCCATGTCCAGATATTGGATGTCGAGAAACTAGAAGTGTGGTGTAAGCAATGTCCAGATATTGGATGTCGAGAAACTAGAAGTAAGCAATGTTCAGATATTGAATGTCGAGAAACTAGAAGTTTGGTATAAACAATGTCCAGATATTGAATGTCGAGAAACTAGAAGTTTGGTGCAAACAATGTCCAGATATTGGAAGCAGATAAATTATAAGTTTGTTGTAAGCAATGTCTAGATATTCGCTGTCGAGAAACTAGAAGCAGTAAGAGAGAGAAAGGGTGTTTTATAATCTTAGTTGATAACATAGAGAAGTGTCATCAATGTTGCCACCACCAGGAACACAGGGAACCGAAATCTGCGGAGAGATATGCAGTCTACGCCTCACGATAAGGCACATGGTGATTATTATTCTAGCGTCTCGACAATCAATTCCTTATTAATAGATATACTTGAACTAAATCTGCTATTTCCACTCGGTGGTTAATTGACACGTCACCGCATTCAGACAAAATACCCGACCCTGTTTGAATACATTGAACATTACCTGACCAAAGAAGTGGGATTGGTTGGCAGCTAAACAGCTTTTCTGGCTCGTTAACTGGATTCTATTGTCCCCGGCCTTAGAATTTTCCCGCTATTGTGGCAATAAGAGGGACATTAGGTCACATAAGTATTTAGACAAATAATACACCTGCGGTATACCGTAGAATATTGTTGTACTGTAAAACACTTGTTAGTTTGTAAGCGTGTTTTTTTTTCCCCCTTCAACAACATGGATTATTAACGTTCAGTCGTCAGACATGTTTGTATCCACACATTGTTATTATCGTGGCCGCAATTTTACTTATCTTTACATTATTATCTCTATAACTGTCATTATTGTCATTATCAGTAATGACTGGCACCTTGCCCACTTGACAGACGATAGTTTGTAAAATGGAGTTATCTTCTTCTTCTTTTCGTTCATCCGGAGTGTTTTTTCAGATGTGATTGCGGTGTGTCTGTTATGCGCCCTTGGGCCGAAACCCGTAGGCCAACACATCCGACGATAGCGTGCTTTTTTGACCAGGTAGCATTCCTGGGAGACTCTCACTTTTGTGGTGCCATCTGCAACCCAGCTGGCCAAGTTGGAACGGTCGAAGACAACGGTCATCCCTCAAAGGAAGGCAGGGACAGTCCATAGCATTTTCCGCCATCCAAGGTTGCTTCCATAGTTGCAGGGCCGACACATAACGCCCTGGTGCTGGGCTTACCGTGGGAATCGTCACGTCCTGCTCATGGCTGCTTTAAATCCTCACTTCAATATATTGGTCATTTCGTTTGCCCCGGGCCATTCCCGCACAAACCAGACAGGTTTGCAGACGGTATCCACTCAGCGAGTTTTCGGACATGTGCTTGTCGTTGCGCGCGTCAGAGCTGTTCCAGGCACAACAGACATTCGGAAAACTACCTAGTCAGAGCTGTTCCGAACAAGAGCGGCATTCGGAAACTAGGTAGTCAGAGCTGTTCCTAGCACGAGAGACATTTCACTCGGACGTAATTGCGTAGTGTCAATTTTTAGTTTGCCACCCGTAGGACGACACTTCCGACTTCTGGCGGGCATTTTTTTAATGAGGTTAGCCTTCCTCTGAAATGGAGTTATACCTCTCCATAACAGAAAGTCTGGGCTGAATTTATTTAGAGACCAAGTGTTGCCCATGCAGCATGATCCTGTCTAGTTTACTCCGGAGGAAAGGTAACACCAATACGTCTGGAAAAGACAAGCAGCAGCAGCTGCTGGATCAGCAAATTTTATAAGATCATCGATATCAATCAATCAATCATGTGCCATGCCGGAAAGCGTGAGCGGTCATGTTCTGCCATCTCACTCGATCACCAGAGTCGTGGATCAGCTCAGTGTTCCTGTCTTGACCATGCCATGAGGCCCAGCCGACCAGGTATTTACTTCTCGGTCTTCCCCTTGGTCTGTTCCCTTTGGTCTTGCCAGTTGTCACTAAGTTCTCCAATTCATTTCTTCTCATAACATGTCCAACAATTTTTGACTGTCTACGTCTAATGTCTCTAATGAGTTTATGATCTTCATTTATTTCTTGAAGGACTTGTTCCTTGGGTTTTCTATCTGTCCATGACATTCTTTGCATTTTCCTCAGAAACCACATTTCTGCAGCCATCAGATGTTTTTCAGCCTGACTGCTCATTGTTCAAGTTTCACATTCATATAAAAGTACAGATTCTATGTAGCACCTCAACACTCTTTTTCTCGTTTCAATTGATATCTTTTTATTGGTCAGTATGTTTTTCAACTTGCAAAAGGCTACCTTCGCCATGGCAATTCTTGTTCTAATCTCGTCAAGGCATCTCCCATCAGATGTTATGACTGTTCCGAGATAGTTGTACCGATTCACTTGTTTAAGAATATGCCCATTTACTTGTATATTACATTGTGGTATTTTTCCTTCCTAGTGACGACCATAATCTGTGTCTTCTTACAATTCAATTCTAACCCCAGTTGTTCCCTGTGTGCAACAACCGCATCTACTAAATTTTGCAGATCCTGTTCATTTGAATAACGAAGACACAAATAATAGATTGCACGATTTATTGCCTGGCATATTTCGCTGCATCTCGTCAGGTACATAC
>OY992894.1:82527942-82532942 GCA_963921405.1 Cepaea hortensis | reverse complement strand
GGCGACTAAGGAGGCTATGGTTCCGTCGCCCTGCTACTGAGTGAGTGCGTGGCGCGACACTGTGAGCTGTGAGTTTCGTGTGAAATGCTTTTAAATCTGCCCGAGGTGTTTTGGAACGTGACTACATGTTCGGAGCAATGGCAGCTGGCTATGTCCCAGAGTTGACTGGTTTTTGCCTTATGCAGAAATGCGTGGCTGCTGGGCTTCTGGTTGACTGCCACAACCATCGACGATGAACTGTATTCTCGTGGACTCTGTGGGTGAACATCTAGGAAAGATACAGATGGGAAAATGACTGCCGATTCCATCAGAGATGAACTGGGTGTTTCGTGGAGGACTAGTGTGTTGACATTCTGGCGGCGGCACTATGCACAGTGTATCTGTGTGGGCTGTTGTTTGTCGAGACTCCTGTCTTTTCCACTTTTCACATTGGGCAGTGGGGAGCATTTTGTGTGATATTCACTGGCACAGGAACAGAGCATAATGGGGACGACCCGTTGCTGTGAAGTTGGAACCGCGACTAAATAACTAACTAAATGTAGAATAGAACAAGAAAAAGCAGCATTTGACAAGATGACGGATATTCTCTGCAAGTTATCGTTGTTAGTCGAGGTAAAGGAAAGAATTCTTAAGAGCTATTTTGAGCCAATCCTGATTACGGAAGAGAATCGTGGACAATTAGCAGACGAAACGAGACATTATTTATGTGGGTTTATAGAAGAATTATGAGAACACTATCTGGACAGATAGAAGGGGCAATGAAGATGTTTTGAAAGAAGGTAGCTGAGAAAGCGAACTGGATACTAGCATCAGAAGCGGACAGTCCACACTTTTGGCATGTCATGAGAAGGGGAAGCTGGAGTATGTTGTCACAGCTGAAAGGCTGGAGGGGAAGAGAGGCAGTGGGATACAAGAGAGAAGATGCTGAACGGTCAGACATCATGTGACGGAGGAACATCAATATCTGAAATGATTGACAGTACATGAGACAGAAGTGGACAGACTTATCACCAACGCCATCCGACATGGATTATAAGAAGAAGACAGGGACGCAGAGGTGTTTCCAAGGCACCAGGGCCAGGTTTTATACTGGCCAAGTCCTACTAACACGTCCTAGCCGTGCGTCCTGGGCAACAGGTCCCTTCGGGGTCCTGGCTAACGTAGTAGGATCCCTGATTTTTCCGAAGTCGCAGAGTATCTGCCTGCACGGCGAGGAACCACCAGTCTGCACACCAATAAGCCAGGCGTGGGACAATGGATCCTCACGCAAACCTCAGTCCGGTATGACATCACACTAATGTTGGACAACAGGATGTCTTCATCCGACATACAGGACTTCATGCTGGAGTTCACAGCCAGCGAACACAAACAAGCAAGCAAGCAAGAAGACAAGCGTATCTTAAGCAATAAGTTACTATAATTGAATGTTAGAAACACAGTCCTGAAATGTTATATAGAGCCTGTTTTACAAGGGGGCTTCGAATGAAAACATTAAATGTTTTTTCTATATTTTTTTTTATTTTTCGTACTGTATGGAAGTGAATCATTAAACGTTAATGGACGAATTACGAAAAGCTTGGAAGCTAAGGAAATGTGGTTCCTGAGACAAATGTTGCGAATACGTTTGATTTACAGCGTAACTAACACTGATTGTCTGAATAAAGCTGAAAGAATAATATTCATTGTAAGAAAGAGACAAGCGTCATTCTGTGATGATATGACGAGGAAAGAGACGCTGGAAAACATCGTGGAAAAATAACGGGGAAAAGAGGCAGAGCAGATCTAGAGAAATTATGCCTGACGCACAAAGACGGCGGCACAGAGAAAAATAATCTGCAGAGTGGATCCAGAACTCTAAGGACTGATATCTGTATATAGACATGAACGTTTAGGCCAGCTGACAAGGTCAATTGTAATGATGATGATGATGATGATGATGATGATGATGATGATGATGATGATGATGATGATGATGATGGATGATGGATGATGGATGATGGATGATGGATGAGGATGATTGATTGATGATGATGATGATGATGATGATGATGATGATGATGATGATGATGATGATGATGATGATGATGCGCGTCCACCGCATCAGAAAACAATGGCAAACTAATGAACGTAAAGTTTCGTAGAAAATCCCAAACAATCAATGTTGAGGTTTCATTGAGACGGCATATATGAAGTGGCTTTCAGTCCTCCAAAAGTACTGCAGAGTTTAGAAAATGCCACCGCGAACCGATAACTTGATGAAGGGGAAAGCTCAGTGACGTAGAGGATGATAAGCACACCACGGTATGGCACACGCAACTCTGGGGACCTAGTATCCACCGGGATAAGTGGTACCTACCAGGATAAGTGGTTTCAACCGGGTTAAGTGGGATGTACCGAGATAAGTGGTATTACCGAGATAAGTGGTATCCACCGGGTTAAGAGGTATATGCCGGGATAAGTGGTATATACCTGGATAAGTGGTATATACGGGGATAAGTTGTATATACCGGGATAAGCGATATATGCCGGGATAAGTGGTATATGCCGGGATAAGTGGTATATGCCGGGATAAGTGGTATCTACCCTGATTAGTGGTATCCACCTGGATAAGTGGACAACTCTGCAGCTGAGCTGAGCAGGGCCCTCACTTGTCCTGACAGTCGGAAATTACTGTCAAAAACAGAGGTGACACATCCCGGGTTGGATATGGAATGCAAGGGAAAACCACCACATTCTCTTCCCACGTTTTCATCAGGACCCAAAACACCAAAGACCGAGATATGTGCAGAGACGTGAACGCCTACGCCAGTTGACAGGACACATGATGAGAATGATGGTTTTCAGGCTGCGGCCTCTAACGCGTGCAGATCCGGTTCGAATCTCACTGTTGACTATTTGAACTTTTACAAAACAGGAACTACATATTATAAATAACTCTGCAGCAAATGCATGACGAGAAGCTGCGACATTTTAATTTAAATGTTGTATGTCCTTTGCCATCAACCTCAGGCTGATGTCCTGGGCAAATTTACGTTCAGTAGGTTGTCATTGCGTTTTGAAGGAGAAGTCAAAGTTTAAGCCCCACGTAATGCCGGTGTAGGGGGTGAACTGCCTATCTCACCATCAGCACACCGGAAGTTTCGACCACGTCAACGTCTACAGCAGCGAAATATACCAGGCCATAAGTCGTGCAGCATCTTGTTTGTGTCTTCTGTGCTTAAAACATGAAAATAAAAAGTGTGATATAACTATATTCTTAGAATAAAGTGCTCTAAACATTAAAAAAAAAAAAAAAAGAAATATCGAAATTCTACAAGATGTGAACATCGAAGAAAACTGGCTCTTGAAGAGTGCCATGTATCATCATCAAGTGCCATGCCACATGACTCTCCACAAATCTCAGTCTTTGGTTTTCTGGATCAACTCCGCTGTTGATATCCCTCCATACCACCGTCGCAGTTCATCCAGCATCATTTCTCTTGGTCTGCCTCTGCCTCTCTTCCCCTAGATCTTTCCAGTTGTCACGCTGTTCTCCTATGCCGCTGTTCTCATCACATGGCTAAAAAAGCTTTTTGCCTCTTTCTTATTGGTATGAATAATATTCTAGTCTCATTAGCCTCTTTCAGGCAGTCGTTGTTAGTTACTTTGGCAGTCCAAGGAATTCGCAAAATTCGTCTCAGGAATCACATTTCTGCCGCTTCCAATCTCTTCTTAATTTGATCATTTAAATTCCACGATTCACTGCCATGCAGCAAAACAGGTTCTACATAGCACTTCTGCACTCTCCTTCTAATATTCAATGATAGTGACTTTATGCATAAGATACTCTTCATTTTCTTAAATGCAGCCTTTGTTTGCCCTATTCTGCGCTTAATCTATGTTGTGCATCTTCCATCTGATGTTATAAATGTCCCCAGATATTTACAAATATCCAATTGGTGAAGAATTTTCCCTTCTATCTCTATTTCACATTTGGGCATCACCTTTTCCTTTGATATCACCATTCTTACTGTTTTCTTGATATTCAAGGAAAGCCCTTTCTTTGCAGTCTCTGTTACTATAATGTCCAACAATTATTGTAGATCTTTTTCATTATCCGTCATCAGTACTGCGTCTTCTGCGTGGCGTATATAGTTTATATTATACCCGGGAAGGTTAACCCGGTCAACAAAAGCCCGCAGAAGTCGGAGGTGTCTGCCCAAAGGCACAAACTCGCAGCTCTGCTATAAATAGACACGACGCAATCACGTCCGATAAAAGCTCTCCGGATGAACGCAGCAGAAGAAGAATAAGTTTATATTATAAAAAAATTGTGTTGCGTGTCCCTTACGGGACGTTGCAGTCAACACCAGCATTTTCAGCTGCTATTGATGTACTAGGCAAGTGTTTCGTTCAGTAGTTTGCCATTGCTTTCTGAACGACCGGCTCCTATACCTTTTTCGAAAAAACCAGCACCGCTGTGTTTCGAACCCGGGTATATGGGCTCACAAACCGCGTTCGCAAGCCCTTAGCCACAGAGACCGTGATTATAACCTCCGAATATTATTCAAGGCTTCTCTTTGATCGCTCTCATTATTACTTCCGCTAAAGAGGGAGAAGACTTCCAGTAACAAAACATATCCGTCGTACTCCCAGCCTTATTTGTTCATGTGTCGTGTCTGAGAAACTGAAATACTTCTTCCGTGTTCTTCCATGATTGCGATGTCCCAGTTTACAGCCGAGCTGCGTTCTTGCGCCGTTAGGCCGACATATCCGACTTCTGCTGGGCATTCTTGGCGTGAGGATGTATGAGGTGAGAGACATGGCAAGAGATAGAGAGGCTGTTCGGCGCGACGTGATGAGAGCGCCGTGATGAGAGGATCGTGATGAGAGGGGCGTGATGATAGTGTCGTGATGAGAGGTGCGTGATGAGAGCGCCGTGGTGAGAGCGCCGTGTTGAGAGCGCCGTGATGAGTGGTGCGTGATGAGAGGGGCGTGATGAGCGCGCCGTGATGAGAGCG
>OY992894.1:82512942-82522942 GCA_963921405.1 Cepaea hortensis | reverse complement strand
GATTCTCACCATCGTCACGTTACTTATGAGAGTATACGAGATTACGGAGAAATGTCGCTAACCTCTAGGCCAGGAAGCCGGCTATCATCATCAGCATCATCATATTTTGCATCGTAAAGATCGTCATCAGCAATAACATCATCATCAATATCATCAAGATTATGATCACCTTCATCACTATCATCATCATCATCAATAGTGTTATTGCTATTATCATCATCATTATCATTAGCGTTATTGCCATTATCATCATCATTATCATTAGCGTTGTTGCTATTATTATCATTATCATCATTAGCGTTATTGCTATTATTATCATTATCATCATTAGCGTTATTGCTATAATGATCATCATCATCATTAGCGTTATTGCAATTATCATAATTATTATTAGCGTTATTGCTATCATCGTCATCATCATTATCATTAATAGCGTTATTGCTATTATCATCATCAATATTATTAGCGTTATTGTTGTTATTATCTTTATCATCATTAGCTTTACTGCTATTATCATCATCATAATTATTAACGTTATTGCTATTATCATAATTATTATTAGCGTTATTCATCTTTTTTTGGTGAATTACAGATGGGTAAGAGATCTCGAGATGCTCCTCTACTACGATACAAAGATGTGTGTAAGCGGGACATGATTGATACAGGCATTGATAATGCTCATTGGTAGCAAGTCGCCGCTGAGCGTATTGCGTGGAGGGCAAATATCAGAAATGAAATAAAGACAAAGGAGAAAATGATTGCAGATAAAGCACACACAGAGCGTGAGAGACGTAAGATGGTGCATGATGGTGGAAATGACCATGTGTTCACATGCATCCACTGCGGACGAACATTTACAGTGCGAATTGGCCTTATCAGTCATATTCGCCACCGCCACGGGTTATAGATATTAAGCCTTTTCGAAGTACAATGTAACAAATTATCGTCTGTCAAGACGGCAAGGTGCCAATAAATAAAATATTAGCGTTATTGCTATCATCATCATCATCATCATCATCATCATCATCATCATCATCATCATCATCATCATCATCATTAATAGCGTTATTGCTATTATCATCATCATTATCATTGGTGCTATTGTTATTAATATCATTATCATCATTAACGTTATTGCTATTATCATCATCATCATCATCATTATTAGCATTATTATTACTATTTTCACCAGCATAAATATTAGCGTTATTGCTATTATCATCATCATCATTACTAGCGTTATGGTTATTACCACCATCATCATCATTATTAGCGTTAGAGCTATCATCATCATCTTCATTATTAGCGTTATTGCTATTATCACCATCATGATTACTACAATGATTAATGTAATAAACCTGAGAAAACTGGGCAATTAGGGGGGGGGCGCAGTATTTGCCTCCCGTAGCGAACATCGAGAGCTGGTATCGAATCCTTGTCCGACCGCCCTGAAGACATGGTCAGCGTAACGTCATTACCGGTACACCAAATTGCCAGCTCACTATCATCAAGTGTGGTGTCATCTGGATTTGGCGATCAGGCCTCCCTGCAAAATTTATATATATATAAAAAAAATCCTTAACCAAGTGGATAATTTTAGATACCTAGGGGCATTTATAACATCAGATGGAAGATGTACAACAGAGATTAGGAGCAGAATAGGGCAGGCAAAAGCCGCATTTCAGAAAATGAAGAGTATCTTATGCAATAAGTCACTATCACTGAATGTAAGAAAGAGAGTGCTGAAATGCTATGTAGAACCAGTTTTGCTGTATGGCAGTGAATCTTGGAATGTAAATGAACAAATTAAGAAGAAATTAGAAGCAAAAGAGGTGTGGTTCCTGAGACGAATGTTGCGAATTCCTTGGACTGCCAGAGTAACTAACGACGACTGCCTGAAACAGGCTAACGAAACTAGAACATTATATACAACAATAAGACAGAGACAAACAGCTTTCCTCGGTCATGTGATGAGAAGAGAGGCATTGGAGAACATCGTAACAACTGGAAAGATCGAGGGGAAGAGAGGCAGAGGTAGACCAAGAGAAGTGATGCTGGATGGATTGAGACGGTGGCATGGAGGAATATCAGCAGCAGAGTTGATCCAGAAAACCAAAGACCGAGATCTATGGAGAGCCATGAACGCCTACGCCAGCCGGCACGCCACTTGATGATGATTATATATATATATATATATATATATATATATATATATATATATATATATATATATATATTATATATATATATATATATATATATACATATATATATATATATATATATATATATATATATATAACGTAAGAGATCAACTGGTGTGTCTGTCAAGTTCCATGCCGGATTTTGTCTTGTCAAGTTGATTCAACATTTTGTCTTGTTAAGTTCGCTGCTGGATTTTGTTTTGTCAAGTTGAATTAAGAAATGTGCTTTGTCAAGTTGGATGTAGGATTATGTCTTGTCAATTTGGATTCAGGATTTTGTCTTGTCAAGTTATAGAGTTTGTCTTGTCGAGTGCGCGCTATCGTAGCTGATAGCGAACTGCTCTGGTAATGTCATGAGTACGGTCGGGCGCTGTTTCCAAACCTGGCTCGTCGCCTGCGAATTGTGAGGATCAGATCGGCTATCTATTCTTCCTTGTTCGCAGATCTTCCTTGATCTGTGCTAAATGTGTTGACGCTATCTCTTAACGCCGGCTTCCTGGCCTAGAGGTTAGCGACTTTTCTCCGTAATCTCGTATATTCTCGTAACTAATGTGATGACGGTGAGAATCATCAGTAGTTCGAATCGCGTCGGTAACTTACGGGGTATGTGAGGCGGCCGCTCAGAAAGCAATGGCAAACTACTGAGCGTAATCTTGCCAAGAAATCAACAATCAGCTGAAAGATGCTGATGTTGACAGCGATGTCCTGTAAAGGATATGCAAACATTTTATCTCTTAACAGAAAACTGCTGCGGGACAAATTATTTATTATTATTTTTGTTAATCCAAAACAATATTTTCCCGTAGTGAAGTGCAATAACGAAGACACAAACAATAGATTGTACATTTATTACCTATCTCTGCATCTCATCAGGTACATACTGTAGAAATCACACAACATAATTAAAAGTAATTAGATAAATCAAATGGTCGACAATTCACATGACTGTGTGAAAATGCCTGTTGTATATTTTTCAGCTTGACAGGTTTATCTAATCCCGCTACCACGTGTCTCTTTTATATCATCATCATCATCATCATCATCATCATCATCATCCTCATCATCATCATCATCATCGTCGTCGTCGTCGTCGTCATCATCATCATCATCATCATGTGCCATATTTCCCATAATGCTTCTTGCTCTAATCATATACTGTGCTGCTAGGTCAGCAAGGCCGAGTGGATAAGAACGCGTGTTCTTAAACATCAGGTGTGCTGATGCCGAGGTTAGCGGTTCAACCCCTACACCGGACAGTTGGACTAAAATGTTGACCTGTCGTCCTTGACTTGGGGACGGAAATTACAAGTACCTCTGAAGTCGCAGTGGGTTCGCCTGATGACGAGGGACACTGTTAATAGGGAAAGTTAATCCACACGCAAAATTCAGTCCAGCACTACTTGAAGTAGTGTGAGTAGCCTACCCTTGAGTTCAAAGCGAGCGAGCGCCAAACACACACACACACACACACACACACACACATACACACACACACACACACACACATACACACACCCGCACGCACGCACGCACACACGCACGCACACACACACACACACACACACTGTGCTGCATTTTAAATTACCTAGCCAGGTTGCATAAGGACAATCAGATCGCAGGTAAAAGATTTAACACACTAAACGTTCTTTGGTACAGAGAGACAATAGCTGATAACGCGTTGAGACAAAAAGAACTACGGGTTAGTTATTTGGAAACCTGGTAACACATCTGAAGCCGTGATATGGTTATGGCTAAAAGCTGGCTGGGTTATAGGTTCGCATCCGAACAGCGCGGACTGTGACAATTTACCCGAGCTCCCCGGTTGATCCAGCCTAAACATAGGTACCAGACATGTGTTAGGAGGTACAGGTGGTAGGCTTGAAACAGACAACAAAGTACAGGTGGTAGGCTTGAAACAGACAACAACGCCAGCTCAGTTGTTTAATACAAACATAAGTACAGGTGGTAGGCTTGGAACAGACAACAACGCCAGCTCAGTTGTTTAATACAAACATAAGTACAGGTGGTAGGCTTGGAACAGACAACAACGCCAGCTCAGTTGTTTAATACAAACATAAGTACAGGACTACAGGTGGTAGGCTTGGAACAGACAACAACGCCAGCTCAGTTGTTTAATACAAACATAAGTACAGGTGGTAGGCTTGGAACAGACAACAACGCCAGCTCAGTTGTTTAATACAAACATAAGTACAGGTGGTAGGCTTGGAACAGACAACAACGCCAGCTCAGTTGTTTAATACAAACATAAGTACAGGTGGTAGGCTTGGAACAGACAACAACGCCAGCTCAGTTGTTTAATACAAACATATGTCTAGTATTTGCCACGGCGCTGTATTGGGGGATGGGGTTGATTTGGAGGGAGTGTTAACGCCGTGGTTTTACTTTATTTCTTCTCCTGGCTCGTTGTCTTCATCTTGACAAGTTATTCTTCATCATGATTCCGTTTCAGTGACCACTCGCGTATGCTACGCGAATCAAGGATCCACGTTGTTCACGCACTTAGGCGTGACCATACTTTAAAGTGCCGTGACTATTACATTGAGTCAGGGCAGTATTATTATGCCCAATACGCCTTAAGGCTTGTGCAAAGTCATTTACTTACTCTTTTCTTTTTCTTCTTACGAATATTATATCCTATTGGGGCATAGACCCTTTACCAAATCACTCCAAGCCGGCATATCCTTAGCTATCCATTGCAGATTTACCACTTTGCTACTAATTAAACATGCAAAGAATGCAATGGACAGACAGAGAAACCAATGACCAAGTACCACAAGAAGCAAATGAAAACCGTAAACTGATTAGAGAAATTAGACGTAGATAGTCCAGATATTTTGCACACGGTATGTGAAGAAATAAATTGGAGAAGTTGGTGACAACTAGCGAGATTGAAGGGAAAAGAACAAAGGGAAGGTTGAGAAGTAAATACTTGTACGGCTTGATCGAAACAAAACCACAGAGCTGATCTACGACCCTGGCGATCATGTGAGATGGCGAAACATGACCGCCCACACTTATCGGCATGGCACATGATGATGATAAATCACGAAATCACGATTAGTTAGCGGTTTAGATGGCAGAGGTAGACGCAATATATCTAAGACACCCCGTCAACAAGACAGAAGGACGACGGACACATGAAGTGCCGATGACGCTTATCCCCGCGCTGTCATCTCACCAGCTGAACCATCTCAATAGCCAGTGGTCACTTTGCTGTCCAGATTGACCACTGGGATTCACGTGGCGTTTAACACGGGAGGCATGGAAGGATTGCTGGACATCAAAGCTTCTTAATCAGATCAGTATGACAGAGCTAACTATAGGGAATCCTGGTCCTCGGAAGGACATTCATCGACTAATCTGGCTTCTAGAGGTTTGTCCGACTAATTGTATAACGTCTATTGTCTCATTACCAGCTCGGGCGGTCTCTGGGCAGACTCGATCAATGATAAGGCACAATCGATCATGTGTGCTCCGGATTTCTTATCGGCAGGTTTCTTTTCGTGTATTTTTCATACTTGTTCAATAAGCTAAAGATAGGAGATACTGATGCATGTCACTGTGTAACTGGTAAAATGACAGCTAGACATTTGTTGCAGGAGTGCACAACATATTGCAGAACAACCATCATCATCTTCATAATTGGCGCTCCAGCGCCCGAGGGTGGCATTGGATAGTGTCGTTCCGTGTGATTGTACAATGACTTTGATGTCGTCAATCCATTTTCTTCTCGGGCGTCCTCTTGGTCTCGTCGTAGATGATCTTTGATGTAGAACCAGTTCTGGTAGTTGATGGTGTTGGTTCTAACGAGATGGCCGAATCGTTTGATCTTCTGTTTTTCAATAAATGTGGCACAAGGTGTTGATCCCACTGCCTGTCTGATAACAACATTTCTTACCCAGTCTCGGATTGTTAAGTTGGCAGCTCTCCTCAGGCATCTCATCTCACAGGTGTTGAGGTAGCGAAAGTGTGATTTGGATAAAGTCATCAAGTTTGAGATTGGTATCATAGGGATGGTGTGAACATGCTGTTTATTATCTGTCGTTTTGCGGACATGGGTATATTTGGATGTTTTAGTACGGGCGATAGTTGATATGTAAGTGCGTTTGCCAGATATCTTTGGTATCATCATTATCGTCACATCATCATCATCATCATCATCATCATCATCATCATCATCATCATCATCATCATCATCATTATCACATAGGCAATAAAAGTAGTCCGCGTGGAAGCCAGATACCTTTGGTATCATAATTATCGTAATATCATCATCATCATCTCTTAGGCAATGACAGTAGTCCACGTGGAAGCCAGATAGCTTTGGTATCATCATTATCGCCACCACCAAGACCATCATCATCATCATCATCATCATCATCATCGTTATAATCATGTACCAAGCTGATAAACGCCGACGATCATGATTCGCCGTCTCAAGAATGTCAGATGCCTGTTCCCGTGGGCGGTTGATGCCATGCGGCCACACCGTCAAGATATTAACTCTCTGTTTTCCAGTTGTCACTAAGTTTTTCAAGTTTAGTTCCCTTCAAAATACGCCCATAAACTTTCGACTGTCTTTGTCTACTTTCTGTAGTCGGTGTTTTAGGTTTCATTTGTTTCTTGGGAGATTTTCTCGTTCGTTCTCCTGTCTGTCCATTGTATTCGTTAAATTTTACGCAGACCACATTTCCACGGCCATGAGATCTTTCTCGGGTTGATTGCCTGTTGTCCATGTTCACGCATATAACAGTGTATGTTTTATATCGCACTTTAACACTTTTTTGTTACTGCGTTTGGCAGCTTTTTATTGGTGAGAATGTTTTATTTGGTGGTTCAATTAATCAATCAGGTGACGTCTCCACAGTAAAGGTTGGGTTCATGGATATCAAACACTGTCTGTCTCTCGCCCTGATTATATATTATATCAGATTGATGTTCGTCCATCTCTTGATGTTATCTTCCAACTTGTATCATTGTCTAGCTCTTGCTCGCTTGCCCTCAACCTTGCCCTCGAGTATAGTTTTTATAAGAGCGTTATGTCATTTAACGTGGCCGAAATATTTCACCTGCCTCTTTTTTATTTGTGGTCAGCGTGACCGAAAGGGCAAGAGCGTTGGTTCTGAAATTCCCGGTGCGCTGATGACGGGGGTACGGGATTCAAACTCCACACCGTTCAATGCGCGCGCACACACACACACAGGTGATAAACCCCAGGCTGATTTTATAGTCAGTTGTACGCCCAGCAGCTTTCTGAACGAGGAGTGTCGATGTTGAAGTCCACCTGATCAGTGTGTAGAACGAGGAGTGTCGATGTTGAAGTCCATCTGATCAGTGTGTAGAACGAGGATTGTCGATGTTGAAGTCCACCTGATCAGTGTGTAGAACGAGGATTGTCGATGTTGAAGTCCACCTGATCAGTGTGTAGAACGAGGAGTTAATGTTGAAGTCCACCTAATCAGTGTGTAGAACGAGGAGTTAATGTTGAAGTCCACCTAATCAGTGTGTAGAACGAGGAGTGTCGATGTTGAAGTCCACCTGATCAGTGTGTAGAACGAGGAGTTAATGTTGAAGTCCACCTAATCAGTGTGTAGAACGAGGAGTTAATGCTAAAGTCCACCTAATCAGTGTGTAGAACGAGGAGTGTCGATGTTGAAGTCCACCTGATCAGTGTGTAGAACGAGGAGTGTCGATGTTGAAGTCCACCTGATCAGGGTGTAGAACGAGGAGTGTCGATGTTGAAGTCCACCTGATCAGTGTGTAGAACGAGGAGTGTCGATGTTGAAGTCCACCAGATCAGTGTGTAGAACCAGGAGTGTCGATGTTCAAGTCCACCTGATCAGTGTGTAGAACGAGGATTGTCGATGTTGAAGTCCACCTGATCAGTGTGTAGAACGAGGAGTGTCGATGTTGAAGTCCACCTGATCAGTGTGTAGAACCAGGAGTGTCGATGTTGAAGTCCACCTGATCAGTGTGTACAACGAGGAGTGTCGATGTTGAAGTCCACCTGATCAGTGTGTAGAACCAGGAGTGTCGATGTTGAAGTCCACCTGATCAGTGTGTAGAACCAGGAGTGTCGATGTTGAAGTCCACATGATCAGTGTGTAGAACGAGGATTGTCGATGTTGAAGTCCGCCTGATCAGTGTGTAGAACGAGGATTGTCGATGTTGAAGTCCACCTGATCAGTGTGTAGAACGAGGATTGTCGATGTTGAAGTCCACCTGATCAGTGTGTAGAACGAGGATTGTCGATGTTGAAGTCCACCTGATCAGTGTGTAGAACCAGGAGTGTCGATGTTGAAGTCCACCTGATCAGTGTGTAGAACCAGGAGTGTCGATGTTGAAGTCCACCTGATCAGTGTGTAGAACCAGGAGTGTCGATGTTGAAGTCCACCTGATCAGTGTGTACAACGAGGAGTGTCGATGTTGAAGTCCACCTGATCAGTGTTTAGAACCAGGAGTGTCGATGTTGAAGTCCACCTGATCAGTGTGTAGAACCAGGAGTGTCGATGTTGAAGTCCATCTGATCAGTGTGTAGAACGAGGATTGTCGATGTTGAAGTCCACCTGATCAGTGTGTAGAACGAGGATTGTCGATGTTGAAGTCCACCTGATCAGTGTGTAGAACGAGGATTGTCGATGTTGAAGTCCACCTGATCAGTGTGTAGAACCAGGAGTGTCGATGAAGTCCACTTGATCAGTGTGTAGAACCAGGAGTGTCGATGTTGAAGTCCACCTGATCAGTGTGTAGAACCAGGAGTGTCGATGTTGAAGTCCACCTGATCAGTGTGTAGAACCAGGAGTGTCGATGTTGAAGTCCACCTGATCAGTGTGTAGAACGAGGAGTGTCGATGTTGAAGTCCACCTGATCAGTGTGTAGAACCAGGAGTGTCGATGTTGAAGTCCACCTGATCAGTGTGTAGAACCAGGAGTGTCGATGTTGAAGTCCACCTGATCAGTGTGTACAACGAGGAGTGTCGATGTTGAAGTCCACCTGATCAGTGTGTAGAACCAGGAGTGTCGATGTTGAAGTCCACCTGATCAGTGTGTAGAACCAGGAGTGTCGATGTTGAAGTCCATCTGATCAGTGTGTAGAACGAGGATTGTCGATGTTGAAGTCCACCTGATCAGTGTGTAGAACGAGGATTGTCGATGTTGAAGTCCACCTGATCAGTGTGTAGAACGAGGATTGTCGATGTTGAAGTCCACCTGATCAGTGTGTAGAACCAGGAGTGTCGATGTTGAAGTCCACCTGATCAGTGTGTAGAACCAGGAGTGTCGATGTTGAAGTCCACCTGATCAGTGTGTAGAACGAGGAGTGTCGATGTTGAAGTCCACCTGATCAGTATGTAGAACGAGGAGTGTCGACATTGAAGTCCGCCTGTCAATGTGTGGAGCGAACCTATAACCGTACTGTCATCGCACAGAAGAGTTACGCGTGTTAAGCTTCTCGGCCAGTCTCTCTCTCTCTCTCTCTCTCTCTCTCTCTCTCTCTCTCTCTCTCTCTCTCTCTCTCTTCTCTGTGTGTGTGTGACTGACTGCGTGCACGCGTGACTGCATGCCTAAGACTAAATTTAACTCTGTGTGTGTATGTAAGTGAGCGCCTGTGCGTACGTGTGTGTGTATGCGTATGAGTGTGCGCTCGCTCGTGTACATATGGCAGCACAAAGGAAACGATTATCTTGAAGATGTATAAACGGCCGAGCATCAGTTGATGTTAGGGGGCTGATGCTATTACCGACTGCCGAGAACACAGGGGAAATGGTTTACTATTGA
>OY992894.1:82287942-82507942 GCA_963921405.1 Cepaea hortensis | reverse complement strand
TAATATTACGGAGTTCGTGCACAGTTCTAACATTTTCCTTGCGTGATGTTCGGAGGAGACTGAGGCACTTGTGGAGAGATCGGTGTGAATTAAAAGTGATCTTTGACCAAAACTGAAAGTAAATTTGTATGATGGGACATTATGAGAACACGAATGTGCTATCTATCTAATCTGATTTCTGTTCTGGTGTCTTGAAGAGTACACACAGATTGACAGCGAAATGAGAAGGAGAGAGGGGATGGGGAGGAAGTGAGAGAAAGGGCGGGGGAGGAAGAAGAGAGGGAGAGAGACTGATAGACAGTCAGAGTGAGACACATAGAGAGGGGGAGAGAGTGTACACGCACATTCATACACACATACATACCTGCACACATATTGACATTATTTACACAAACTCTCACTATCTCACAGCCACTCAATAACACACAAATACACACTCCCTCGCATACACATATACTCACTCACAATCACAAACTCACTAACAAAAGTTTATTTTGAGAAAAAGAGACAAAAAGAGAGGAAAGCTAAAGATAGAGTTAGAGAGAGACTGGAAGAAAGAAGAAACAGAGGCGGCGAAAGAAAAAGAGAGAGGCGGGGGAAAAGAAACAGCGGCAGAGAAAGCGATAAAAAGAGAGAATGAGAAAATGAAAGACATAGATAAGTAGACAGCCCTGAACCAAACATGACACACAAAAACACCCATGATCTTAAGAGTTAAAATAACATATTCATATAGAGGCTGTCATGGAGCAGATAACGAGTTAATTATACCCACACCCCAGTATATATATCGACTGTCTCCATCAGCCAGTAATAATTGTATTTGTTATCAGCGTTGTTATTGTTAATATTATTCCCTAACGAATGGAGTTTTTTAATTTAAAAATTCAAGATGTCAAGGTTTACAATGAAAAATGACATTTTCATATTTGGTATTAATTCTCCTGGAGAAAATAAAATTTAGTCGGAAGTAAAAACCCAGTGGTCCCCCCTCCGGAAGGAAATGCAATCTTTGTTTTAGCAGCCTGCGCATGCGTGTGCTAGTTTATTTGAAGCCTTCCAGCTGAATAGGCCCGGAGCTCCTCGAATCTCCCGTCACCATGACAACTATCTTCTTGACCCCCATGGATGCAAGCTCCGGTTCCTCCAGACGATCGTTTGAAGGACCCTTGAGAAGGCGGGAACGATCGAATCGCGCGAGATTCGCTACAAACCGCTCATTCGAAACCGACATTTTTTTTCCCTCTCCTATTTCTTCACTCCTTCTTTGCGTTTTACTTCGTCCACATGTCTTTCCCTATTTTCTTCTTATCATAGACGTTCAAAAGGACGAGAGGGTATAACACGGAGGCTCCAGCTATTAACATCAGCCAAGAAAGAGGCGGAAACGCTACTCTTTCTAGCTTCTATTCATTTCTAGTTTGCTGTGCTTGTTGTATCTGAACTTTGTCAATTAAAAGAAAACGCAGTAAACAGAAATAACTGTCTATTTTTTTCGTGTCCACACTCATCCTGTTCTTCTTTTGTGGAAATTTCACACAGAAAGACGCCACCCAAATGAAACCTCCAATTTCGCCATGACAAAGAAGAGCTGGTTGGCTGTACTCTTTCAATTATCCTTATAACGTTTCGCCGCAGATCTTCGTCATCTTCTTCAGGTTAGTCAGTCCGAGGTCGTGTTGAGGGCGTCTGATCATGTGACTGTACTGTCGAAAAGTGAAACTTCCAATTTTGCCATGACAAAGAAGAACTGTTTGCTGTTTTTAAGTTACTTGCATATACTTCACAGGACGTCGCGGCCAACCCCAATATTGTTTTGGCGGTTTGTGATTTCTGGGCTAGTTTACGTTCAGTACTTTTGCTATTGCTTTCTAAACGACCGGCGCTGGTACCTTTGTATGGAAACCAACGCAAAACGTTCTGATGTCAAATAGCCTGCAGCTGTGTTTCGAACGCGGTATGCGGGATTACGAATTGTATTCGTTAACCCCTCGCTACAGATCCAGTTGTTAGCTGTACTCATAACTTTTTTTTTTTTTTGCGCTCGCTCTCTTTAAACTCAAGCGTTGTCCATACATACTACTTCCTGTAGACCAGAACACAGACCTGATCCACGACTGTGGTGATCGAGTGAGATGGTGAAACATGAACGCCCACACTTATCGGCATGGACCATGATGATGAAGAACCCGATTTCAAGACATCTTCAATGCTCTTTATGTCCGTCCACGGTGTTCTCATCAAGCTTCTATAAAACCACATCTCCGCGACCTCGTAAAGAGAAATAATTGTCGTATTTACGATAATAATTTAGCAGCTCATTTCTAGCAATTGGGAAATGTGAAAGTGAAGTGACGACGTTTATTACTACAGTATGTTATTAATTATTTCTTATTTAAAATGAGAAACACAAAAACGACGGTGGGTACTATTTTATTATTCAGCTTCTCTCAGGTTCTCTTATTTTTTTTTTTTTTTTATGTTGCATATCCCTTACATCAGAGAAGGTCCACCAGAGAGACGAATGGAGACGGATTGTATTTGCAGCAAAGAACCTCAATGGTTCGGAACGCTGAAGAAGAAGAAGAAGAATATCCCTTACATGACGTTGCAGTCAACACCAGCATTTTTCAGCTGCTGTTGATGTACTAGGCAAGATTACGATCAGTAGTTCTTTTAATGGGTGTCCTATAAAGCGTCAGTGTCATTTATTCTCCTCTTGATTCGCTGGTATTTGTCTAGTTCTCTCCATGAGCTTCGCATTGGTGATTTTGTCACACCAGTTCATCCCTTCTATACTTCTCGCAGGCCGTATAAGTGAATCTACACAATTTATCGTCTCCATGCTGTAGAACTAAAAGTAATAATAATAATAGTAATAATAATAATAATTTAAAAATTAATTTACAGGTATATCCCCAATTATTGTTACGAGTATCTCTTTCTCCCTCCTCCCCCGCCCCCCCCCCCCCCATCTCTTTACTTTGAGAAGCCCTGGTCTATACAGCCAATTGTTGGCGAAGGAAAGTAATCGCGGTCTGGTGTTAATTTTCAGGAACCGATTGGCAGGAAAATATCAGAAACTTTTTCGCCTTCAAGTGGCTTGATGACTTTCGTGCACGATCATGTTTCTCCGCAGCATAATATGTTTACTGCACTTTAGGAAAGAACATCTGCTAAAATGTTTATTGATAATAAACAAATATTGAAATGCAAAAAAAAAAAAAAAAAAAAAACTTGTTGGGCTTTATTTTCCATCTTCTCCTGCGACGTTGGCAAGGACATTAGCGGTGTCTATGCAGTGACCATTTACCAGAAAGCTGTAATAAATATGTCCTTTAATCTGTGCATCATGGAATCACAATAGAAGAATTCGAAGTAATAGGAGAATTTGGAGTAGATATATTAACCAAAATGTTGAACGATATTTACAGCAGTGGATATCTACCGAGTGATATGCTGAAATTTTTATTTATAGCTATACCAAAAAGACCAGGAGCAATTAAATGCGAAGAGTTTCGTACGATTAACCTCATAAAACATGTCACTAAACTTCTACTCAATTATAATGAGAAGAACAAGAAAGAAAATAAAAATGAAAATTGGTAAGGAACAGTATGCATTTGTGGAAGTATAAACAGTGCAATAAATACATTACGGACACTATTAGAAAGATCAATAGAGACAAGAAAGACATATATTTATGCTTCATAGATTATACTAAGGCATTTAATAAAGTAAAACATGATGAAACGTTTAAAATGTTTGAAGATATTAACATTGAAGGGAAAGATCTCAGAATAATATAAACGTATTTACTGGAACCAAGTAGCAGCAATTAAAATGGGAGATAAAGAAGGAAATTATGAACAAATAAGGCTAGGAGGGCGACAGGGATGTTTTTTTTTTTTTTTTTTGTCACCGTATCTCTTCTCCCTCTATAGGGAAGTAATAATGAGAGAGGTCAAAGAGAAGCCTGGAATAATATTCGGAGGTTATATTATAAATAATATACGCTATGCAGATGAATTAGTATTGATGTTGGATAATGCAGAAGAT
Organism: Cepaea hortensis; assembly: GCA_963921405.1. Taxonomy (NCBI): domain Eukaryota; kingdom Metazoa; phylum Mollusca; class Gastropoda; order Stylommatophora; family Helicidae; genus Cepaea; species Cepaea hortensis. Next base: position 82,503,883 of record OY992894.1, on the reverse strand, counting down.
CTACAAATGTTGGACATTATAGTAACAGAGAGTGCAAAGAAAAGACTCTCCTTGAATATCAGAAACAGTAACAATGGTGATATTAAAGAAAAAGGTGATACCCAAATGTGAAATAGAGGTAGAAGAGAACATTCTTCACCGTGTGGATAGTTTTAAATATCTAGGGGCATTTATAACATCAGAAGGAAGATGCACAACAGAGATTAAAAGCAGGATAGGGCAAGCACAGGCTGCATTTCAAAAAATGAAGAATATCTTATGCAGTAAGTCACTACCATTGAATGTAAAAAAAAAAAAAAGAGTACTGAAGTGCTGTATAGAACCTGTTTTGTTGTATGGCCGCGAATCTTTGAATGTAAATGAACAAACTAGGAAGAGATTAGAAGCGACAGAAATGTTGTTCCTGAGACGAATGTTGCGAATTCCTTTAACTGCCAAAGTAACTAACAACGATTGCCTGAAAGAGGTTAATGAAACTAGAACATTATATACAACAATAAGAAAAAGGCAAACAGCTTTTTTGGTCATGTGATTAGAAGTGAGGCACTGGGGAACATCGTGGCAACCGGAAAGATCGAGGGGAATAGAGGCAGAGGCAGACCAAAAGAAATGATGCTGGATGGATTGCAACGGTGGCATGGAGGTATATCAACAGCGGAGTTGATCCAGAACACTAAAGACCGAGATCTGTGGAGAGTCATGAACGACTACGCCAGCCTGCATGGCTTCAAGGAGAAGTTATAGTTAGGGTCAATCACCGGCTCAGAATGATAGTTCTGTGATTGAGTCAGCAGCAAAAGCAGCTACCCATGTTTTTACCCTCACAGTCCTATTAAACCGAAGCTGATTGTTGTCAATATGTGGTAATGGACTCACCCTTACGGTCGCCAACATGGCGGTTAGGCGTTGAACCGTTAAGGCCTGTGGCGTGTTTATGCTTGCAGCTACTGATTGCAATCGCATTTTCCTCATGTTGGACTGGTAGTACATGGTTCAGTCGCCCTGCTACTGAGTGAGTGCGTGGGCGACACTGTGAGCTGTGAAATTCGTGGGGAATGCTTTTACATCTGTCCTGTACAGTGACCTGCATGTTCGGAACAATGGCTACCAGCTGTTGCTGAATAGACTGATTTGCCTTTTCGGTTCACGAGTGCATTTTTCAGGAGACTCCCGGGAGTCGGCGCTCAAGCTGCGGAGTTCGTGCTTTATGCGACACTTTTGACGGGTCGCCCTGCGGTAAAAGACCGAGCCATGTGAGAAAACCCGGGTCAATGAGGTCTTTCTGGTGACTGTCGAGTCCATCGACGATGAACTGTGGTTTTCGTGGATTAATTTTGTGTTGGCATCCTGGCAGCGGCATTATGCACAGTGTACCTGTGCGGGCTGTTGGATTGCCGAGACTCCTGCCTATTCCACTTTTCACATTGGACAGTGGGGAGCGTTTTGTGTGATATTCACTGGCACAGGAACGGAGCATAATGGGGACGACACGTTGCCGTGAAGTTGGAACCTCGACTAACTAACTAATGGACTATGTAAGCATAGCTGATTGCTAACTAGCTCTTAAATAGTGTAAAGAGGACGTGGCGCACCAGCAAACAGATGAAAGCAGCCTTTGTGAGAACATGCAAGCGTTCTGTGGCAAACACTGGGATGTGAGCGTTGGACCATTTCTTTCTTCTTCTTCCTCTTTCAAAGCGGGCTGAGAGGTCTCGAGTGCTGGAGGTCCCGGGTTCAAGCCCCGGTGAGGGCCGGGATTTTTTCACGTAGACTTCTGGTAATAAAATTTCCCCTGGTCTCTGGGTAGTGAGATCGGACGCCCGTGTATATTGTTGCGCACGTAAAAAAAAATCCCTTGGCAGTTGGAAATCGAAAAAGAGTAGCTTAACGGCGCTGCCCGGGCAAAATTTCGAGTTAAAAATCTACCCAAAGTATTTCAGGATCCTCGCCGGTGCTACGGAGTTCGTACACTGAGCTGAGATTCTCCGGACTTAGGCTTGAGTTAGGAGTAGAACTGAGCACTTATGCGTTACACCCGTGTGCCGTGAAGTTGATCCGTCGACTAAACTAAACTTCCTTCCTCTTTTACCCTTTATCCGCCATTGGGGCTCAGGTCCTCAACCATCTCACTCCAAGAACTCCCATCCCTAGCTATCCCATACAACGCGGTCCATGTCTACTCCACATTATTCACTTCCGGTTCTACTTTCCTTCTCCGCGTGTTTTATGTCTACGTTCTTTTCCCTTGTCGATTCCACACAAAGGCATTTCTCGTTGTCCTACTATCGGGGTTTTTTTAAAAAAAAAACTTTTTAACGTACAATCCAGCGCCTGTTCTTCACTTCTTGGTACATTGCTATAGGGTGTATTTTTAATGACTGTGCAGTGTTTGAAAATATTGCCTGACCAAGTTTTGTATTCACCCTCTGTACAGTTCATGCAACATAATAGGTAAATACAAAACTTGGACCGGCAATATTTTCATCAAACACTGCACAGTCATTAAAAATACACCCTGTATTTGTCTAGTTCTCTCCACGAGCCCCACATTGGTGATTCTGTCATATCAATTTAGCCCTATTTTGCGCCGTCACCAATGAGTAAGTCTAGACCAGTTCGCGATAACTAAAAGAAATATCAGGGTTTCAGAGTTGAAACGCCACTGAACAGGTCTTAGACTATCGTAGACTATGAAGAAGACACATCCGGATATTCTACAAGATCTGAACATCCAGCTCACAGACAGCGGCATGTTACGGAAATGTAAATACTTTGTCAGGTGTATACTGCAGAGTTATATATCACATAAAGTGAATAAATGAATAATACTTTGGCTGTAATACAAAATATTCACTTTTATTTATATATTGAGGTCAGCATGGCCGAATGGATAATATCGCACGTTCTTAAACATCCGGTATGCTGATGTAAACGGTTCAACCCCTAGACCGGACGGACTAAAATGTTGACTTCTTTTGGGACGTAAATTACAAGTATCTGTGATGTCGGAGTGGTTCGCCTGATGGCGCGGGGCACTGGTAATAAGGACAATTCAGTCCAGCGCTACAAGGAGTGTGTATGGACTACGCTGGAGTTCAAAGCGTGTGAGCGTGCAACAGAAATATACATATATATATATGTATACACTTCATGTGATATATATCTCTGCAGTATGCAACTGGCAAGATCAGCGAAATGTGCCAGGCAATAAATCGGGCAATATATTGTTTGGGGCTTCTGTGTTTAAACTCACTACGGCTATACATTGTTTTGACTGTTTAAATATTGTGGCCACATTTGACGTCACAATGGCTTGGAAAGAATAGCCATGGAAGGTTTGGTCAATAGCCAGGGAAGGTTTGGTCAATAGCCAGGGAATGTTTGGTCAATAGCCAGGGAAGGTTTGGTCAATAGCCATGGAAGGTTTGGTCAATAGCCACGGAAGGCTTGGTCAATATCCATGGAAAGCTTGGTCAATATCCAGGGAAGGCGTGGTCAATAACCATGGAAGGTTTGGTCAATAGCCATGGAAGCTTTGGTCAATAGCCATGGAATGTTTGGTCAATAGCGAGGATGGAAGGTTTGGTCAATAGCGAGGATGGAAGGTTTGGTCAATAGCGAGGATGGAAGGTTTGGTCAATAGCCATGGACGGTTTGGCCAATAGCTATGGAAGGTTTGGTCAATAGCCATGGAAGGTTTGGTCAATAGCCACGGAAGGTTGGGTCAATAGCCATGGAAGGTTTGGTCAATAGCGAGGATGGAAGGTTTGGTCAATAGCCATGGAAGGTTTGGTCAATAGCGAGGATGGAAGGTTTGGTCAATAGCCATGGAAGGTTTAGTCAATAGCCATGGAAGGTTTGGTCAATAGAAGAAGAGGCAGGTAGTTGACCAGCGCGAAGATGGACATTGAAGATACACAGAGCATGAAAATGCACCAGGCTACGGCAGTGCCAAATAAGTCTATTTGGCGGACCATAATGAGAGCGATGCTGTGTACAGCACCAGATACATTTGTTCCCGTTCGTTGGCTTTGAACTTGAATGTAGTCAACACACCTGATTTTTGCGTGTGTCCCTCGCCATCAGGTGAACCCACTTTGGCTTCTGAGGTACTTGCAATTTACGTTCCCACGTCAACATTTTAGTCCAAAAGACCAGTGCGGAGGTTAGGTTAACGACACTACCCAGGTCATACCGAAAAGGAATAGACGAAGAATATGCCTAGGGCCATCAATTAGATAATAGAGTGAGGCGCAGAATGGAGATGGCACTGAGCTAAGAGGAAAATCTCTACATCAACCTCATTCTGAAAGATGGTAGCCACTTTAGAGCCCACACAACCAGAACTACAGTACGTCGTACTTCATCATCTTTATCATGTGCCATGCTGGTAGGTGTGAGAGGTGACGGTTCACCATCTCTCGCGACCACCCTTCTTGTATCACATCTGTGCTCCTGTTCCATTTACGACATGTGGTCAAATTATCTAGTTATTTATCTCTATTCCTTCCTCTTGCAATTTTGTCTGTTGTTACTACGTTTCCAAACCTGTTTCTCCTCACAATGTGTCCAACAAATCTTGACTATGTTTAATTTCTGAAATAAATTTAGTATTAACTTCTTTCATGGGGAACTGTTATCATTAATTATTCTTTGTCCTTAGTATGCTTTCATCTTCCTCAGAAACCACATTTCCGTTGCCATTAGATGTTTCTCAGCTTGTACTATTGTCTGTGTTTTCCGTGCATATATAACAATATAAATTCTTTGTAGCACTTCAACTCTCCTTTTCTCAGCGAGTTTTGGTCATTAAATTGTCCATCTTGCAAAAGACTCCAATGGCAATTCTTATCTTACCTTTTCTGCCCCACATGGCATAGTGAGGGGTCGCGTGTGTGTTTTTTCGTTGTGCTGTATTTCGTTGTTAGCTATGTGTTGTCATTGACAAAGATTCTGAGAATCGAAACTTCTGTGTGTCGTATTGTACGCGTTCGTGTGTATTTTTTGTTATTTTATTATTCATTTTATATATTTATTGAGTGCTTCTGATTTCGGATTTTCACCTGTATTTCGTGATACGTGGATCTCCTTGTAAGGTACGTGAAACTTTGTTTAGTAAGTTTTTTCTCGCAGGAGTTTAATATACCTATTTGTTTGCAATTCATATTATTCTTATCTCAAGGCATCTTGCATCAGATGCTGTGTGTTCCAGGATAGTTGTAGTGCTTCATCTGCTTACACAAGACATCACCAACTACAGAGATGATGAACATATACAGCTCTCACATGCCACCAACAACAACAAGGGTGATGAGCATATACAACTCCCACATACAACACCAGCTACAGAGATGATGAACATACAACACCAACAACAATGCTGATGAGCATACACAACTCTATAACATACACCACCAACAACACAGATGATTTTTAGTTTTAGTCGACGGATCATCACAGCACACGGGTGCAACCTGTAAGTGATCCGTTCTCCTCCTAACTCAAACCTGAGTCTGGAGAAACTCAGCTCAGTGCACGAACTCCATAGCCCCGGCGAGGATCCTGAAATACTCTGGGTAGATTTTTAACTCGAAATTTCGAGTAACACAGATGATGAGCATACACAACTCTTACATACACCACCAACAACACAGATGATGAACATAAACACCAACAACAAAGTTGATGAGCACACACAACTTCCACACTACACTGGTGATGAACATACAACAAAGGTAATAAAAATACACAACTCCCACATACAACACCAACAACAATGGTGATGAGCATACACAACTGCCACATACAACTACAACAACAACAATGGTGATGAGCATACACAACTGCCACATACAACCCCCACACAAATACAAGAAGTTCACAAACAACACCAGTGGAAGTTTGGTCAGCTATTTTCACAATTTATTACAAAATGACCGCATCGCATCCCTGCTTCCATTCAATGCACAGAATAATACATTCCCTGTTCTACCCAGCCATACAACCTACTATGTTAATCCACACAATTTGACTATTTTCTTCTTGCCACATTCTGCTCTTTATCCACCATTTTAACTTAGGCCAACTCATGTCAAGTGGTCCTATCTTGTGCTAAAGTGGTCCTATCTTGTGCTGAAGTGGTCCTATCTTGTGCTGAAGTGGTCCTATCCTGCGCTAAAGTGGTCCTATCCTGCGCTAAAGTGGTCTTATCCTGCGCTAAAGTGGTCCTATCCTGCACTAAAGTGGTCCTCCTATCCTGTGCTATCCCCTGCTGCTCCCCCCACCATGCCCTCCCCTATTATTCACCTGTATCTCTAATTCCCTTCTGTGAGCCTCCAGGTCTCCATACTCTGCTGGCCCTGTGGATTCCAGCAAGTCCTAGTTACATTATGATCAGGTGTTCTCAGCCTGTGCCCTACCCTGCCCCAGTGCTTGTCCTCTCCTCCTGTCTTGTCTGTACCCTACTCTGCCCCAGCGCCTGTCCTCTTCTGTATTGCAGGAATCTGCTGTCCCCCCTCCCTAAGCCCTGCATGAGTTCCCCACAACTTCCACACACATCTATGGTACATGGTGCTAATCCCATATTTGTAGAGACTAATAGTTGAAGTAGTCAATATCATACCCACTGCCTTTACTTCCCAAATCATTTTCCGGTGCTCATTTTCAGACTGGTGAACTGGTGCTCATTTTCAGTGGTGCTCATTTTCAGACTGGTGAACAGGTGCTCATTTTCAGACTGGTGAACTGGTGCTCATTTTCAGACTGGTGAACTGGTAGCTGAGATAACAGTTAACATATCTACCTCCATGGGTGGTGGGGCGGTGTTTGAACACATGATAGATTAGCCACAATTATCTTCAGAAATACCATCACTGGCAGTATGTTCACCTGCTGATCCAGTGGTGATGGTTTTGAATCAGATCTGGGCAGATTTTTAAAAATTGACTTGGCCTTCCAGGTTGACCCAATTTAATATGGATGCCAGAAAATGTTTTAAGAAGTAAAGATGATCAGTGTGTTAGTGACCACATCACCCTCTCAGGACAGGTTGGTCAATAAAATGTGTGCCTGGCACCACATGCACAATGCAAGCTCAGGTGTGTATAACAGTCCTTTACTTACCTGCTTGCTAATATTATCACTATCAGTATACACAAATATATAAAAATGTTCATGAATTTACACAAATAAGTGATGACGTAAAATTATAATAGCCAAGTACTGCAAGAGGAAGAGATGAAGACTCACATCATTTGTTTGGTCTTGTTTTAAACTGAGGGTTTATGGAGAAACTTGTGAAAACTGGGAAATCAAGAATGTTAGATACAGCAGTTGAGAGAGGAAGAAAATGATATCCTGGATTGTAAAGCAAACTGGCATTGGCGCGGGGGGGGGGGGGGGGGGGGGGGGGGGGGGGGGGGGGGGGGGGAGAGAGAAAAAGAGAAATCAGTGGTCGAACATAAAAACAGGACAGGGTTTTGTGGAGAGAAATGACCGTCTGCAGCACTTGACATGTCACATAATGATAACCATGGTCAACATCTTCTCGCAGATGAAGTCAACCTACAGCAGCTTGAAGCAATGCTCTTTGACAGAAGCCCAATAGGTAAAAAGTTTATTGCAGTCGTAAACAACAATGTCTCAATAATGACTCAGGACATGCCTACATTATCTGCTTATCTACACAGAATTGGCACAGCAGTTACTTTAACCACATTTTCAATCACATGATATGCAAAGAAATGACAATAAAAGCATTAATGATTAGCATAAACGCTTTGCGGTATTTTGTTTAAACAAGGATGCAAAACCAAAGATAATTACTATTCATAAATGAGCCTCTCTTAATAACCAATTTACTTCAATAAGTTTTTGTTGGATAAGATACTTCCTGCCCAAAAATGTGTAATACTCTTTTGTAAAATGTATATTTATTTAAAGGTACTTATGATATAACTGTTATCAAATTGTTGGATGATAATTAACTCTTCAATCAACTGTTACTAATTCATGGATGATAATTAATTCTTCAGTTCTCTGTTACTAAGTTCATGGATGATAATTAATTTTTCAGTTCTGTTACTAACTTCATGGATGATAATTAATTCTTCAGTTCTGTTAATAATAAATACATGGATGATAATTAACTCTTCAGTTCACTGTTACTAATTTCATGGATGATAGTCAACAGTTACTGCAAACGAAAAAAGAAACAAGAACAGTTACTAAATTCATGGATTATACAAGCTTGTACATAACTTTTATAGTCGCAAACCATGTGTGATATGCGATTGGTTTTTTCCTAGAAATCCCAACCATTATGTACCATATTCTCGCATTGTTTCAGCTACATCTTTTTAACATGACACTGAAGAGTTAAGCTCCCCAAAGTTCCTCCCACTGTGTATTCAGCATCGTGGAAAGCCACGGTCATAAAGATTGTCCACTGGTTATTTTCCCCTCTTGTTTATAAGGTGTGAAACCGTCTTGATAGACATAATGGTTTGAAAGTTATAGAGGTACAATAATTACAGAGTGGTGGTACAGAGGTGCAAGAATTACAAAGTGGTGTTACAAAGGTACTAGGATTGTCAAGTGATGTTATAGAGCTATGAGAATTACTGAGTGGTGTTTCAGAGGTAATAGGATTACAGAGTGGTGTCATAGAGATATGGGAATGAGAATTACAGAATGGTGGTATAGAACTACTTGAATTACAAACTGGTTATCAATTAGCATGTGACTTGAAAGTCTGTTGACTGGAGACCCCAGACATCCAAGGTGACTTTTTTTTTGTTTGAGGACTGAAGCTGGAAAAGACTGGCTGACCAAAGCTCCTGATGTGTGAAAGAAAATGCTGACAAATGAGACGCTAGTACGGCCTGTATCGCTCCTTCTGTCCATGGTCTTGTTGCTGCCTGCCTCTTGCGCCATCAAACTGCTGCAAAATACATTCAAGAACTGAATCAATGACTCAACAATTAAACGAGGAAGAGCACTTAACTGCCAAGAGTGTGATCCGAGTTCAACCCTAACAGAGGCAAGGTTAGTTTTCCCAAAATTGGCAGCTGACCCGTCCTCATGATAATTTCGAGAATATTCTGGGAATTGTCTGGGAGGGCTATCTGACCTCATATGTCAAGGTATAGAATTTGTGAGAACCTACCACTTCACTCCCCAATGGCAGTATGTTATGGGACTACAATTTCTTGTTTAAAATCTCAGTCTATTCACCTGGGCTGATTAATCCTCTCCAAGGCTGTGTTTAAGGTCTGAGGCCTGATGGACTGCCCAGGGGTCGTTGGAGCCCTATAAGGGCCTTGGATCTACTGAAGTGGGATTGGTACCAAAGTACAATATCCCCTGAGGTTGTAAGGCACAGCTCTCCCTCCCCTCTCCAGCTCAGAAAGTGGCTGTTGGTTTTCTTGAGTGTGAAGTGTTAGACCATATTGTCTAGACCACATCCTGTTTCTGCTGGGAATTGAACCCCAACCATTGCCTTGGCAGACAAACACACTAACCACTATATTGCCATGGCTTTCTCTCTCTCGCGGTCTCTCTCACTGTCACTCTCTCTGTCTCTTTTCTGTCTCTCTCAACACAATGAGATAGTGAGAGAGAGGGAGAGAGAGTGCATGCATGTGTGTGCTCGCAAAAGGAACTACAAGAGCCAGTATAAGACAGGTATAGAAGGAACTACAAGAGATAGGATGAGACATGTAGGTATTGGATGAACTACAAGAGACACAAAGAGATAGGCATGGAAGGAACTACAAAGAGACAGCATGAGACATTGAAAGGGACTACAAGGCAGATATGGAAAGAACTACAAGAGACAGCATGAGACAGACATGGAATGAACTACAAAAGACAGCATGAGACAGACATGGAATGAACTACAAAAGACAGCATGAGACAGACATGGAATGAACTACAAAAGACAGCATGAGACAGACATGGAATGAACTTTAAGAGCTAGAAAGGTCAGATATACTGGTAATAATAAAAGACCCGACACACATCACCACAACTCACCCTGGGCTGGTGCTGATGACCACCTCGGGAACCAGACTGACCAGGTGGATAAGACTGATATCCGCTGTCATCCCTTCGGTACTGGTTGCCATGGTTGTTGTAGCCACGCTGTTGGGGTTGCTGCTGCCTCCTGTAGAGAAACAAACGACTCTGTCAGCGGGTTGCATGTACTGATGGTGGTTGATTGGTGGGTGGTTGATAGATGGGTAGGTGGGTGATAGGTGGGTGGGTTGGTATGTAGACTAATAGGCAGGTAGTTTTATAGGTAGGCAGGTGGTATTGTTGGTAGGAAAACACACTTATAAGATAGACTGATAGGTGGGTGGCTAGGTAGGAAGGTATTGATACATGGGTAGGTAGATAAATAGGTAGTTTGGTTGATAGGTGGGAAAGTAGATCAGTAGACTGATGATAGGTTGTTAGGTATGAAGGTAGGTAGGTAGATATGAAGGTAGGTTGGTGGTTATGAAGGTAGGCTAATAGGTAGGTACACTGATAGGTAGGTAGTTTGAATCAAATTTTAGGATGACAGATGGGTATATAGGCTGATAGGTAGGTTGGCAGACTGATATATGTATGTAGGTAGGTTGATTTGTAGATATGTCAGTAGGTGGGTAGGCAGGTAGTTTGATAGGCAGGTAATTTGATAGGTGGATATGGAAGTAGGTAGGTATGTAGATCAATAAGTAGGTGGTTGAAAATTGAAGCCCACTAGGTATGTAACAGGTACCCTGCCTGGTGGCTTGTTACATAGATAGACTGGGTGAATGAATTGAATTTATTTTAAAAAGTTTTTCAGACCGTCTTACATTCTGTCCTCGGTTTTAACAATGATAATATAAACTTGCAACATAACACACATGTGCGCATCATGTCAATGGAAGAAACAAGGACACCAAACCAAATTCAACAGCAGTCAGTCAGCTAAAAGAAAGCCTGCCTCTCTCTCTCTCTCTCTAATAATAATAATAATAATAATAATAACAATAAAACCCTAGTATAACGGCCAGTCCCCTTCTGGTAGACCAATATATTCCACATAGTTAATAATAATTGCCACATCATTAATTAATATTACTGTGCAGTGTAGTTTTGATTTTTTGCATTTTCCCCACACCTTTATAATGCATATGATTTATATTGTTGCTGTTCTCAGTTAGCCTTGATGGGTGTGTGGATGAAATAATATATGAAAGAGAGTGACAGAAGGGCAGAATGTTAGACAGGCCTGTGTGCCTAATTCTTAACCCTTTAAAAATAAAGCGTTCATTCATTTTCTTTCCTGTCAAACCAAACAGAGAAACACGAACAACCACATAAGACACCACTCAGCCAACAGAAAACAACCAGTTCTCTAAACAAGTCATGGTAACGACAGGCCCTTATCAGACCCCCCCCCCCTTTTTTAAAACCCCCGGGCAGTACCCAAATCCACCAACTATTGCAATTAGCCGGGCTATTGCCGTAATCCGTCCCTTCCGCAGCAGGTGTCCAGGGAATAGAGAAGCTGTGGTCAGTTGGTCCAGCTCAACTGCTGAAAGACCTCCCAGAAAACCCTCACCCACCTGAGCCTGACCCATTGTTAACAATCCAGTTAACAATCTCTTTAGCTGTGTGTGGCGGGATTCTATAGAAACATAAGCACACTTCTGACCACCTAAGGTGACCTCTCAACGCCTGGTCAGCTAGCCCGGCTACGAAAGCGTAATGTCTGTTAGCCTACAAGCGTTGAAAAATGTAGTTGCGTATCCTATAAAGGATTAGCAGTCAACCCGAGGTGGTTGTATGTGATTCCTTGGCAAGTGTATGTTCCGTAGTTTTCCACTGCTTTCAAAACGACGGCACTCATACCAGTGTATGCAAACCAACGCAAAGCGGTCTGCTGCCAAATCGCCGGCAGCTGTGTTTCGAAACGGTTTGTGGGATTACGAAATGTATTCGTAACTCATTCACTACAGAGCCGGAAAAGCGTTAAAGTAGTTGAATATGAACAGCGGTTTCTTTTGCAGAATATAACAAGATGACGCGGTAGACAAGATCACGTGGTAGACGGCGAGCCTAGGTAGCGTAGTGGCGGGAACGCTCGCCTGCAGGCCCCATGGCTATGGGTTCGATCCGCATTGGAGTGGATTCAGATTTTAAAATGGGTTCGCAGGTCTACCGTGAAATGTACTGGGAAGTAGAGGCGGTCGGCGTGTTACTGATCACATCCCCCACCACCGAGTGCTGGTTGCTCTATACAAGTATGGTTCTAGCACCGTATCATAATCATGTGCCATGCCGATAAGCGTGGGCGGTCATGTTTTGCCATCTCACTCGATCATCAGAGTCGTGTATCAGCTCAGTGTTTTTGTCTCGACCAACTACGTGGCCAAGCCATTCAGGCATTTACTTCTCGGTCTTCCCTTTTTCTCTTCCCCTCGATCTTTCCAGTTGTCACCAAGTCCTTCAATTTATTTCTTCTCGTAACGTGCCCAAAGTTGTTTTGACTAAGTCTAAATTCTCTAATCAGTTTACGGCTTTCAATTGTTTCTTGAAGGACCTGTTCATTGGTTGTTCTGTCTGTCCGTGGTATTCTTTGCATGTCTAGCACCACATACCCAATGTGTGTACAAGGGTGCTTTATTTACTACACGCTACAAGAGAAGGCGCGAGGTGGCTCAGTGGCGAGAATGGTGACCTACCGGTAGTCATGTGTTCGAATCCCCATCTCCTGGAAGGTTAACCCGGTCAACAAATGCCCGCAGAAGTCCGATGTGTAACGGCGCAAGAACGCAGCTCTGCTGTAAACAGGCACAACGCAATCACGTCCGGAAAAAAAACTCCGGGTGAACGCAGAAGAAGAAGAATCCCCATCAAGGTGACATATTTAAATGATTAAGTGGCCATGGGATGATTAATTGTCTTACATGACTTCTAATGTTTGCCCATGAACTTATATCACTGAAATGTTGTATAATACAACAAACATCTCTGCTATCATATTAATAACCTTTAAGTCATAACCGTGACACGCCGCTACTTGCCATTTTCCGCCATCCATTTGTGTTTGGTGCAAACTTACTTTTTGTTTGGCGCTGCGTCTCATGACATGCATCTGGGCTGCCACGTCGACCAGGCCTAAATGGGTACCATAAGATAGTCCTGGGAGGTAGACACGCCCGGCGTAAGACTGACCACCTCATCCAGCGACTAGTGTAAGTAGGGCGTGTCCTGGAGTCCTTTACTCACTATCCCCTGAGAATATCAGAATTTGTACTGTCGTGCAGTCTCCCGTGCATGTAGTTTTGCCAGGAACGGATGACAGAGCGGGTAGACGCCGGGCGCGCATTGGTCAGACCCGGGTTGGAATCTTCGATAAGATGAAGTATTTTATTTTTATTCTGTCGGGGACAAAACAGACAACCACAGCCTAGTGCGGCTGCTCTAGCCAAGCGTCCTTAATTTCTACAACCCCACCCTCCACCCCCTGACATAGGCAGTAATGACAGTAGCTTTGCTAGCAGTGATAATCACATGCCGTTGAATATTGCAAGATGTACAGACGGTCGATCGCCCACGTCAGTCTGTAAGACACCTGATGATGATGGTGGTGGCGGTAGTGATGATGATGATGGTGATGATGATGATGATGATGACGAATGGTTTGCAGACAATATACAGACTATACGATTTCTTAATATCGTCTTCTCCTTCTTCTTTCGTCCTACTGCTTTGGTCTTGAATATAACCACACACATATAACCACACTCACCAGAAACCAGACTTCACGCGAGTATCAGTCAATATGTATTATTATCATCGTTATTATCATTATTATGACCGTCATTATTGTTATTATTATTAACATCATTATCACCATCATCCTTACTAATACTGTCATCACCATCATTACTATTATCATAATTATCATCATCATTATTATTACTATTATCATCATCATCATTAGTATTGTTATTATTATTGCTATTATCATCAGTATTATCATTATTATTACTATCATCATCATTATTACTATTAGTATCATCATTAGTATTGCTGTTATTATCACTATTATCACCATTATTATCATCACCATTATCATCATTATTGTGACCATTATCATCAGTACTATTACCATCATCGTCATTATTATCAATATCATCATCCCTACTACTACTAAAACTGCTGCTTGTCCTCTGCGGTACGTTGCAATCAACTCCAGCGTACGTTTAGAAGTTTGCCACAGATTTCTGTACGAGAAGTTCACGTTTATATCCAACTTAATTCATGTCTAGGGGTTGAACAGTCGTATCATTTCGACCGTGTCGACGTCTATTACTATTATGACTGCTATGGGACGCAGAGGTGTTTCCAAGGCACCAGGGCCAGGTTATATACTGGCCAAGACCTACTGACGCGTCCTCGTCGAGCGTCCTGGGCAACAGGTCCCTTCGGGGTCCTGGCTAAAGTCAGTAGGATCGCCGATTCCTCTAAAGTCGAAGAGTGTCTGCCTGTACGGCGAGGAACCACCAGTCTGCACACCAATAAGCCAGACATGGGACAACGGATACTCACGCAAAACTCAGGTCCTGTATGACATCACACTGATGTTGGACAACAGGATGCCTTCATCCGACATACAGGACTTCGCGTTGGAGCTCAAGCCAACGAACACAAGCAAGCAAGCAAACATGGCTGCTATTATGAATACATAATGGAAACTGAAAAGTTGGCGCTTGGTCACGCTTATGTAGCTATGTTTTCTGTATGTACGTGTTTTAGTATGTACGTGATTTCCGTATGTATGTTTTTCCACATGTATGTGTTGTCTGTATGTATGTTTTCCGTATGTATGTTTTTCCACATGTATGTGTTGTCTGTATGTATGTTTTCCGTATGTATGTGTTTTCCGTATGCATGTGTTGTCTGTATGTATATGTTTTCCGTATATATGTGTTTCCGTATGTATGTGTTTTCCTTATGTATGCGGTTTATGTATGTATGTATTGTCTGTATGTATGTGTTTTCCATATGTATGTTTTCCGCGTGCGTGCGGTGGTGTTTTTAGCTGCCTTTGTGTCGTAAGTGTGCTTTCTTTATGAAACTACATTTCTGTGTGTGTCCGCGCGCGCGTGCGTGAGAGCTTTTAAGTGCGATTTCCTGATGGAACCAGCCAGACTACTACTACACATTAAGCTGTGGGGTGAGAAATGTGCTCCTTGTATTCTCAAGTACTGGGACCTGGTAAGGTGACTAGCGCTGGGCACTGGTACAGGTTACTATTCAGGGCACTGGTACAGTTGACTAGTGCTGGGCACTGGTACATGTGACTAAGTGCTGGGCACTGGTACAGGTGACTAGTGCTAGGCACTGGTACAGGTGACTAGTGCTGGGCACTTAAATAGGCAACTAGTGCTGAGCACTCAAAAAAGGCAACTAGTGCTGGGCACTCAAATAGGTGACTAGTGCTGGATGCTCTAATAGGTGACTACTACTGCGGGACACTCTAACGTGTGGCTAAAGCTGGACACTCCCTTGAGTGATGCTCCATTGTCTAGTTCTATCCAGGCGGTACCAATTTACCGCAGCTGGGTCGACCCAAGAACCACACGCAATGCAAAAGGATCCCCTCAACTGGGGGAGGTGGGATGTTTGAACCGGTACCGTTGTCTTGAAAAGCCACTATATTTTCTACTAACTTGCCCAGGCTACATTTGTTTCGGGCATTTCTTTGAAAGCATCACTAAGGCATCAATTGACCCCAACAGTAATAAGACTATTTTGCGGACAGTCAGCAACAAGCATGCCTCCAGCCGATCCCGTTAGACCCGGCTATCCTCGAAGCAATCTCACCACCCTATGTGTTCTATAGGCGGGCGGGAACGGCAATATACATGATCAGATAGAAGCGGGAATTGCCTCATTGTCCGTCTGCTACCCCCAAGGGAGGTCAGGTGACAGTGTTGTGTCAGTTGGCAAATTCCGAGGCCCCCATGACACCAGCGCCACTGCTGAGCCGTATTGAATGATCAACTGCCCTATTCTTACGGGGACTGAATAACGCAGCTAATAAGTTTCAGCAGCGGAGCATTCCTTTCATATGCTTCAAGTTGAGGCGTTAAAACGATAGAATGGAAATCGCTTCACGGGAATTGCTCTCGCCTTTTCTTGTGTTTCAGGTGTCCGTTTGGGTATCCCTCTCCCGCTGACGCACCTGTGCTGCCCGCGGGTCTTTGACGGTTAGCTAGTGTCGGTGCACTCAGCCCCGCCCTCCAACGACCGTTAAAGTCAGAGGTCCACAGGGAAGGAAGGAGTCAGTGCTTTCTGGAGAGGAGTATTTTGTGTTGCTCTGAATGGGATTAAGGTTCATAGTTGGGGCTTAAAGACACGGTGACATATTTGTACCAGGTGTCAACTTAACGGTTCTGAGACCGATCAGAAACACGCCCCCCTACCCGCGCAAATTGTCGCGATTCGGTACCCGTGGGAGTCTCCGTGGCGAAGTAGTCAAGCCACCTGACTCGGGCTCCGAAGGTTGTGGGTTCGATTCCGGGCCGCGTCCTTTGGTTCACGAGTGAATGCTTTCAGAGACTCCCGAAGGTCGTCGCTGGAGGTACGGAGTTCGTGCTTTGTGCGACGCTTTCCGTGCTGCGGAAAGAGACTGAGCCAGAGCCATATAGGATAAAAACTCGATGAAATGAGGTCGACCCTGTCGACTTTCAAGCGACTTTAAGGTACCAGTGAGATACATCGCGCGGACAAATACAGAT
This sequence comes from Cepaea hortensis, assembly GCA_963921405.1. Lineage (NCBI taxonomy): Eukaryota > Metazoa > Mollusca > Gastropoda > Stylommatophora > Helicidae > Cepaea > Cepaea hortensis. The sequence continues at coordinate 82,487,096 of OY992894.1, read as the reverse complement.
ATGTCTATTAAGGACTGATGTGTATTAAAGATGTCATGACGCGGGTTCGTTTGGGCATGTCACTTGCCACAGTGAGGGAAAGACTGATCACCTATTCCTTCCTGCCCTCAGGCCTAAGCAAGTGATAGCGCTACAGATCACTGACCTATGGCAGAAAACCGCTTGGGAAAAATTGTGTGTACCACCAAGACTGCTAGAAGTGCTACTGTCTCCCCCCATAGATAGAACAACTGTGTGTACCACCAAGACTGCTAGAAGTGCTACTGTCTCCTCCCATAGATAGAAAACAAAATGGAGCCCCACACGTAATGTCTAGCACTATACGCACACTGCGCTTACAGACGCGTAAAAGGGTATTTTAATCCCATGAAAATCTCACTGAAAGCTTTTGGAATTCATCCTGACACCTGGGAGACTGCAGCCAGAGACCGTAATTCGTGGCGTACATCATTATATAAGGGTGCAGTCACTTGTGAAGCAATTAGGACTGCAAGAGCTGGGAAGAAAAGGCTGGACAGAAAAACCACTGCAGGAGATCCTCCTCCTGGAACGTCAAGCATTCTTTGCACACATTGTCAAAGAACATTTCGAGCCAAAATAGGCCTTATCAGCCATCTTAGAACTCACGGCTCCATACTTTCAACCCCACTGGATGAAATGAATGGTCATCATCATTTTTGATGGACAAACAACATTTTAATTGCATGCCATACGAGCAAACAGCCAGCCAACTATAAACAGTGCGCGCTTACAGGTCTGTAGTAAAAGCGGTAGCAACCTCTACACCCTTCAGTTGGACTAACATATGTGCTTCTCGTCTTCGACTTAGGGACGTAAACAAAGAAATCAATAACCAAATAAGTATAAACATCAAGAATAAAAAAACAACAACAAGGATACAAAGAAACAAACATGTGTATACTTAAAAACAGACAAAGTAATAACTGCATACATAGAAGCAGACACCGAGAAATAAGTACATTGATAAGTGTTTACATAATGACAGAAAACAACGGAATAAATAACCTAATAATTCTATGCATAACCATCCATCCATCATGTGCCATGCCGATACGCGTGGGCGGTCATGTTTTGCCATCTCACTCGATCACCAGAGTCGTGGATCAGCTCCGTGTTTCTGTCTCGACCATGCCACGAGGGCAATCCATCCAGGTATTTACTTCTCGGCCTTCCCCTTGGTCTCTTCCCTTCGATCTTGCCAGTTGTCACCAAGTTCTCTAATTAATTTCGTCCAAAACGTGTTGACTGTCTACGTCTAATGACTCTAATCAGTTTACGATCTTCATTTGTTTCTTGAAGGACTTATTCGTTGTTGTTTTTTTTGTCTGTCCATGGTATTCTTTGCATTTTCCTCAGAAACTACATTTCCACAGCCATTAGATGTTTTTGAGCTTGACTGCTCATCATTCACGCTTCACATCCATACATAAGTACAGGTTCTATGTAGCACTTCAACCTTCTTTTTCTCGTTTCAATTAATATTTTTTATTTGGTGTTATTATACATAACAATAAAACATAAATAAATACCCTAATATGTGTACACAAAAAGATATAAACAAAGAAATAAATGACCTAATAAATGTATACATAAGAGCAAATTATAAATACATAAATACCCTAATATATGTACACTTAACATTTACAGCGCAAATTGGCCTTATCAGTCACACTCGCTACCGCCATAGTTAAAAGTTATTATGCCTTTTTAAAGCACAAACTATCGTCTGTCAAGACGGCAAGGTGCCAATGGAGTGTACACTTAAAGACAAAAACAAAGAAATAAATCACCTAATTATTAATTTCATATGCTTTATAACTGCAGTATGCACCTGCCGAGATGCAACGAAATATGTCAGGCAATAAATCGTGCAGCATATTGTTTGTGTCTTCTGAGATTAAAGGACAATACTCCGCTGTCAGTTACAAGACAGAAGGTGTATATATATATAAAGCCAAACAAACAAAAAAGCAACTACACTAATAATTGTCTAGATCTTCATCATCACCATTGTGTCCCCTGCCGACTGGCGTAGGGGTCCATGTCTTTCCACGGACCTCTGTCACAATGACCTTTGATTCATTGGGAGATAACAGGCACACAGGTGTACAAACAGAAAATAAAGATATAAATAACCTAGCAAGTGTGTATATAGACAGACAACACAGGAATAAATAACCTAGCAAGTGTGTACATAGACAGACAACAAACAAATAAATAACCTAGCAAGTGTGTACATAGACAGACAACAAATAAATAAATAACCTAGCAAGTGTACATAGACACACAACAAATAAATAAATAACCAAGCAAGGGTGTACATAGACAGACAACACATAAATAAATAACCTAGCATGTGTACATAGACAGACAACAAATAAATAAATAACCCAGCAAGTGTGTACATAGACAGACAACACATAAATAAATAACCTAGCATGTGTACATAGACAGACAACAAATAAATAAATAACCCAGCAAGTATATACATAGAGCACAGAAATAAATAACCTAGCAAGTATATACATAGACAGACAACACACAAAGACATTGCAAGCTTACCCGCGGTCTTGACTGCTCTGGTTATTCCTGTAGTTGGAGCTCTGATTCCCATAGTTCCCCTGGTTACCATAGCTCTGGCCTTGGCGACCACCACCTATGGACATAACAATATATTTTGAACACATTTACTACGCTATTTTTCATTCTTGCTCTGGCTTTGAAACTATGCCTTTCATCGCTGGTTCTTTGTGTAGATCCCTATAAAGGCATGCATTTTCTTGTGGCCATAGATTGACCCAGGCTCATAAAACGAGTCACAGATACTATTCTGTGATATTGAAACTACCCAGGGAATAATGATATTTTAGCTCTGAGGTACCATATGTAGATTTTGTGTCCGTTGTTTCTCTTCGAGATCTGGGCTTATTCAGCCCGTTAGTACATTGGTATGGAGAGAGGGAGAGAGAGAGAGGGAGAGAGAGAGTGAGGGAGAGAGAGTGAGGGTGTGAGAGGGAGGGAGAGAGAGAGATGGAAGGAGAGAGAGAGAGAGAGAGAGAGAGAGAGAGAGAGAGAGAGAGAGAGAGAGAGAAAGAGAGAGAGAGAGAGAGACGCGTTTCTTCTCTAGCACATCGGATTGATACAATTACATACGCTGGATATCTTCAGCAGATGATCTTAACAAAAGACAACTGACGCCTCAAGGGGGTTGGAACCCTCGATTTCAACTGAACTAGCTTCGGGTGCCACCCTTGCACCATGGAAACAACATTAGAATCATTCATTGCATCGGGTTTTGTCCCATATGGCCCAGTCTCTTTCCACGGAGAGCCTGCCGAAAGGGTCACACAGAGCACGCGCTCCATGATTCCAGCGACGACCGCCTGGAGAATCGAATGACGGTTAGAAAAAAGAAACCGCTACCTTGGAAGCATGAAGTAGGTGCCTTGACCACTTGGATACGACGACTCGCACTCTAACAACCAATCAATGCCTATCTTCTATTAAATAATTACTGTGATGGTCCATGTGGCTAAGTAGGACAGCAGTAGTGCCCGATGCCAAATTGTTGCTGTAGATACAGGTAGGCACGAATATTTCTGGTAGTCTATGACATGTGAGGCTGTGGCAGTGAGGGATGGATGGTTGTGGCGGTCTGTGCTTTAGATATGTGAGGCTGTTGCTGTCCATGCGTTAGATATGTGAGGCTGTTACTGTCCATACGTTAGATATGTGTTACTATTCTTTTCCTCCTCTACGGGCCCCGGCAACCCCTGGGCTATGATATTACTTCTTGTGAACGTAATGATCTAGCATTTGACGGCAGAACCAACAAGAGAAGGCTGTTGTACATAATTCAACGTGTAGCTGGGATGGCGGAGAAGCGCTAAAACCGAGGGATGGCGGAGCAGCGCTAAAGCCGAGGGCTGCGGATACGCAATCAGTACACAACGGGAACTAACAACACACACACATCCTCACCCAACAGCAAAGGATGACTGATCACCAATGCATTTATCCCGAGAGCGTAATAGTTATAGTTTCCCAACATCCTCAATTTCCTTCCATTGATTCATACCACACGCTACCCTGCCCATTTTCTGTTTTTAAAATAAAGCCGCACATTATCTGCATGATTTCACACCTACACTCTCCTTCCGCCCCAAACCGAAAACCGATACTTCAAGCCACGACCCGATAACCCGAACAGTATTTACAATACCGAATCACCTGTAAAAAAAAAAAAAAAAAATTAGAACAAAAGAACCGATTATCCAAAGATGCATTTGAGCGATGAAAAAGTGCCTTTTAATGGCTCTTGAATATCTGAAGAAATAACTGTCACAGAAACGAGACAACGCTCCCAGGTCTATCTGGAGCGTTGGTAGACGGTAATCCTGCAACTCTCACAGAAAGGCCACCAGATTCAGCTCGGATTTACTTCAGAAGCCAGCGATGATCTCAAACGACCGCCTGTGAATTGTTTCCCCATCGTCGCAGGACTTCCGCTTATTGTGCCGTCTATCGTTGAACAACTGGACACACATATCTATGAATGCCCTAAATAGCGTCAGCTATTTAAGAAAATCTTCGGGGTTTAGCTGCTGCATTCTGAAACTCTTTGCTGCCGTCTAATGTGGGGATGCAGTCTTGCAAGGAATCTTAGAGTAAACGCACCGGATGTGAACTGGCTGTCACGTGCAAAACACGTCTACCGAGAAATGGCAATTTAAGGCGCAATGCAAATCTGCTCAAGCGCGGGAAAATGGGACTAAATCGTGCAGTATCTCAACACTTGCTTCTTGCAATTTTCCACTTCAGGCGCAAAGAACATTTTAAATCAGACAAATATATATTCCAAGAGGGAAACCTTCCGATTTTAGCAGTCTTTTGTTTCCTTTGTTTTATTTCATGGTTGCATTTCTTAAACATTAAACGGCTATGCTACGGCAATCCTTCATTCTAGATTGACTTCTTTGTAGTGGATCCAGAAAAACTGGGAAGAGAGTTGATGAAAGAAATAAAAAAAACAAATAAATAAAAGAGGCAAATGAAATATTTCAGCCACTTACAAAAACCATAGTAGTGGGCCAGGTTGAAGGCAAGCCAGTAAGAGACAGACAACGTTACAAGTGAGAAGATAACATCAAGAGATGGGCGAACAGCAGACTGACAGTGCGAGAGACAGTGTTGGAGATCCATTGCAGCCAACCTTCATTGTGGAGACGGCACCTGATTGACTGATTGAGTGGATTGAACGTATATTCTTATTTTCTGCTCTCTCTCTCTCTCTCTCTCTCTCTCTCTCTCTCTCTCTCTCTCTCATAAATACTGGAGAGAGAGAGAGAGAGAGAGAGAGAGAGAGAGAGAGAGAGAGAGAGAGAGAGAGAGAGAGAGAGAAAGTTCGGCCTCGTTCAACCTGCTTGTTCAGCGTCGGTTATAACCGGAGAGGGGGGAGGGGGGAGTGTTGGGTGTTTGATTTTTTAAGCCCTTTGATTTGGATTTCTGTTGCAATTTTATATATCGTCAGAGTGTATATCCATATCTTGTGCAACTCGTCTTATTTTGTGTATGTCTCATCTGTCTGCGCTCAACTTTGATGTAAGTGAATCTCGATATCCCTATTCTGAAAATCGACGATTACATCAGATCTAAGTCAGTGCTAAAAATAACTACCCGGGTTGTTTGTGGTGAATTAAAAATGAAGTACCGTCTGTTTTTTTGTGTTTTTTTTTTAATGTGCTGAATGTAATACTGTGTGTCTGTGTGGTTATATAGGTATTCTAGTATTCCGGTTTTTTTTTGTCGACAAAAAGTTTGGGTTGTAACAACCAAGTTACTAGACATATATGGGGAACGGGTTCAGGTAAATCGTCTACTCTCTTCGTGTATATAAGACTGATAATTAAACACAGAGGAGTGTCACCGTCGTGCAATATCAATTCCTTACTCACATATGCGCACATACATGCACACACACACACATGCATGCATACATATGCATATCCGCACGCACACACCCACAGACAGACATACAAAGGGGTTCTGTTCACATGTCAGCAGGCGCGGGACCCAGCGGGCACACACTTTATTCTTGTTCAGTCTGTTGGGTAAAATTCTAAAAACTGTACTCTTACCCAGTTTTGCTGAACCCGATATCTCTGCAATTGTCATTTTCCTATCCTGGTCTATGATTTTCTTCACTTTTGCAGCATTTGAACATTTGCATCATTGCACTCTGAGGACAGTCGTCCTGATCTTGGCAGATCAGTAACTTGGGAACGGTCACACTTAAACTGCAAACACCATTTTTTTTTTTTACAGAAGCATACGAAGGCCAGAGTTCCTCAAACACAGGCTTCATCTCCCTGTGTATTCCTGTAGGTGTTTTTCCCTGTAACATCAAGAATTGTATCACAGTCCTGGCGTCTGATTTCTCCATTGTTCTGACAAACCGTTGGATGTGCAGATCTGGTCAACAAGATGTGTTGTGCCAGGCACCATATTGGGAAAACCAGTTGAGGTGGGACATTCATAATTCAAATGTCCATTACAAATTGAATGAGCTATACATGTGCCCAATTTCAATTTTCTCCGCCTACTCCTTCATGGTCAGGCTAAAGACTTAAGAGAAGCCCCTTAAACATAACGTACTTACATGCATACACACATACATACACCCCCCCCCCCCCAGCCACACACACACATACATACATAAACCCATACCCCTAACATCATTTACATGCATAACATACACCCTCCACACACAAACATATATACACAAACTCACAAACATACACATACGTAACATATACACAATCAGATCCACACATATACTTACATAAAATACGCATCTCCCCCATATATACATACATGCATGCATGCATGCATGCATACATGCATACATGCATACATACATACATACATACATGCATACATACATACATACATACATACATACACACACACACACACACACACACACACACACATACATACATACATACATACATACATACATACATACATACATACATACATACATACATACATACATACATACATACATACATACATACATACATACAGACGCATACATACATACATACATACATACATACATACATACATACATACATACATACATACAGACGCATACATAAGATACACCCCGCCCCCTAATGTATACATAAACCCACAACCTCATACACTAATACATACATTACATACATACATAAACCCACCCCACACACACACACACACACACATATACAATACATACTACGCTCACTCCCCCTCCCCTCCACCAACCATCGCTCCCCCACCTCACACACACACACAACAATCTATCCGGACGTCCCAAAGCATCCCTAAACCCTTTCCTATCCCTTCGGCGACACAGAAGCTACAGGGAAGGAGGGGGCACAATACGGAAAATCAATCGATATAAAACTAATAATACTCAATAAATAAATTGAGACAATACTTGAAATCTCATCTACAGACAGCAACCTACAACAAAAACCCCACCGTGGAAAGCCAACACAACCAAGAGCATGTAACAATTATCTCCGTAGATCTACTCAATCTTTGCCATAATCACAATTCTTTCTATTACGCAAGGGAAGGTACCCAAAGAAGGGCAATCTGCGTCTCTTACCTCCCTGGCTACCGCCTTCAGCTTAATGTTAACAGAATGAGTGGGTTTTGAATTTCAATTAATCCCGCTGACTTTAAGTATGGCGGTTCCAAGTTATCTTTAAGTGAATTAGCAGTACACTTGGCAGTATTAAATCTGATTTATTTGCCTCTTGTTGGTAGGTGAATTTGAAATAATAATGATAGTTATAACGACGGTAATGAGATGAATATTAACACAAAGAAAAATATGGGGGAAGGTGAAAACAGGTAGAATAAATATTATTAGTAATTGTGGGCCGGTCTCTCTGGCCGAGGGGTTACAACACTTCATCTCCGTAATCCCGTTTATCACGCAGTCTCGTAGCGGGCGAGAGCTGGGAACGATTCGTCCCCCGCTGGTGACTTGCGGCATAACTGAGCCGGCCGCTCAGAAAGCAATAACAAACTACTGAGCGTAATCTTGCCAAGAAATCAACAGATAGCTGAAAGATGTTGCTGTTGACAGCGATGTCCTGTAAAGGATATGCCAATTTAAAAAAAAAAAAAAAGAGTAATTGTGGAGATGGCGGTAAAGTAGTAGCAGTATTATCTGGTGGTAGTAGGACGGTGAAGTAGTAGGAGCAGCAATAACAGCTTTCACTGATTGTAGAAGTTGCAGCAGCAGCAGCATCAGCTCTCGTTTTCTCACGTTTAGAAATGCGTCAAACCGTGAGTTTCTTTTAGTGCTGTCAAACCCTGTTTTTCTAGTAATATAAACCCAGAGTTTTTTAGTTTTTTTTTTTTAAGTGACGTGTAAACACCTGAGTTCCTTCATGCTTTGTGTCAAATTCCGAGTTTTATAGTGCTGTGTAAAACAATGAATTCTCTGGTGCTGTTTCAACCCCTGAGTTTTCTGCTATTGTGTCAAACCCCCGAGTTTTCAATTACTGCGTAAAACCCTGCGTTTTATATTACTGTGTAGAGCCCCCCCCCCCCCTCACCCCAGTCTTCTAGTACTACGCCAAACCCTGAATTTTATATTACGGCATGCTACGAGACATTCACACCAGCAAAGCCCCAGTCAGGGGTTACAATCTCAGCAACTGTGTTGATAAGCTATTGAGCTAACAGAAAAATCACCATCAAAATCTGCTTGAAATGAGACAGACATGTACATATATTTCACAGACATATCTGCCTCTATCTACCCACCTACTTACCTATCCATCAATGTGTCTACCTATGTATCTTTCCATCCATCCACTGAAGACCCATCCATCCATCCACAAACCCGAACACCCAACCCTACCTTATCTTATCCACCCTTCGATCTATCTATCGATCCTTCTATCCATCCATCCATCTATTTATATATCCACACACTTACTTACCTATGTATATTTCCGTCCATCCATTCAAGTCTCATCTATCCATTTGTCCGTCTATCCATCTATCCACCCACATACTTACCTACCTATCTAAGTATATATGCATTCACCCATCCAACAACTATTTGCCAATGTTCACATACAGATCCACCCTTCCGACTCTCCGTCTACTCTGCATCGGTAGGTAGTCCCATCTGTCGCCAGCACTACCTACACTCCCCTCAACGTATCACTATCCCCCTCCTCCCCTCCCAGCCCTCCCAGCGAAACTCGCGCGCCAGCCTGCATGGTGGAATCTTCTCGAAAACCTCAAGCCTACTCTAGCAAAGGGCCGGCAAGGAGCTCGGGAGAGTATTCCAACTATCACAGCTGAGGGCCATCCAGTGCCCGGCTGGAGGGTCCTTACATAACGAGTTGATAGAGTCCGAGTTACCCTCAGACCCCATTGTGCCCAGTGTCTTCTCATTGAGTAAGTAGACTTGTTGGTTAGAGAGTGTGACTTTAGGGCCGGGTCAAATAACAGAAGATAGCCGTTTTTCAAGCAACAAAACTTGTTCTGGAAAATTCTTCTCCCCCACCCATCTCCCCTTCTGATGCGGTTCCTTACACTTTGTCTCCGTGGCGATGGCGTTGCGGACGTAATTCGTAATGCCGCTTACCCGCGTTCGAAACAGCGATGACCGATTTGGCAGCAGACAATGTCTCGCTGGTTTTAACGTGTTGGTATGGGAGCCGATCGTTCAGAAAGCAATGGCAAACTACTGAACGTAAAACTTGCCAAGACATCCACAATGGAAGTAAAATGCTGGTGTTGACTGCAACGTCCAGGAAAGGATATGCAACTTTATAAAGAAATAAAAAAGCTGCAAAACTTCGGCTTCACATTTTCGTATTTAGCACTTTTCCACAACTGAACTTCTGCGCTGCCTTCCTAACAACAAAAGATTTGTGTTTTAATGTTATTAAATTTTCTAATTCGATGTTTTTATTTAGGAAATCAATTGGGGAACCCGTTGAGGCCACTGAGGCAGTTACATAAATAAACACTCAATGGGTTCCCCAATTGATTGCCTGTGTTATACGTGTTCAACATAAGAACCGACCAATCATTTCTCTTCTTTAAATGTTTGTTAATATACTCGACACAGAATTACGGTCCGATGTGTTTGTGTGTTTGTGATCTGACCTATGCTGGTTTAATATAAATTATGAGACCTACGGTGCTATTTCAATGGTTTGATACGAATTCTGTCCGTATTCCATAGTTGTAGGTTCATGTGTATGACAGACATGACTAATGAAGACACTTTTTTTTTTGGAGTGTGACAGGTTCGAATCCCGGTCGGTATCTATAGCTTTCGGGATTTTATGTTGTCTAGTGCGTCCTCTAGTCCTTCTACTTCCTTCTTCTCCTTCTGTGAGCGCCAAATAATACTATGTGTGTTTACTTATGTAACTGTCTTTCTTTAGATATGTTTGTGTTGTTCCTAATGAAGATTAGTATAATCGAAACGTCGTTCGTTGTGTCGAAGCATACTTATTTTAATTATATTATTTGGTTTTTATCCCCCCCCCCCGTGATTTAAGTTACCATCGTGTAGTTCGTTGCAAGGCACGTACACTATGTCTATGTTTTGTATCTCTCATTTTTTCGCAGGAGTTACACATATCTGTTTTTATTTCCCATTACATATCCCCTCTCTGCTTCTGTAGGGCGACTGTTCAGTGAGAGGGTCACCAGTCGGCAGGGATGTGTTCACCTCTTTTTAAGAATGAATCCAAGGTTACCCGCTTTGTCCTGGATGATTAAAGTGGGTCACCAACGAATCATTAACTTGATTCCGGCTCATTTCCAGTTACAACTTACAGATGATAACTTTCTTACGCTTGGTTAATGTATTTGAGTAAGGTAAACCGCGCTTGATATAGTAGACTAATAAAAGTCGCTTAAAAGTCGACAGGGTCGATTTCATTGCACCGGGTTTTATCCCTTATGGCTCGGTCTCTTTCCGCAGCGCAGAAAGCGTCGCACAAAGCACGAACTCCGTAGCTTTAGCGACGACCCACAGGAGTCTCCGAAAACTTTTACTCGTGAACCAAAGAACGTGGCCTGGAATCGAACCCACAATCTTCGCAGCCTGAGTCAAACGGCTTGACCACTTCGCCACGGAGTCTCCCAGGTAGACTAATATCCTGATATAGACATGTGTCTTGGCTGTTCTGATAAGATCTGTTCGTTGTAGCAATCTGATTTTAATTATAACTGTATGCTGCAGCATTCTGATTTTTATAACTGTTCGTTGAAGAAATCTGACTATTGATAATAGTTGTTCCTTGTAGCATGCTGATTCTAATTAAAACAGAACGCTGTAGCATTCTTATTTTAATTATAACAACTGCTTGTTGACGTAATCTATTGACAGCAACTGTTCGTTGTAGCATTCTTATTCTGATATCTATTCGTTGCAGTATTCTGGTTCTAATGATAACTATTTGTGGCAGCAATCTGGCTGTATTGATAACAATTATTCGTTGTAGCATTCTGCTTCACTGATACAAGCGTTCGCTGTAGCATATCCGACTGTCTATGCTAAATAAAGGTTATGATCCCAGTTCTCCTTCCACGTTGGCATACATAACCCCAAGTTAATGTATATCATAAAAGCAGTAGCTAGTTTTATTATCATGGCACACTCCTACAGTATTCGGCGGAAGGAAACTGACTGCTGCTACGTTCTGTGTTCTCATTACTGTAAGTTGGACATTGTTGTAGAAGGTGACTTCCCGCCTTGGGGCGTTTGCCAAACACACAAACACTGATATGACTCGTCTTTCTTTAACTTGGGATATAGTTAAAATTTCTATCTGATGTCATTCCTATAAGCGATCTAAAGATTAAGACTTGATCTGCCTTTCAAATCTGATAAGCATCATTTTGCATATAGTCACTGTGGTCTTTCGTTCAATAAAAGCTTCTTATGAGTCTTTATATGGGCTTTTGCTGTTGTCGCAAGTTTGTGCTTACATAGGTGTGTTATAGGTTACCAGTGCTCTAACCGTTTTAACACTAAGCTACCAGTGCTGTAAGCATAAGCGCATTAGGCTGCCAGTGTTCAACTCGTTAACGTGATAATCGACCCGTGCTCTAAGCGTTAACACACTAATCTACCAATGCTCTAAGCATTAACGCACTAGCCTACCAGTATTCTAAGAGTTAACACATTAATCTACCAGTGTTCTAAGAGTTAACACACTAATCTACCAGTGCTCTAAGAGTTAACACATTAATCTACCAGTGCTCTAAGCGTTAACACCCAAATCTACCAGTGCTCTAAGCGTTAACACATTAATCTACCAGTGCTCTAAGCGTTAACACACTGATCTACCAGTGCTCTAAGCGTTAACACATTAATCTACCAGTGCTCTAAGCGTTAACACACTAATCTACTAGTGCTCTAAGCGTTAACCCATTAATTTACCAGTGCTCTAAGTGTTAACACACTGATCTACCAGTGCTCTAAGCGTTAACACATTAATCTACCAGTGCTCTAAGCGTTAACACACTGATCTACCAGTGCTCTAAGCGTTAACACATTAATCTACCAGTGCTCTAAGCGTTAACACACTAATCTACCAGTGCTCTAAGTGTTAACACACTAATGTGCCAGTGCTCTAAGCGTTAACACATTAATCTACCAGTGCTCTAAGTGTTAATACATTAATCTACCAGTGCTCTAAGCATTAACACACTAATCTGCCAGTGCTCTAAGCGTTAACACACTGATCTACCAGTGTTCTAAGTGTTAATACACTAATCTATCAGTGCTCTAAGCGTTAACACGCTAATCTACCAGTGCTATAAGCGTTAAGGCGCTAAGCTTCCTGTGCTTACTAGACATTAGCATATTAGGCTACCAGTGCTCAAAGCGTTTTAGGAGTAAACTACCAGCGACTTAGGCGTTACCGCGCTAGACTACCAACAACGTGGTCCGAGAGTTCTACATTCTGTCCCCGAGCTGTAATAGGGGCATCAGAGGTTTCCCGGAAAGAAATCCGCAACGAGGCAGACTCGTGTTATAGGGTGGCACAGGTGGCCGACAAGCCAGCGCCCGGTGTTGGGACACAAGTAATTATGGTCGGTTCACGCCGAACTGGTATCATTAGCCGACATACATCAATAGACAATCTTAGGAAGAGGTCTGAGCACCTATGGGCTTGACCGGAGGGCAATGATGGTAACCTGTTTTGATAATCCAGTTAAAGGCCGGGGTTGCTTTATCTAGCGGGAGGCTGCATGAGACAGCAGACGAGATTCCAAAGAAATGTTTCCCCAGAAACATGAGGCAAGAATACGTATTCTTTCACAGGCACTGTGGTCAACACCAGAAGACAAGGAACAGGTGAAACCACAACTATTCCACAACATTTGCTTTGCTTTACAGATGAACAAGCTGCCAAATAACTTTCGCCGCTAATTTAGCCAGATCACGATATATTCCAGTTTGTCTCTTTCCATGTTATTGTCAAGAACGCTGCATGTTCCATTCGGACATTTGCCACAATTTTCCATCGCATCTTAAGATTACTTAGTTGCGCTATTGATTGTATTTGTATGTATGGATGTGCATGCAAACATAGAATGTCTGTGCAAATGTGTATACGTGAGCATATAAACATACATACATCTTTGCATGATTAATATATGCATGATATGTATGGCTCGCCATAGGGGATGGACTCCCTGTGGTCAGATTAGTGTCCTAAACCTGCGACTGGCCTAGCAAGCCAGCAGGGGATCTTCATACTGCTCGTAGAAAAACTAAGAGATGAGATGAGATATGTATGTAAACTCACGTAATACACTAATGCACACGGCGATATCACATAGACGGATATCAAGATACACTTAATATCTAATTTAATAAGAACGAAGACTAGGTGCGTTGTTTTGAATGGACAGTCACGCGTATCTTTAGAATCACGCTGTGCACTGTTAATTCACAATATAATTGTAAAACTATCACAATGATGTGCAGATGTTAGAGAGCCGGACGAAAATATTCAAGCCATCTGCATCACAAATGCAAAGGGCAGCAACTTGCAGACAAGGGACAGCATAAGACATCGCGAAGGGAGGTAAATTAGAAAACACATTCGAATCTCTTAGACCCACAGTATTGAAACTTGGGCAAACTTATTTCATTACGGCGTAGGCCCTTAATTGACAGAGTCTATTTGGGGGGAAGACGACCGGACTGGCATAACAATTCCATAGCAATTCCATTCCATGGGTGTGAAGTGGGCTCTAAGAGCCCGATAACTGTCCATCCAAATCTCTCCTCTCGGATTTTGCCCGACGCACTCGACGCTCTCTCAGCGCTACCCTCGGACGTGCCCAGCTTCGAGGCGCCCATTTTGCTCGTTCAAATTTGCTGCTCGATGTAATGGTAATCAAATTTGACGAGGCGTCCTCTGAATTTTTCCTTCTTCTGTTAGGGGAGTTTGCCGAACAAAAGTGGACGGGGGGCCGGACAGAACGATCAGCCCAGTTTCAAAGGCTCTTCAAGCAGCGACGGCCACACACCAACATCTGCCCTGCCACGCTGCAGCTACAACCTCTCATGGCCCAACGTGCACCTCTGGCAGTTTGACTTCTGATATTGTTTTTAACCTAATCCATCGCCAGCCAATCACCATGCGTTGATCTCGTTAGTAAATACATGACTAAAACGCCCCTGGCGCTTTTATATATTTCTTTTTAAGTTGCTAATTTTTATAACCTTTATTGCCGCCGTCCAATAGTTTTCTTTGCATGATTTCCATCTGAAAATGTGTAATATATAGGACAGTCTATACGCTGCGGAGAAAGAGTTAGGAACACAATTCGCAATCCCTTATACCGCGATAAAAAATAAAAACTGCTGCGGGCGATTTGGAAGCAGACAGCCTTACGTTGGTTTTCATATAACCAATACTCAACGTAAACTTGCCAAGAAATCACAAACAGCCAAAAGTGCTGGGATTGACCGTAAAGGATATGAAACTAACTTTACGCTCATGCCTGGGTAATCAATGCAGTTTCACAATCCCGACATACCGGGCCAAAAGTCAGTCACAGGCGATTTGGGAGCTGATCGCTTTGTGTTGATTTCCCCAATGAGAGCGTCTGCCGTTCAGAATCAATAGCAAACTACTGAACGTAAATTTACCTGTCAGATTCTAAAACAGCCAGTAAATGCAAGTTCACAATAACAAAAACAAAATTCACCCAGTCTCTTCTTGTTGGCTGGTGTGTATAGCTACACATCAGATGTGTATTATAATTATAATAAATAATAATATTGCCACTGCCGATGATGCACGCGCCACCGCCACCAACACCATATATATATATATATATATATATATATATATATATATATATATATATATATATATATATATATATATATAAAACACTACTATTACCATTACTACTACCACCACCACCACAACCAACACTATTGCTACTACCACCACCACAACCAACACTACTGCTGCTGCTACTATTACCTTTTATTCAACCGTGTACCGCCTTTCCCTGGCTACTTGTTCACTTGGTGACCTGAACTGTTCTACACCCCTTCACAACAAATTACAGTATCAACTAGCGAATGCAATCCAGCCATACCACGGAGGCGCTTCCATTCCCAGACAATATGAATGTCCGAGGACGTTAACTCTCACACTACTTATCCAAACTTGTCTGCCCCTTATCCGGGCACTCGTTCATTAGGTGATGACGACAGTAGTGTTTGTAACGACGCTAATCCGGACAGATAAAGCATTCTCCAAAACGCCATTCAGAGCCAGCCTGGCCGCAACAGTATTTGCAAATATGGGTCAACCAGGCCTTCTTGACTGCGGATATCTAAGGACTCCTCTACTCACTCTCCATCCCTCTTCTCTTACTCTCTATCAGCTCTTCCCTCACTTTCTATTAAGCGTCACTCGACCAGGACGCGGTGTCCTTCACCATTAGAAGGGCCTGATCTCCAGGCTACAAATCCGGCATCAACAACTTCTTCAACCCCTGACTCCGCCGCGGCCAGGCCGACGGGCCATGGAGGAAATCAAAACGTTTGTGGATGGCCGTTTAAAAATAAAACGAGTGTGAAGTGAATTTAAGGCATGTTTTGAGAAGTCCGTTTATCTCCGCCTATTAGATTTGAGAATGTCCGAGAAATATGAACAAGCACAACTGATAGCAGCGATAAAGAGACTGATATCAGCGGAGCAGGACAGGAAATCAACACTGTTATCATCATCAAGTGCATTAAGGTAGGCTGCCATGATTCCTTAATGCTCTCTATTGAGTTAAGTACCGACATCATTGCACTCAGGACATTCCCATACGTGCTCCGTCCCCTCGTTCAACAGCCAGCGAAAAGTCATACTACTAATCGTTCCCACCGCTATCTGATTTACAGTTCTGCTGTCCTTCCCTCTCAATTTTGAGATTTTTTTCAAGAACCCCTACCGATCCCCCGCAATCTGATTCTTTCCATATACAGGTTCTCAATCTATTCCCCCGCCTTCTCCACCTGGTCTCACAAACGCAGACCACCCTCCCCCCCCCCTCCTTGTCCATGGGCAATCTACCACAAAGAGGTGCATTCCATGCCAGCATATCAGCCTGTTCATTCCCCTCTCTATTCAATAATAATAGTTTGCATCCAAGCAGTTGTCAGCTGAGTCTGTGAAATGACAGCGCTTCCACATGTTGTTGGCCTGAGAGCAAGGAAGAACAAGTAGCCAACCTTTCCTTCACTTTCGCAGGTGATGAGCCTGGATGTCGAACCCGCATCCGACGGTGCCCATGTGATTATCAGCGCAGTTTGCTATCAACCACACTAACGCGCCCACTTCTCTATCCCGTGGTGAGTTGAAACAGACTGCCCAATTCATCTCTCCATGCTGCCTACCCGCGTTGCTTTCTTCTGTAACATTTGTCCACAACTTTTCCCGCTAGCAGTATAAGTTGTGCGCTTTCCTACCAAGACCGGGGTCCGGGTTCAATCCCCAGCAGTGCCATGATTTTTTTTTTTTTTTGGGGGGGGGGGGGGGTGCTCTGCGGTGAACTCAGCCTCATAAACATGGGTGCTAAACACTGTTCACGATTTTCTTACTCAGCCTCATAAAATGGGTGCTAAAAACACTGTTCACGATTTTCTTACTCACTCATAAAAATGAGGTGCTAAACACTGTTTACGATTTTCTTACTCAGCCTCATAAAAATGGGTGCTAAACACTGTTCACGATATTCTTACCCAGCTTCATAAAATTGGGTGCTAAACACTGTTCACGATTTTCTGAAACTTGTCGGGGAAGATAAGGCCCCGAGGAAGGGAAATTGACCATCCACGTCATATATCGTGGCCCAGAATATAAAGTCGCTTAAAAGACAATAGGGTCGACTTCATTGCACCGGGTTTTCCCATATGGCTCAGTCTCTTTCCGCAGCGCGGAAAGCGTCGCACAAAGCACGAACTCCGTAGCTCCAGCGACGACCCTGACGAGTCTCCGAAAAAATTCACTCGTGAACCGAAGGATGCGGCAGGAAATCGAGCCCACAACCTTTGTGTCCCGAAGCAGACGGCCTGACCACTTCGCCACGGAGACTTTCGGTGACAATAGCCGGCCTAGAATATATTACAGTCTAACACTTAGCAATTTAACAATAGTAACCGCAATGGAGTTAACTTTAGTATCAGGGGCGCTGAGATTACCGTGTCAGCTGTTGGCCCGTCCAGACCTGCAGTTTCGTGGTGAGCACTGGACGAGTTTGTATACAACAAACACGGGCCGTACACTCTCTCCCTGACCCAGAGGCAGTGGATCGTTCTTATTTTCTCGGACAAGGGCCAAAAATCGTGTAGACTTGCACGATCCAAGTTAGTATGTAACGGGCTCTTTTACAAACGTTAGCAGCACTGGGTATTTGGTGACAGAGCCATATTTATATAGATCAGCCGGCACTCGGTCGGTGGTGTGGTCAGTCTCAATGGACCGTCTTTACTTCCCAATTCCTGGTACACATTAAAGACTGGGTCGATCTGGGAGCTCGTCTCAACTTTTAAATTTAA
This sequence comes from Cepaea hortensis, assembly GCA_963921405.1. Lineage (NCBI taxonomy): Eukaryota > Metazoa > Mollusca > Gastropoda > Stylommatophora > Helicidae > Cepaea > Cepaea hortensis. The sequence goes on along the minus strand of OY992894.1, from coordinate 82,468,942 downwards.
CTAATATATAAAACTGTCATTTACTGCCAATATAGTACCTTGCGGTGTATGGCAGAGGGGTCTTTGAGCCTCAGGAATTAAGGCCGCCTGGCTATTGCAGTCGCCGCGAACTGCGCAGGTTAGGATTTTCTTTTTGCCCCCGACAGAAAAAATCCCACACCTTACCGAGGGATCGAACCCGGGTCTCCAGATATAAAACTACCCGTATAGAAAATACCTATGGCATATGTAATTCTTCTTTTGTATGGATGTGAAGCGTGGATAATGAGCAAACAAGCTGAAAAACATCTGATGGCTGTTGAAATGTGGTTTCTGAGGAAAATGCAAAGAATACCATGGACAAATAGAACAACCAATGATCAAGTCCTACAAGAAACAAATGAAAACCGTAAACTGATTAGAGACATTAGACGTAGACGGTCGGAATTTTGTGGGCATGTTATGAGAAGAAATAAATTGGAAAAATTGGAGACAACTGGCAAGATCGAGGGGACGAGAACAAGGGGAAGACAGAGAAGAAAATACCTAGATGGCTTGGCCTAGTGGTATGGTCGCTGATCCACGACTCTGGTGATCGAGTGAAATGGCGAATCATGACCGCCCACACTTATCGGCGTGGCACATGGCGGATGGAATTCTTCTTCTTTTACTTTCACCCGATATGTAATTCGGATATGCACACAAATTTGGGCACCCCCCCCCCCCCTCCGGTGTTACGGAGTTCATCATCATCATAATTTTCCATTATTGCCGTCAAGCGTCGTGGGGAGGAATAGTTGACGTTCCAGATCCCGGTAGGTGGCGCTGGATAATTGTGCCATGTCTTTGATATCGTTAATCCATTGTCATCTCGGGCGTCCTCTCGCTGCCGTATTAGATTTTTCGGCGACAATATCCGCCGTCCATTCGGTGACATGTTCAGCTGTCCTTTCAGTCATATTGCCCGCTTTCCTGTCAGCGACAAATTCCGCTGTCCTTTCAGTGTTACACACTTTCCTCTGTAGTGACGACAACAAAACACATACAGTCTCGAAGCAGAGACCTTCTGTAGGTGTGTGGAGTCTTGGAACCATCACATTTTTAGCCCTGAGTGCATCAATGGGCACTTGGCCTCTGTATAGTCAGGACTGTATATCCCATGTTTCACATTTTCCACTATTACAAGTCCATATAAAGAGTCCAAGGAACATAACATGAAAATCAGCATAAGTAAAACAGACGTAATGACTATAACCAAAGAAGAAAAAAAACAACAAAGATGCACCTGATAGAACACCTCCTGAAGCAAGTAGAGCGCTTCAAGTACCTAGGAAGTATAATATCAAATGGCAAATCATAACACGAGATTTAAAAAAAAATATAGATGCAATAAGGCAAAGCAACTCGTCTGAAAAACGGCACCAATACTAAAGAACACATATCAATAGATACTAGAAAAACACTCTACAATATAATCTTCCTACCAACACTATGCTACCAATGTTAAACCTGGACAATGACAGAAAAATATAAAAACCAAATATTACAACAGAAATAATATTCCTAAGAGGAATACTCAATGTATCAAGAAGAGAAAAAACCAGAAATGAATAAATCAGAAGTAAATTGAGGGTTATAGCAGCGCTAGATGTAATCAGAAAACAAAGTTAAATGGTCCGGCGATATAATCAAGCTACCAACTAACAGTATACCACAACAAGCAATGATGTACAGACCATTTGGAACCAGAAGAGAGACCGACCATGTAAACATTGGACGGAGGGGAGGGAATAGCATCGATACATGAAGCCCATACACGGGCATTCTCTCGCTGTTTATGCTTCATCTCGACACCGCAAGGTACAAAAGGAACCAGAGGAGATGAGATGAGACAATGAAAATTTGAACGTTTAATATTTTCTCTGTAGTCCGCCGTTTAACACATTCTGTCATTCACTTTGTCCTCCAGCAACGACATTGATCCCGTCTCCCTTCTCGCTGTCACAACCAATCAAAACATACTCACTCCCCAACATTAAAACCAGGTGGAGAAGACGGCAACGTCAGTCGGTGCTTTAATGACGTCATCAAATGTGGCTGTCACAATAATCTCCAGCCCGAGTTGATTCTGACAACACCAGCTCGGAAATCAGCAGCCGACAGCTCGAGCAGATCGGCGTCAACCACAGGGCCAGATCTGCCCGGAGCGAGCTGGGGCCTAATGCTCGGATGGCAACTGACAGACCGCCGACTCCCCCGTTAGGGATTCACAGCAACATATACATTTCACAGAAAAAAGATAAAGAATATGAGGGGAGGGGGAGAGAGAAAACAGAGGAGACAGCGGGGGGAGGGTGGGGGTCTGGTCTGATGGCGAGGCAGAAGAAAAGGTAGATCTCAAACCTTATTTTTCTTGAGATAAATATGCATATAAGAAGCACAAGTATGTGTGGGACAAGTAAACATGTGTGGGGCAAGTAAACTTATGTGTGGGGGCAAGTAAAAGTATGTATAGTAGAGTTGAAAGTCTGCGTAGTAAAGTAGCAAAAGTAAAAGTAGGTGTTGTAGAAATACAAGCGTGTGTATTATAAGTAAAAATATGCGTGTTAAAAATACAAGTGTGTGTAGTGAAATATGTGGTAGGAAAAAATCTGACAAGTGTGTGAGAGTAATCGTATGTGTTAACCAAACAAACGTATGTGCAGTGCAAGTACTGGTATGTGTATTGCAGACAGTGGAGTAGAATGACAATGAGGCTATCTTGTACAGACCGAAAGAACGAACTTTACTGTCAAATGGTTAAGAATTGGGCACATAGGCCCGCCTACTAGAGACCAATCCTGAGGTACTGAGTGCAGTGAATGTTACCTATGGCTCACATGACGGAAGCTGACATTTGTCCGGTATATTAAAAGACATCAGGTGCCGAGGTAACCCAGTGGTTGGGACGCTCCGCTGCCTGCGAGGCGGTCGTGTTTTTGAATTCTCTTCCAGGTAGAGATCGACTGTTTTAGCTGACGATGAAGAAGAAGAAGAAGAAGAAGAAGAAGAAGAAAAAGAAAAAGAAAAAGAAGAAGAAGAAGAAGAAGAAGAAGAAGAAGAAGAAGAAGAAGAAGAAGAAGAAGAAGAAGAAGAAGAAGGGAGGAAAGAGGATGAGGGGAGGAAGAAGGAGGAGAAAGGGAAGGAAAGGGGAAGAAGGGAGGAAGGAAGATGAGGGGCGGAAGGAAGATGAGGGGAGGAAGAAGGAGGAGAAAGGGAAGGAAAGGGAGGAGGAAGAATAAGAAAGAGGAGGAGGAAGAAGGAGAAGGAGACGGTGGAGAAGAAGGATGGGAATGGAAGAAGAAGAAGAAGAAGAAGAAGAAGAAGGAGAAGAAGAAGAAGCAGAAGAAGAAGAAGAAGAAGAAGAAGAAGAAGAAGAAGAAGAAGAAGAAGAAGAAGAAGAAGAAGAAGAAGAAGAAGAAGAAGAAGAAGAAGAAGAAGAAGAAGAGCAACAACGACAAGATACAATGAGAGAGAAAGAAAGAGAGAGAGAGAGGGAGAGAGAAGGAGGGAGAGACAGAAGGAGAGAGAGCGAGAGAAAGAACGGACGAACGAAAATCTTGAAAGAGAGAGAGAGAGAGAGAGAGAGAGAGAGAGAGAGAGAGAGCGAGAGAGAAGGGGGAGAGAGAGAGAAGGGGGGAGAGAGAAGGGGAGAGAGAGAGAGAGAAGGGGGGAGAGAGAAAGAGAGGGAGTAAAGATAACTGGAGAGACGACACTGAACTCCAAATACAAACAACAAGATGCCCATTCCTACTGGAAGCAACACTGAGGGCTTGGATCACAACCAGACGGCCAGCGTCTTAAACCCGCAAGAGATCATGACCATGGGGGGTCAATCCGCCAACACCAGCCCAAAGTTCACAGCTAATACACGGATCTGGGGATCCCTGTATTGGTCATATGACTGTTGGTTTTAGGTATTAATGATCCTCGGGAATCTTATTGGTGCGGGGAGAGAAGGCCGCCGAAAATCCCTTTTCTCCTCTCTCAGCTGCCAAGAACATCTGTACAGCGCAAACATCACCCACTCCAACAAGGACAATATTTTTTTACCATTAGGAGAGCTCAAAAATCCCCCCCCCCCCCTTTTTACAGTAGATCCGCTGCGGATAATAAGAAACATCTCGCTAACGAATTTGTCACCGAGGATTAGAAGTATCGTCATCACTACCACCCCAGCGTCATCACTACCACCCGTACCATAAATCGGGTGTCACCAGGGTGTTTGTTTTAACACTTCGTTGGTAACTTCGGAACGTCCAGACGCTGTAACAATACGCTCATTAAATACTCCACCGTGATATTGTCACGATGGTTAGTGTCTACCCAGCACCCCATGACGCTGGTTCTTACGGTTGTTGCGGTTGTCAGCCTCATGAAATATCATCAACTATTAAACAGGTGACCTACAACTGGTCCTGTTTCTGGCGGTACCACGTAGCTACCATAAATCAACGCTATCAGTCAACGGCTAAAATATTCATAACCAAATGCCACTGGAGTGACGTTTGTCAAACAATACACTGGGACTTAACGGCGTGTCCCTGGGTAATTACTGATTTAATTAAGCGCGTGCTGGCTCAAAAAGTAAATGGTCACAGCTTTCATAAAGCCCGAGCTTTCTCGATAGCATTATAGACTACTCCAGTTAATCATTACAGAACAGGAACCGTCTTTTCAAGATATCCTCGTATAAGTTCCTACTAACGCATAACAAAATGAGCCATCTTTCTAGATCGTTGTAGTAATCGCCACATACCCGTGACATAAGGAGGCAGTAGGAGCCATTGGGACGAATATGTGGCTGAGGGCTTAAGCCGACTACCTCGCGCTCCGACAGATGTGGGTTCGATTCCGTTCTCCGTTATTCATTCACGGGTGAAGATTTCTCGGAGACTCCTGGGGGGGGGGGGGGTCGTCGTCGCTGGAGCTACGTAGTTCATTCTGTGTGCGACGCTTTCGGAAGGCTGTCCGGCGAAAAGAGTCAGAGCCATATGGGATAAAACCCGGTGTACTGAAGTCGACCCTCTCGCCTGCAGACCCTTGTGAAGGTAGTTGCCTAAATCTCCACTTCTGAAAACAAGAAGCCAACCCTCTAGATGACAACTGCTCTTAAACTAGACAGACCCTCTAGAGAGCAGCACAGCTCCTACAGGTGATGTTCAATCAAATTGTCATCTTTCTCAATCGGAGCATTAGTTCCCAGGGTCTCCCCAGTTAATCAGATCGCAGGAGCGGCTAAAATCAGGGTTATCCTTCGGGAAATCCATGTTCGAATCCTTGGTAAGGTTTGGATTATTTTGTCGGGGCGAAAAGAATCACCACAGTTTACGGCGACTGCACTAGCCAGGCGGCCTTAATTCCTCAGGCTCAATACCTCCTGCCCTACAGCGAAAGAGACTACGGGCAGTCTATGAGATGGTTAAGTACAATCCTTTTTGCAGTAACTAGTCTCATCTTCGTTGACTGCCACATTCCCGGGTCAAAGCAATGTAAGATACCGGTGCTATATCTCTTACGTGTTTTACTTTAGCTTACAATACCAAAGGTGTCCATAAAAGAATTGAGTGGCGGCAGCCAGAGGAAGTGGATCCATATGAAGAAACAGGTTGCCGCAAAGGGAGGATGAGACAGAGAAGAGAAGAGCAACGGAAGGACAAGTGACGCTATGCGGAAAATGAGACAGTGGAGGCAAAAGAAGCAGTGGTTTCGGCAGGGGTGTAGGAGAAGGAGGTCGAATCAGGAAAATGTCGTAGGTGCAACCAGCAGACGCAAACGGTGACGGCACAAAAAGTAAATGTCGTTCGCAAAAGGAGCAGCAGCCGCAGTTTACAAAAGACGCAGTACAGTAGGTAGTCAGTCCATGAATAAGAGAAAGGCCGTAACAAAATAAGTAAAGTATCCTTCTTGAGCAGTGCACAATCCACGCCATGGGGTTAAATTGGGTACATAGTGTTAACTCCATGTGTGTATAGACCCATCGCCACTCAAACGGTGATGTGGTTAATATCAGGCCGGCCGCTTGTGCTTCCCAGAACACATTCTTGTACCCGTTTTAGGCTAGGTCGAATTGGGAGCAAAGGTCAATTTTCTTTTAAACCCCGCCTTGACAGCGATTCGAACGCATGACGACCGGGCGGGCACTAAGCTTGCTAACCCATGTACTTTTTTTTTTTTTTTTTTGCATATCCTTTTACAGGACTTAGCTGTCAACACCAACATCTTTCAGCTGTATGTTGATTTCTTGGCAAGATTACGCTCAGTAGTTTGCCATTGCTTTCTGAGCGGCCGGCATAGTATCCCGCAAGTCACGAGCGGGGGTCGAACCGCCTCAGCTCTCGCTCCGCTACGAGACTCTGCGTGATAAACAGGATTACAGAGAGAAAGTGTTGTAACCCCACAGCCAGAGAGACCGGCTCCCATGTACTACAGTGTGTATTTTAATAACTGGAGTTTTTAAAATATTTCCGTTCCAAGTTTTGTATTCACCGTCTGTACATAAACGACAAACACAAAACTTGGAACGGAAATATTTTAAAAGCTCCACGGTTATTACAAATACACCCTATACCTCGGACCCTATAAGAAAAAGTGCCCACAGCAAAACAATACGAGACGGAACCTGCCTTCAAAGACTACTGCAAATACGGGGGCGGCAGGAACCTGGTTTGAACGCAGGTCTGTACCGATGAAGGCCGACCATGAATCACCTGGTCGTGTACTTAAGAAGTTTATATTTCAAGTGTGACATCTGTTTTCCCAATGAGACTCGCCGGGACCCGACTCTCCGCGGCCCAGTGAAACCATACGCCACACAAGACTATGTCCACAGTGGCGCGCTTGACTACCAGCCGCGCGCATGTTTATTTTCATTCCTAACGCCAACACACACAAGACCACATAGGTAAACCCAACACTTGACGGACGACAAGTCTACTTTCTCTCCCTCTTGAGCAGCACTTGCGGGCATTGTCACTGTGTCAACGGTCAATGGGTACGTTCATATATGGAATCGGAACGTCGCATTTCTCCTCGGGGGAAAAACGCGTATATCTTCATTATACAAAAATGACTTTACCTGTGCGGAGCTGCGGTGTAAGCAAGCAAGGGCCCAATGTAAAACTGTTACTCTTAAGCATATACAACTACGTTTGCAAGTGTCAAATTTGGAGTGTTCTTCGCGCTATAAAGAAATATGTTACTTCGTGGCGAGGCCCGGTGTCGTTTCAATTCTCCCACACGCGATGAAAGGTAAAATAAAATCTTAACTAATTCATAGAGCAAACAGAATCAACGTACGGATACATCTATTAGATAACTTGACTTTGAAGATGAAAGTAAAGTATATAAACTGAAAACAAGATGTCGACAAGGATAAGACGTGATATGCACAATAAGAGAGTCCTACAAGAAACAAATGAAACCTGTAATTTGGTTAGTGAAATTGTCAAGATTGTTGGGCTGTGTTATGAGCAGAAATCGTGAAAACATAGTGACAAATGAAACTCGATGGGTAAAGAGTAATTGGGAGGAAAGAGAGAAATATCTGGATGGTTTGGTCATATGGTATAGTCAGGTCAAGATTACACACCTGAGCCAAGACTGTGATTGTGTGGGATGGCCGAACCGTGACCATCCACGCTTATCAACACGGCACATGATGATAACAATCTCTCTCTCTCTCTCTCTCTCTCTCTCTCTCTCTCTCTCTCTCTCTCTCTCACACACACACACACACACATATATATATATATATATATATATATATATATATATATATATATATATATATATATATATATATATACCAAATGATTAGTAATATTCATGAACAGCACTGCTACAGGTCTTAGTCAGATATGACTGAGCTACTGTATAACAGCAGAAGGTACTACTTGCTTTCTGTTAGCGCCGAATGTTGGGCGGCGCTTACCAACCCCGACACCCTATATTGTGCCAACGGTTTCGGGCGGAGGAGTGCAACTGGGAGGTTACAAGCTTTACTAAATGCCATGGCGGGGCACACCAGACCCTAAGCCTTGGTCGGCAACTGGTCTAGGATGGAAGTTCTGACAGGCGGACAGTTAGAGCTTTGTTTTGCTGATCCGGCAGCTTATGCAGCTTGTCTTGTTCCAAACGCATTGGTGTTACCTTTCCTCTGGAGTAAACTAGATAGGCCGAGAGAGGGATCATGCAACATAGGAAATACATGGTCTCTAAATTCAGCCCAGGCTTTGTATTATGGAGAGGTATAACTCCAGTTAACAAACTATCGTCTGTCAAGACGGCAAGGTGCCAGTCAGTCAGTCACTGTTACAATTATGCTCTAGCACAGGGTTGGCAATGTCCCCAGAAAAGACCATCCACATCCGAAGAACTGCCATTGCGAGGGGCGAGAAGGAATATCAAAGACAGACTGCCCATGATAAAATGGCGACAAAGTGGTAGCTGATTAGACCACATTTTCATGTTCTTACATCACCATCAAAGCTTTGATTCACCATAACGGTCGTGTCGGGGTTTCACTTCATCGAGTGCCTAGTCTAGAACAGACACTGGCGATCATGACACTTCAATCTTCTGTCATCTGAGATGTTAACGATGTTGGTGTTGCTAATATTATTTCCTGTCCAGTTGTAATTTTTCACGTCCATTTTATATTATGACCCCTGCATACGGCTTATTTCTTTCTTCGGCCTCTTCTGTTGATATGGCGTAGGAGCTCAGGCCAACTGCACACAAAAATCCCCACCCCCATGTCAATACGAACTCATGACCGCCGGGTCGATAGGCGAGCGCGTTAGCCACTACGGTACCGTAACTTCCAAGACACTGGGCAACCTCAGCCCATGGTTGCCCCGGGAAGGTTAACCCGGTCAACAAATGCCCGGAGAAGTCAGATGTGTCGGCCTAACGGCGCAAGAACGCAGCTCTGCTGTAAACAGGAACAACGCAATTACGTCAACAACAACAAAAAAAATCTCCTGAAGAAGAAGAAGCCCATGGGTTGCCTCCCAGGCGTGCTAGTAGAACAAGACTTTACTATCAATCCCCTGATGTTGGATGCCGTGCTACATCCATATGTCTTTGTGACAGTTCTCTGTGCACTTAGGTGCAACACAACTCTGACTTGGTTGGCCTCTGCATCCCTTGTCGACAATCATTAAATCATGATGCGCCATGAATTGACGAAACACGATGTTCAAAGCATCTATAGAGAAGGTCGTTTACCATTAATTTCCTTCTTAGCAGTAAACACGCTGGTCGATGGTCGCTGCCGTTGTCTTCACAAAGAGATCATTTGTCTACCGTCGTGAAATCGGAGACCATAACGTACCTATCTGTCGGTTGCTCTTAAACCCCATCCACTACCCGCACGCATGGCTTCGCCTACTGCCCCAAACGGATACTCTCAAGGCTGTCCCTTAGGCTTGCGGGGGGAAGGAGACACCTTACTTCTTTGATATGCGATTTCCCCATACTACCACGCCAACAACAACAAGTTATTGCCCAAAGCTGAAATCTTCTCTGTTGAGTACAACAGTCTGAACATTGCTCTGTGACACTTACTGCCTAATTTTACCAGTTTTCTTTTGCAGCTCTGCTCATTATTTTCATTCCGTAGATTCACCACAGAACTATCCGAATCTGTCTCTTAATTTTGTTAATGTAGCATATTTCTGAACCGTAAAGCTATTGCCATTATATGCATTATCTTCTTCTTCTTCTTCTTCTTCTTCTTCTTCTTCTTCTTCTTCTTCTTCTTCTTCTTCTTCTTCTTCTTCTTCTTCTTCTTCTTCTTCAGCGTTCAGAGCCATTGAGGTTCTATGCTGCAGATACAATCCGTCTTCATTCGTCTCTCTGGTTGACCTTCCCTTGCCAGTCGTTGATTTCAAGTGCTTGTAGGTCTGTATATATATATTATCTCTCCACCGTCTTCTTGGTCTACGCATATGCATTATGGTTTCGTAATTAGGCATTTATGCTTGATTATATGAACAATTACTGTTCCTATCTTTTAAGGAACACAGCTGCGGGCGATTTGGCAGCAGACCGCTTTGAGTTGGATTTTTTTACGAAATGGTATAGGTGCCGGTCGTTCAGAAAGCAATAATAGCAAACTATTGACGTAAACTTGCCAAGAAATCACAACAGCACAACATGCTGGTGTTGACTGCGACGTCCTGTACAGGATATTCAACTATCTTTTAAGGGAACAAAAGCGAGCAGAAAACATGAGGAGACGGGGAGACTGAAAAAGAATGGGAAGATAGGAAGATGGAGAGGGGAAGTGAGATATAAGGAAAGACATGACTATACACAACAGCAACTAGTAATATAGCTAACGATTAATCATGTGACAAATACTCTGAGGATGTCCAAATATGAAATATTTCACGTACACCAAACCACACCATCAAAGCTTAGCGGCCCAGCTCCCTTACTAACCCGGCCATCTCTCAGCAAGCCGGCAACACAGCCAGATACCCGGGCAGTTGACTGGGGCTCGGTGCGGCGACAACCGCGCAGAAAGCAACACATAACGACCACGGTAGCCCAGCTGACAACCTTGTATCAGCCCGCATGTACAAACAGACCAGAAACTCCTGGGCTCAACAGCCTGAGAGCAACGTCTTTCTTTCCCAGGCGCGGAAGTGCTCGTGAAGGAGTCTGAGTCAACAAGGCCTTGAAACCTGATCTCATACCAGGTGGCCAAAGAGAGAGAACGTTATAATAGAAGCTAAAAAGAAAAACCAGGTATGAAAAACCCCAGCGAGGCCTAATTAAGGCGACCAAACACCGCATTTGAATAGGCACATATAGATACGAATTATTTTCCTACAGTTAATGAGTGCAAGCTCGACCTCTACCCCCACTCGTGCTGCTAGGATAATACACCACCCATATTCTGTAATTGTGGGTTCAGGTGGGTAACAGCTTTGGCTAGCGATGACATCTTTTAGTCCTGAGCAGTGCGTCATAAACTGCCTCTCTCAAGTGAACCCAGGACATCGCGTGATGTGTTCTCGAAGTTTTCAGATTTGGTCACAACATACTAAAGAAATCTGGCTTCCCGACTGGCCACTTCTACTGTATATTCAGCGTCGTTGAAAATAATGTTTATTTTCCTTGTTGTAAACCTTGGACAACTGAAGGTGATACGAGTGTCTAGCTAGTCATGCGCAGTAGCACGGCTGTTCCTGTGCTGCGGGTAAATCAACAAGAACAGTCACAATAGTAAGTTTTACCAGAACACTGTCACAAGTGACAGAATGGACGTTGTGGCGAGGACACACACACACACGCACACACACACGCGCACACACACACACACACACACACACACACACACACGCGTGCACACGCGCGCGCACACATACACACACTTAGACAACTACATCTAAAACAAATTACCACAAAAAGGTCAATTAGCTGAGGCCCTATAGCCGCCTGATCCTAGGGACACAAATAAAACTGAGTCATCCGTGGGTAAATATTCGAAACTAAGGGCCAAGAGCATCGTAGATCGGTTGACCGGAAGTGACTTAGTCTAGACAGTGTTCGCCAACGGGGAATATGGGTAGAAAAAACTATTCCTTCAGCGAGATTACGGTGCCCGCCTGAGGTTCATCCCAGCATAGGGGCGGACATTTTGTCGAGGATCCATTAGTGAATAAATCCTCTCTCTGATCTCTTGGCCAATGCGATCAGATACCTGACCATTTCAGATAGGGCGGAACACAGGAGACACTGCAAGCTGTGCACACCTTTAAAATGCCAAGGCAGTAGGAAATCGCAAAGAGTAGGCCCTAAATTCCAGGTCTTGGCAAAATTGTTAGGAAAGAAAACCTAACTACGGACAGAGCGCGTTACCTTAGATGGAATTTGTATAACGCAGTAGTTCTCAACCTTGTTTGGCACATGCACCCTTTCACCATATGTTCAGAATGTCACATCCCCCCCCCCCCCACCACTTCTCCCCCTCCGATATTTCCCGTCATTGAAATATCACATTACACCATGCGATCTTTATCATTTTAGTTTGGGGTGTTCCTTAAGACCTTAATAGTAGAAAATTATACAGTATACGTAAAAATTTAAGCTGAATTTATAACAAGTCTACACGTCTATATAAAACGTGGTCTGCGGGTCTACTTACGTTATAAAACGAATTTGCTGAAGATTGAGAAGTACAGAACCGTAAAGTATGGAGGGAAAAACTATATCAGGTAATCGGTTCTAGTATTAACGCGATCTTGAAATAATTGGAGAATAAGTTAGTTAGTTAGTTAGTTAGTTAGTTAACAGATCATTCTCATTGCACATCGAACCATTCAGTCCATAAGTGCTCGGATCCCCTCCTCAGCCAATCTCGCAGCGTGTAGCGGCTCACGACACCAGTTCTGCGTTGGTTTATAACTCTTCTTTGGCTTCCTGCGTAGTGTTTTTGTTTGGCTACGCCTCTTTTAACTTGCTGTTCTCGCGGCCTGACCATGGTTGTAGATTCTCAGTCATCGTTTGGTTCGATTTACTTCTCGTAGAGCATTCAGAATGTCTGCCTGGTCCATGGCTCGTCCGCCTTCCACAGTAGCCTACCTGCAAGCCTGTCAGCCTGCTCATTCTCTTGTACACCCACAGTTCCGGTCAAGATAGCGGCGGACAGTTGTGTTGTTTTTTGACAGTTCCCTTTTCCGCGTAAGAGATGGATATTTTCATCTCTTGCGTGTAATTTGTGTGCCAGGATGTAAAACCAGGAGTTTCTACTCAAGATCTTCGCCGATGCTACGGAGTTCGTGCATTGGGCGAAGCAATCCTTGAGTGAATTTTCACAGCGTGTGTGTTTCTGTAGTGTTCAGTTTTTCAATTGGGGAACTGAACATCACGAGTACGCTTAATCTCCTCAGATCGGAGACACAACTCTCACACGTTATTAAAGAAATTGGACGATCGAGTTTTGTGTGGTCCTGAAGCCAGTTTGAGTCTGCCAATCTGTGGTCTTAATTTCCTCCGGGAAACCCTAAAATTCCTCATCAGTCGAGAACCACTGGTCTAGAGGAATGCATGTCGAAGTCGGACACATGGCCTTTGGTATGCATAACTAGGTGCTGCACACTCCACTCTAAACAAGACGAATGAGTATCAACAGAAGAAGCAGCAGAGAAAAAGAACAACGACAACAGCAAAAACAAGAGCGCTCGCTCTTAAACTTCCTGAGTGCTGAAGCCGAGCTAGTAGGTTCAATTCCTACACCGGTCATAAGGACTAAGATGTTGACTTGGGGACGTAAATTACAAGTACCTCAGAAGTCGGAGTGGGTTCACCTGATGGCGAGGGGCATTCGTAATAGGGAAAGCTAATCCACATGCAAACACCAGTCCAGTGCACTAGAAATGGTATCATGTATATGGACTAAAGCCAGCGAAGGTAACAAAAAAAAAACAGTAGGAGGAGGCGGGGAACAACGGCGGAGGATGTCGTGTTAAGAGGTGGAAAAAGGGAGAGTATAATCACTAATCATCATTATCGCAACGTGCCATGCCGATAAGCGTGGGTGGTCATGTTTCGCTATCTCACTCGATCATCAGAGTCGTGGATCAGCTCTGGTCTCGACCATGCCTCAAGGACAAGCCATCCAGGTATTTACTGTTCTGTCTTACCTTTTTCCCTCAATCTTGCCAGTTGTCACCAAGTTCTCCAATTTATTTCTTCTCATAACATGTTCAAAGAATCGTGACTGTCTACATCTAATTTCTCTAATCAGTTTACGGTTTTCATGTAGGACTTGGTCATTGGTTTTTCTGACTGTTCATGGTATTCTTTGAATTGTTCTCAAAAACCACATTTCCATAGCCATTATATATTCTTCAGCTTTGCTCATTGTCCACCCTCCACGGCACTTCACCACTCTTTTGTTTTCTCGTCGCAGTTGACATCTTTTTATTGGTAATTATGTTTTCCACCTTGCGAAAGGCTACCTTCGCCGTGGCGATTCTTGTTTTATTCTCTTCAAGGACACCTCCCATCAGATGTTATGAATGATACCAGATAGCTGTATCAATTCACGTGTTTAAGAATATTCCCATTTACGTGTATATTACAATGTGGTATTTCTTTCTCCCTAGTGACGACAATAATCTGTGTCATCTTACAATTTAATTCTAACACTAGTTGTTCCCTGTGTGCAACAACCGCATATATTAAATGTTGCAGATCCTGCTCATTGTTTGCAATCAACACTGTATCATCCGTACATCTAATGCCCCCCCCCCCCCCCCAAGTGATTCCTCTCATATCTCCTATAAGCCTAAAATATTTTCACTGTATATTTTACTAATGCGGAGCTTATAGAAAGATCTAGGCATATTCTAGCGAATCAAGATATGAGGAAATGACATTGGAGTTAGATATGGCTCAAGGAGTAAAAGCCTGATAATAGATTAATTAGAAAATCATTTATTTGTTTCTGGATGCGACACTGCAAAAGAAACAGATGGAAACATAAGTACACAGAAAAGAGACCGAGATAGATCGTGCGAGGCATGAGGGAGTAAATGTTAGAAGACAAACTAAATAACAAAGAGACATGAAAGCTACAGGTACACTGGATTGGAATCTGCCAAGTGATTGATTGGTTGATTGATTGATTTAGGAACCGACATCACAGCATTCGGGGTATTCCCATAAGTGCTCCGTCCCCATCCTCAGCAGCCAGTGAAGTTTACAGATGACGTGGCTAATCATGTCACTGTGGTGTTTGTGTTGGTGGATGTGTGGTTTGTAGCAGTACAGTCAGATGTGTGGGGACAGTAGGTGAGGGCGCTGCTGGTGGGGTGGAGGTGGCGGCAGTAGCAGCAGCAGTGGTGGTGGTGCTGGTAGTAGTAGTAGTAGTAGTAGTAGTAGTAGTAGTAGTAGTAGTAGTAGTAGTAGTAGTAGTAGTAGTAGTAGTAGTAGTAGTAGTAGTAGTAGTAGTAGTAAAAGCTGGAGCAGAGATTAGTCAATTAAAACGTCCATCAAATCTGCCTGAAGTACGGCTAAATAAAGACACGCCAGTGCAATGCACGCTCCACCCGGACGCACAACGGGTGACAACCTGCGAATATCAATGCTCTCAATCATAAAACATAAACTTCTCAAATTGGCCCGAGTCCTTCAGTTGAGATTTCCCGTTAAGCGATACCAATATTCATAATTCCCCATTGTCCCGGTTAACTAACTACGGACGCTCTGTTCTGGACTGTCTGGGAAACGAACGTGCGTTTTCCCGATATTCGATCAGAACTTGAAGAGTTCAGTCAAAATAAGTGACATATGGCATTTGAAGAAAGCAATACCAGGAACTGGTAGCTTTGATAAGTATCGCTAGCAAAGGCTGGCGAGTCCGTTTACTTTTCGACAACAGCTCCGGGAGCAATACGAACTTAAACCAACTGTGTAAAGCGAACAGTCCCTTTTCACTTGCACTCTTGAAACTGCAATTCTGGTCTTGCGTCGAGAAATCTGCGGAAACTGATGCCAGGATTATCCTCCGAATGTCAACTTCATTATCGGTTCTGAAGGGCAGTGAGCCAACTACTTGAGATGCCCCACCCAGGAATGAAGACAGAGGACCTGGCGGTCTGGTATCGCGCCATCAAGTATTGGCTTATGTCTTGGATGGTTAGCATCTCTCGCGGATCGGCTAAGGAGATTGGGTTTCCATGTTGTTTGCAGAAGAGGACCGTTGCAAACGACAAAACAGAATAAAGCGATCGATTTTTTCTTTGGGAGCTGGCATAAAAGAAAATTTCACAAGATAATACAATTTAAGAAGACGAAGCGTTCAGCGGTGGAGTGTGAGAACTAGGTAGAGCACGACACTGCACTTCTATCTGCATTTTTATTCCTTGGCAAATGAAGTGCCGTAAAGTATACATTTTCAGCACTGTATACAAGTTCAGAATCTGCACTAGTTCAATATATCATATTAGTCATTTATTTTTTATTTAAAAAAAATTTTTTTTTTGCGTTGGCCCGCTTTGAGCTCAAGTTTGTCCATACAGGGGCTACTATTTCTAGTGCACTGGACTTTCCCAAGTAAGGTCGAGAAGTCAATATTTGAGACCACCTAACCATGTAAGCGTTGAACCAGCTATTTCGGCATCAGCACACCGGATATTTAACGGCGAGCGCTCTTACCCATTCGGACATGCTGATCTCTCCGATCTAGTAATGGAATAATATCTGAAACAAATTAGAATGGGGATGGGGAGTGCGAAGTAAAATAACCACTGGGTTCGAGTCATTTAAAGTAATTTTGGGATAGAGTGGGTTAACGCAACTACTGTGATAGACCTGGTTAAAGTAACTACCGGGATAGAATGGGCTAAAGTAATTACTAGGATAGAGTGGGTTATATAACTACTGGGATAGAGTGGGTTAAAGTAACTACTGGGATATAGAGTGGGTTAAATTAACTATTGGGACACAGTATGTTAAAGTAACTATTGGGACACAGTATGTTAAAGTAACTATTGGGACACGGTATGTTAAAGTAACTATTGGGACACGGTATGTTAAAGTAACTATTGGGACACAGTATGATAAAGTAACAGATGGGGATAGAATGAATTCAAGTCACAACTTAGATATAGCAGGTGTGAGACAGAACTAGAGAATGCCATAGCTACACCGATCTAGGCTAGTATACCAGCTTGCTAGGATAGCCTGAGTTAGTAGTGACTACCGGAGATCAGCGTGGCCGAATGGATAAGTTCGCTCGCTCTTAAACTCCCAGTGTCCTGATGTTTGGAAGCGGGTTCAACCCCTACACCGGTTACATTGACTAAAATTATGTCTTCTCATCCTTTACTTTGAAACGTAAATTACAAGTGCTTTAGAAGTCAAGTGAATACTCCTGATGGCGAGGGACATTGGTAATTGCGAAAGCTAATGCACAGGCAAAATGCAGTTCAGTGCACTAGAAGTAATATCGCGTGTATAGGCCAGGCTTGAGTTTACAGCAAGCGAGCAAAAGAAACAACAAAATTACTAGATCCGACCACCTCTACTGTAAGCATGCATGCAACTTCACGAATGAGATAGTTCTCTAGTTCACTCTCTCCATCACTTTATCAAGCTCGCTCACCACAAGGTCCGTCTCTTCAGCATTTCCTAATGACAGGTACCCACATACCCGCCTGTCTGACTACTAGCCAGCCTATCATCCACCTACCTGTCAGTCTACATACCTACATATAGGCTGTATTGTTAGTGACTGTGCGGTGTTTGAAAATATTGCCGGTCCCAATTTTGTATTCACCCTCTGTTACAGTTCACGCTACATAATTTTTTTTTTTTTTGCATATCCTTTACAGGACTTAGCTGTCAACATCAGCATCTTTCAGCTGATTGTTGATTTCTTGGCAAGATTACGCTCAGTAGTTTGCCATTGCTTTCTGAGCGGCCGGCTCACATACCCCTAAGTTGCCGACGCGATTCGAACCACTGCTGATTCTCACCGTCGTCACGTTACTTACGAGAGTATACGAGATTACGGAGAAAAGTCGCTAACCTCTAGGCCAGGAAGCCGGTTTGCACCATAACAGTGTCATTAAATACACAGACATACTCGCGCGCACACACATCATAAGGCAACAGAAACTTAGGCATCATAAGGCAACAGAAACTTCGGCAGCATACACACGCATAATTTGCCTAACTAGTCACTAAAACTAGGAACTAGGCAAACCCCAGTCCTCTCCCAAAGATCTGCCCAGGCCCTCCTTCCACAAGACCCAACTGTAAGACGAAGCCACATAGAGGGGGAGGGACACCCTCACAACTTCAACCAGATATGCGGCGGTATTTCTGACACCAAGTGCTTTGACCCCCGGCCTGAAGACCTTTCCACCTCTGCCGCATTCGTCTGCTACCATTCCGGCTCTTCCCGCCAGTTTCCTTTGGGGGATTTTTTTCCTTCTTTTTTTCAGGAACACGCGAAGGCATAAGGGCCAATTACAGCTGCTCACCCAGAACCTGTCACGCGCTTATTACTCAGGATACATGTCTAGAAGCAGAGCTAAACCAGGCAGAAGTGCCCCTGACGTCACACAAGAGGCCGGCAAATCAGCCCGGTTTCTTCATTTTGGAGACGGTGACGAGGTGTTTGGGTGGGTGCAGGGACGAGAAGACAGAGAAATCATGTCCGCAGACGTTACCGCCAGAACTGGCACCAGTTCGGTGAAACGACGTATGTATGTCTGCCAATCTCTCTCTCTCTCTCTCTCTCTCTCTCTCTCTCTCTCTCTCTCTCTCTCTCTCATCTCTCTCTCTATGTGTATATATGTTTGTTGTTGAACTTGCAACGTTGCGCCCTATTAACGGTAACGATTAAAATAGAACATTTGTCCGCCAATTAAACAATACCAGTCAATTCTATGTCTATGTCAATGCTATATATATATGATACACTAAGTGTCTAAGTCAAGTCTATATATGTCTAGTATAAATTAAGCGTCGAATTCAAGTCTCTATATATAGCACACTAAGTTAGTTAGGTTCCAACTTCACGACAAAGGGTCGCCCCATAATGATCCGTTCCTGTGCCAGTGAATATCACACAATATGCCCCTCACTGCCCCACGTGTAACGTGAAACGTGAGTCTCGATCAGCCCACACAGGTATACTATGCATAATGCCGCTGCCAGAATGCCAACACAAAAGTCCACCACGAAAGATACAGTTCATCGTTTATGGAAGCGGCAGTCACTAGAAAACCAGCTACCATGCATTACTGCATAAGGCAACCTAGTTAGTTCAGCAACCGACTGACCGTCATTTTCCTGAACATGGTGTTCACAATACAAACAACAGTGGGCCATCAGTCAATTGCTAAGTGTCTTATCTTAGTCAAGCCTACATATCTAGTATAGGATGTATTTTAATGACTGTGGGGTCTTTGGAAATATTGCCGTTCAAATTTGTGTATTTACCCTCTTTGAACTATAGTATGTCCACATTTGTTTGCCTTCATTCACGATCAATTATTTTGAAAACTGTCAGTTGCATCGTTATGAAATTGTTCCAGCCGTCTTATATTTACCCCCACCCAAGGAATATGTCTTTGATAGGTCCAAAAACAACTTCAATCATTGAAAGCGGCGACATTCCTTTGATGTTTTGCTTAACAACTAGTGATTTCTCGCTAAAAAGTTATGTTTACGGTAATGTGGACCTGCAAATTCAGATGACAAACAAAGGCGTATCCGGATTCGTATGGGAGTGGGTGCAATGAAAGAAGTAGCTTACAATCGACAGGGTCGGCTGCATTGCACCGGGTTTTTATCCCATATGACTCAGTTTCTTTCCGCAGCACGGAAAGCGTCGCACAAAGCACGAACTCTGTAGTTCCAGCGACGATCCTCGGGAGTCTCCGAAAAAAATGCACTCTTGAAATGAATGACGCGGCTCGGAATCGAACATACAACCTTCGGAACCCGAGTCAGACGGCCTGACCACTTCACCACGGAGAATCCCGAGAGGGGTGCAATGTGTAATATTAGTAAAGACAGAGAATTTACAGAGGCACGGGGTAAATAATTTGTAAATTAACAGGAAAGTAGAAGGACTATATTTCTTACCTTATTTTTCATTTCCTTCTTGTTTCTTCAGCTGATGCTGATGCTGTAATGTTAAGGGCCTGCAATTCGTCTGAATAGTTGGAGCAAAATATCCCAGTAAGTGTGTACGTAGATTAAGTTCTGCGATCTGCTCAGACCTTAATCTGTGTCTGACGATTCCAGTAGGTTGATGATTGCTGTCGTTTGCATAAAATTCAATCCATCCTTTCTCCAATAGTCCTCTTCCTCTTTCAGCACATGGTCCAGACGTATTTTCCAGTAACTTTTATCAATATTTAATATTGCGGACAGACAGGCAGACAGACAGACAGAAAGGTAGGTAGGTAGGTAGGTAGGTAGGTAGGTAGGTAGGCAGAAAGGTAGGTGGGTGGGTGGGTGGCTGGCTGGCTGGGTCGGGCGGTGGGTCGGTCGGTCGGTGGGTGGGTGGGTGGGTCGGCCGGCAGACAGACAGACTAGATAGATAGATAGATAGATAGATAGATAGATAGATAGATAGATAGATAGATAGATAGATAGATAGATAGATAGATAGATAGATAGATAGATAGATAGATATCTGTCGGTCGATCGGTGGGTGGGTGGGTCGGCAGGCAGGCAGACAGACAGACAGATAGATTAGATAGATAGATAGATAGATAGATAGATAGATAGATAGATAGATAGATAGATAGATAGATAGATAGATAGATAGATAGATAGATAGATAGATAGATAGATAGATAGATAGATAGATAGAAAGATAGATAGATAGATAGATAGATAGATAGATAGATAGATAGATAGATAGATAGATAGATAGATAGATAGATAGATAGATAGATAGATAGATAGATAGATAGATAGATAGATAGATATCTGTCGGTCGATCGGTGGGTGGGTGGGTGGGTCGGCAGGCAGGCAGACAGACAGACAGATAGGATAGATAGACAGATAGGATAGATAGATAGATAGATAGATAGATAGATAGATAGATAGATAGATAGATAGATAGATAGATAGATAGATAGATAGATAGATAGATATCGGTCGGTCGGTCGGTCAGCTGGCCGACAGGCAGACAGATAGATAGATAGGTATATAGATCGATCGATCGATCGATCGATAGATAGATCCCCGCCAGAAGCCGGGCCTTGTCAGCTAGTTTATTTATATAATCACATTTCATGAAAGAACCCCCATTTGGAGACACCTCTGAATCTTCGCGCTGTTTGTTTCAAAACGGAAAGCACGTGAAAATGCTAAAAAAATGCGGGTCGTGTCTTGGTGAAGCTGTAATACTGTTAAATGCTGGACGTAATCTCTATGTCGTAATTAATATACCGCATATAAACTAACTTTGAAATCTGCTGTAAAATCTCCAGAACAAACATTTTTTTGTTGTGTGGACATAATGATAAGGTTATATACTAAATCTCATCCTTTTCCCTCAGTCGGTTACTGAGATATTGAATTTTATATTGAGGCAAAAAAAAAAAAAAAAAAACTATAGTGCAACATAAAAGGTAAATACAAAACTTGGAACGACAATATTTTCAAAAACCCCAGTCATTAAAAATACACCTTATATATTAAAGTGCCAAGTCGATATATGTAATAAACTGACTAAATCAATACTATATGCGTAACATACTAAGTGTCATATCTACATATCTAGTATTATGTGTCTTAAATGTTGTAGTCCTTTGCAGGCAGTTGCAATCAGCCCTTGGTTGATTATCTAGGTAAATTTACGTTAATTGTTTGCCATTGCTTTCTTTTAAATAAAAAAAATAGCAAATCAACGCTTAAGAACAAATGACCGAAGTGTGGAATTGACTCAACTCTCCGTCGTCTGCGGACAGGAAGTAAAAAGCGCGAGCGAGATCAACCTCTCTGCCACGTTGATCTATATGTCAAGAAGAAGGAAGAAGAGGATGAGGGGGAAGAGAAGGACAGGAAGGAAGCCACTGAACTTCAAACACTCATGAGAGTATGAGAATGGGCCTTCTGGAACCAATACAGAGGGCATAAATCATATATATATATATATATATATATATATATATATATATATATATATATATATATATATATATATATATATATATATATATATATATGCCCTTCAAAGATCATGACTATGAGAGTAGGTCAGCGTGGCTGAATAAGAGCGCTCGCTCTTACACTTCCGGGGTAATGATGCCGAGGTAGCGGATTCAATCCCTACACCG
Source organism: Cepaea hortensis (assembly GCA_963921405.1). Classification (NCBI taxonomy): domain Eukaryota; kingdom Metazoa; phylum Mollusca; class Gastropoda; order Stylommatophora; family Helicidae; genus Cepaea; species Cepaea hortensis. The sequence goes on along the minus strand of OY992894.1, from coordinate 82,447,094 downwards.
GGCAGTTGGATTCAAATCTTGACTTCTCGTCCTAATTACAAGTGCCTCTGAAGTCGGCATGGCTTCGTCTGTAGGCGAGGAGCACTGGTTATAGGGAAAGCTAATCCACACGCAAAACATTTGTCCTGTTAACTAGAAGTAGAAGCACGTGTATGAACTACGCTTGAGTTCAAAAGCGAGCCAACGACAACATTGACTATGAGAGTCAGGAGGACAACTACAGGACCATTTCACAGTTCACAACCAAAGTCACGGATCTGCAGATCTGTTGCTCACGTAACTGATGGTGTTAGCTATTAATAATCCTCGGGAAAGGATCAGTAAAAGTAGTAAAAAGACATCCCCGAACAATCGGTAGTGGGAGCAAGTTAATGCCGCAGTACATTAATTTGAGTCTATTGCGTTGTTTCTTCCATTTGTTCTTCTTCTTTCGTTCGCTAGAAATTTGTCTATAACTGCAATGTTGTCTCTTGTACGACTTTAACTATCTTTTATTTTTAGTCTTTGGTTATGGCCAGGCGGGGTATCTGAGATGGACCTCCGGTCGTTTTTGCCTTTTGAAGCATATTGCGCGGTACTGCACTTGCTTGAAGGTTCAAAGCCATAACGTTAGGCAGTAATCGACATATCCAATGGCGTGATTGCGTGGCATCCTGATGTATGTGGTGAGCCTCCGGGCTGGTTGCCTCCGTCTTCAGCACTTTTCCTTTGTTAGAGTAGACCGTGGTCTTACTCGAGTTTGAATATGTATATGTGTATACAGGTGTCTGCGCATGTAAGTGCCTATATACATATCTAGAGCAATCTGGTTTTACGCCGCCAGAAGCTCGCCGTCGCCCCTTCTCCTGTTAGTTAAAACAGTTTCGCCACGTAACGGCCGGGAGATGGGACTGTTGCTGCCAGAGGTGATGAATGCACAAGTCATGGGGGTCTTTTTCGAGGTTGGACATCCTTTTCTCTCTCCCCCGCCCCCCCCCCCCCCCTCCTTTTCAGCTGGTATAACAGCAATTTGAACCTTCCATTTGTAATCTAACTGTACGCTGGAAGACAGTATCGTTTACAGTTTGCTTTGTCAACAGATCAGGAGGTGTGCCATCAGGTCGTGTATGTCTGGAACCGAGGCATTTAGTTTCGGTCTGGTTAAGCGTTTAAGTTGCACCGTGTTCCACGTGTTTACCGACAGTGGCGCCCGAATTCAGCTAGCATTTGGTTAGGTTTGCTTCACTATCCCCCATAAAATTATCACGATTTCTCAGACTGGGCAACAGGACTAAACAATTTGAAGTGAGCAACCAGAAAGAGGTGGTAGTGGTCGTGGCGGAATGTTGTTGTTGTTGTTATTGTTGTTGTAGTAGTAGTAGTAGTAGTAGTAGTAGTAGTAGTAGTAGTAGTAGTAGTAGTAGTAGTAGTAGTAGTAGTAGTAGTAGTAGTAGTAGTAGTAGTAGTAGTAGTGTGGTAGTGGTCGTGGCGGTATGTAGTAGTAGTAGTAGTAGTAGTAGTAATAGTAGTAGTAGTAGTTGTCGTTGTGGTGATAATAGTAGTGATAGTATGGTGATAGCGGTAACAGATGCAGCAGTTCGTGGTGTTGCTGAAGTAGTGGTGATGGCAGCGGTAGTCGTAACAGCGGTGGTAATTTTCGGCAATCCCATCAACTTATTCCCCCACACCCCCAAGTCCATCCTAACAGTAGCAAGCAAGCAAGCGCGCACACGCACGCACACACACGCACACAATAACAAAAGCAATCAAACAGAATGTACAGGACATGAGTTCCGCGGGACGCGACAGAGAGCCCTCAATGGCCAGCCGAAGAAGCCGCTCGGGGCCGGCCGGAGCGCAGTGGTTATTGTAAGCAACTGTCAACGTGGACAGGTCATTACTGGACACCCGTGCCATGGGTTTCGGGTCCTCATTTCGCATCCAGGCTCTTTGTGCCGTTCCTTTCATCAACCGGGCAGAATCTTCTACGTCCACTCCACAGACGTATGTTACGGAATAATTAAAGAGTATATTTTCCCAATCAAACACATCCACACGTAGGTATGTGCGTGATCGGTGTGTGTGGGGGTGGGGTGAGAGAGAGAGAGGGGGGTGTGTGTGCGTGTTTGTGTGTGTGTGTGTGTGGAGGTGGGGGGAGCGCAGATGGATGCATGTATGTACGTATGTCAATGAGAGAGAGAGAGAGAGAGAGAGAGAGAGAGAGAGAGAGAGAGAGAGAGAGAGAGAGAGAGAGAGAGAGAGAGAGAGAGAGAGAGAGAGGCATCGATCAGTTATCAACCATTATGGATCAACCTAGCATCAATAATATCAAGAATTGTTACCAGAACATCTTGCCTTTTACAGATGTTTATATTCGCCGACAATGCACAAAGTCATCCTCCTCCACTCAACTGAACCCGTCATGACCATAGTGTTGTGTTTACTGCTCAATTTGTGAGACTGGTTCGATTCTGGGCGTGGTTTTAAAGAAATGTCAATCTTGCGACTGATTAACCTTGTTAAGGGAGTTTAGTCGACGGATCAACATCACAGCACACGAGTGTAACCCATAAGTGCTCCGTTCTTCTCCTAACTCAAGCCTGAATCTGGAGAAACTCAGCTCAGTGCACGAACTCCGTAGCACCGGCGAGGATCCTTAAATACTTTGGGTAGATTTCTAACTCAAAATTTGCCCGGGCAGCGCCGATAGGCTACTCTTTATCGATTTCCAACTGCGCAACAATACACACGGGTGTCCTATCTCACTACCCAGAGACCAGGGGAAATGTTATTACTAGAAGTCCACGGGAAAAAATGCCGGTCCACACCGGGGCTTGAACCCGGGACCTCCAGCACTCGAGGCGGACACCATACCTCGAGACCACTCAGCCCCCTTAGGGGAATTACCCTCTATTCTGTAGCACAAACATACAACATAAAGATCGGGTACGTCGGGAACGTCACAAGCCTAGCTGTGTACTTCTTTAACGCGAATATCACTGTATCTGTAGCTTCGGCCTGTTTAGCGTTAGGTTTTCCTTCTTAATCGACTTACCCGCAGACCCCAATCAATGGGTCAGAACCCCATGGATCTCTTTGGGTGTTGCGGGGGTTGTTCTTAAATGCAATTATTTTTATTGAAAAGTTCACCGCGAAAGCCTCGACATTTATTTATTAAAATACAGACACGCTGCAATCATCTGTTATTGTGCTTTCGAAAGATTCCATGCATTGTAACGGGCTCTATCTACCCGTGTGTATGTGTTCTAGTAATTTTGCCATGACCATAGCCTTAAGGCCTGCTGTTCTGTCCGAATTTGACGGGTTCAATCACGGCCTGCATCATTCGGTTCACGGTTACAATTTTCTCAGAGACTGCTGAGGTTTTTCGCTGGAGCTACGGAGTTCGTGCTTTGTGAGACGCTTTCGACGGGCAGCCCTGCGGAAAGAGGCCGAGCCATATGGGATCAAGCCCGGTGCAATGAAGTCGACCCGCTCGCCCTTTAAACTGTTTCTTTCTCCTTATCTGGGAACGCTAGGTATTACGCTAGGTATATAATACCTTAGAGTTCACAGTAAGCGTGTTATTAACATTACAATGTTAGTGTAAACACTCTCAGCCGTTATCTGTCTAAAATGTCAAGGAACCTTTCAAAACAAACTGAGACTATGTGCTATATGGTGCCATCCCCATATTTCTATAGACCAAGCGACACTAGATATGTGATGTGGTCAATCTCACACTTACCGCCTTTACGTGACAAAATATCTCCTATAGTGCGTTCGTAAATGTTTTCCCTCATTCACATTCAATTGTTTTTAGACGTATCTAATGCATCGTTATGACATTTTTTCTGCATTGTTATATTTACTCCCACTCAAGGAATGTCTTTGATGGGTGAAAAGGCAAAAAAAATCATGGAAAGCGGCGAAATGTCTTTGATGTTTTGGCGAAAATGTAATGGTTCACGCTAACAAACTTATTTTATAGTAATTATTGACGTCACCTCTGAACACTTACGTTCCACTATGTGACGTGCTTGCCATAAGGAAATACCAAGGAGAATAGTCATTATTGACCACTTATTTTTTCCTGTGAAGATGTACTAACTTTCATAATATGCACTTCACCTCTGACCTGTAAAGTATATACTGCATATAAACAAACATTGAGAATTGCTGTACAACCTCCGGAACAAACAAAACATGTTATTGGGTGTACATAATGATACGGTTACATGCTAAATCTCATCATTTTCTCTCAGTTGGTGGAATCTTGTACGGGGGCAAACATTTGTGAACGCACTATAGTACCTAACTAGGGCAATCTAGGAGCCTAGGTCATATTTACAAATCCCATTTGATGTGACTTTTAACGGAGAAAAAACAGGACCGTCAGGAAAGCGCCATAGCCCTTAGCCGGGAGCGAATTTGCTAGCTTCTGAGATTGCAACGACCACGAAAACTTCTAAATCTCGCCACCGACCGAGAAGTTGAGTATTGTGGTCTCGTGGACAAACGGGTGGCAGCTGGAATCGGATTGAGAACCACTGGTGTAAGAAAACAGCCGCAGACAGAACAAGTATAGACGACAGGGAGGAAAGATCGCAGACACACTAGCAAGCGCCCCTACGCACCCACACAAATCCGTAGTCTGCCGGGATCTGGTGCCACGTTGCAAACCCAGGCTGGAACTTACCACCCTTCACATCCTGACCAGTTATACAGGCCGGTAATGAGGGGTCTTTTCAGACACCGTTGACGTGTAGGGGCCCTCCGCGAGCTACTTGAAAACCAGGCACGAGTGCTAATTTAGACTTCGAGAGAGTTTGGCTCCGATGGCTAGTTCTGCTCCATCGTCTTATCCCTCCGTCCCGACGTGTCCCTCCCGTTTAATAACGTTTCCTCCCAGCTCGGTTCTTGACAACAAAAATGGGATCCTTGTTTAATTTTCCCAGGACTCGGGGAGAGACAGCATACATGTATGACGAATTATATAATTATATATATATATATATATATATATATATATATATATATATATATATATATATATATATATAGAGAGAGAGAGAGAGAGAGAGAGAGAGAGAGAGAGAGAGAAACAGACAGGCAGACAGACAAGCAGACAGACACCCGTTCCCTCACACGACATCAGATGTAAGATAAACTAAACACGATGGGAAGTAACTACAATTAGGTCTCACTTCAGTACGGTCGGCCGAGGGTTGACAGCGGCCCCTCGCCGTTCGCTGCCGGAGGGATAACACCGACGACCGCGCACTCACGCCTACAAAGATCTGATGGTCCTAGCATCCACCCACAGAAGGTTCCTCCTGTGGGATTTCTAGCTGTCCATTTCCGTGTTTTCATCTTTCCCGGGTTATATTACAGCAATTAAAACGCGACAAACATGCCGACAAAACGTCGTCATCAGCAGGAAAATAACGCATAACTGTTGCCATTTGTATTCGGAATGAATTAAATTTTACCTACGTTTGGAGTACATTCTTATACTGCCAAGTCTCTCTCTCTCTCTCTCTCTCTCTCTCTCTCTCTCTCTCTCTCTCTCTCTCTCTCTCTCTCTCTCTCTCTCCCTCCCTCCTTTGCACATACACACAAACTATCTCAAAGGGCTCCAAAGTGTATGTGGTCATTGTGTAAATATAATACTCACACAGTTTTGTAGGATGGCCAGTAAATGAAAATTATGCAACGAGTTTGAGAGGACTGATAAAACGATGGGATAAGTGCATCAATAAGATACAAGCTAATATCACTACACATCTCCACGCCTAGAATAGACTTATAAACAACTAGAATTTTGTGCTCGGCTGCACGGATGTGGTGCTCTTCTAGAGTGAATCAAAGGTACCACCAACCCAGATACTTACAACCAATAACCCATATACTTACAATCGCTAACCCATACGCTAACAACCGCCAACCCATATACTAACAACGGCCAGCCCACACACTTACAACGGCCAGCCCACACACTTACAACGGTCAGCCCACACACTCACAACGGCCAGCCCACACACTTACAACCGCCAACTATCTGAACACTATCTCATGACAGACTCTAGACTCCAATGTTGTTGTTTTGTTGACATTTTAATATGCTAATATATTAAGCATCCTTGTCTTACGGTATTTCCCATTAGTCTTACCACAACTGATATAATAAAAAAAATTGCATTAATTAATTCTATAGAAACGATGTATGATTTCTGCATAATCCCACGTGTTTACAATATCTACATTATTGTTGTTTTTTACAATTAACCGAAAATCCGATGAATGAAAAAAAAATGGGGGGGGGGGGCGTGGTGTGTGTGTGTATATATATAATTGTTGTTCTTACTTAAGATTATCCCAATAATTGATGTATAAATAGGGGGATGTACAAACGGGGAGAGACAAGGACAGAATGACATTGACATCAAGTTCTCTCTCTCTCTCTCTCTCTCTCTCTCTCTCTCTCTCTCTCTCTCTCTCTCTCTCTCTCTCGGTATCTACCAGTCTATCGGTATCCGTCTCACGCTGTGCATCCATCCATATATCTATCTAACCCACGCCTCCAATCCACCCCCCCCCCCACATATAATAATAATAGTTCAATCCTCCCCCTGAAAGGGCCCCATCTTTGAACTTCATACAGTATTTACAAAGTCTTCGCGAACTTCAAGCAAACCCCATTCACTTTCAACCATTACCAGCTGTTCTTTAACTTCTTGTCTTCCTCCACAATTAACAGAAAACAACCAAAACAACGCCGACATCCGTGTTGACACCAACACGTCTTCATCAGGGGAAAGTATACTCTCCACTCACGCTGAACTGTTTTGCGTTTGGCCAGCTTACACAAACGCACGCTTCCTACCCGCATTCTCCCAGCTTATAAAGATCTCGCAAACTTTCAAGTACCTTTCTTTTAACTGCTTCCTAACTTCGACTCATTTTTTTTTTTTTTATTTGCTAGGCCCTCCAATCCTGAACAACTGAAGCGCCGAAAACCTCAAAAGGCGCCAATTATTATCATAAATAATGCCAAGCGCGATACTGAAGTTGGTGACAGCCGTCTCCGTAACAATGGCTAGGATAAACTCTGGGGGACACCAGAAAGGTGGAGAGGATGGGGTGGGGTGGGATGGAATAGTACTTCCACAAACTATTAACCTACTATAATAAACACGAGTAGATGCCTCGTTTTATAGCCCCGGCATTGTTTCGTTTCTTTCTGGTAGTCAATAAATGCAACTCTGCTGGCTTCCCTTTATGACCCGGGCTTTGTTTCGTTTCTTTTTGATAGTCATTGCAGGTGTTACTCCCAGATTTCAGCCGGACAGATACAAGATTATATATGTTTGACAATCTTGAGTAGCAAAGTGTGAAGACAGTTGTGGCACTCCATACAAACCCAGTCGCTAATGTTTGGGGGGATTAGACGAAGGGCGGGAGATGATAAAGAAACAATATTTCACACAATGGGAGGGCAGACATATTTTTTTTTTACAGGTGAATTATCAGATACAGCAAGTCGGGATGCGAAACATCCGCGATTGTGGTATATTCACGGCTGTGGTACATTCACGAATGTACATTCACGCCTGTGGTACAAGCACGGACGTGGTACAATCAAAGCTGTGGCATATCCACGAGCTACCATTCACCGCAGTAAGCATGAATGTATATAGGACAATTCTGGCATTTTCCTTCACACTAAACTCAATGCTACCAATGTTAGCTAGCAGTAAGTAAACAAGTACAGACTTTGTTACACTCCTTGGGGCGTTCTAGACATATGCTGCCAGAACCATATCTTCATAGACCAATTAATGCTCGATGGGTGGTGTGGTCAACATCATACAAACCGCGTTGGTTTCCCATGACATTCCCTGGTGTCAATTTTAAGTTGATAAGACTAAAGGGCCCAACTCAAACGTTTTTTTTTTAATTTGCTCAGATGGGGGTTCGAATACATGGTCACCGGGTCGGCAAGCAAAGGTAGGTGGGTATGTAAGTAGGTAGGTAGACAGGTAATGAGTTGTACGGTAGACAGGTAGGCAAACAGGCAGGTAGACGAGTAGGTGGCTAGGTAGGCGGGTAGGCAGGCAGGTAGGTAAGTAGATAAAGATGCAGACATATAGATTAGTAGGTAGGTAGGTATAAAGACAGGTAGGTAGATAGATGCGTTTGGTAGGTAGGTAGGAAGGTAGGTAGGAAATTAGGTAGGTAGGCAGGCAGGCATGTAGGTATGCAGACATGTGGGTAAGTAGTTAGGTAGGTAGTTACATAAATAAACACACATAGTATTGTTTGGCGCTCACAGAAGGAGAAGAAGGAAGTAGAGACTAGAGGACGCACTAGACAACATACAATTTGAAAGCCATAGTTAGTAGGTAGGTAGGTAGGTAGGTAGGTAGGTAGGTGACTGGGTAGGTAGGAAGGTAGGTAGCTAAACATGAATTAAGTAGGAACTCTAACAAACCATTTATAGACAGCGTACATTACACAGGCAAGCAGATTCGCCCATACAATGTAGAGAAACATAAGAATATAATAACATTAAGATAAAACTACGCAGCAGTATACAAACACAACTAACAACAGTCACCAACCGCCCCGATAAAAACCAAGATTGAGACGCAGTAACAACCAACCTGGTCACACATACGACGGTTCCGTTCTCTCGGCGCCGTTTACACAATCTTACCGTTACAAGGGCAACAACCACGTTCAATATTTGACATGCACAGGGTTGCCTCCCCGATCGACAATACTATACGGCTATACATTACAATCCGCATTCTGCCATCCACACACAATGCAAAGATGGCCAACATCCCACCCCGTTCTTGTTCCAACGTTTTGTTGTTCTTCTTTCCGGGATTCATAGATTCTGGTGAAAGACCACAGCAGGAAACCCAGCCCCCGAGCGCCGTATTGGTTTTATCTGCATGTGTATGCATGGGGATGTTTGCACGGGATCAGTGTCACTCGGCATAATGCAGCAATTCCTAATGGGTCAATTTAGTACAAACAAGAAGATAGGAAAACAATGCAGTATACGAGAAAGTAAACTTTGTTTCACCGAGGGAGCAGGTGTATACAGGTATTGTAACAAATGCAGGGTTTGATATATTACTGAATATCAGTTTTCTTTAGTTAGTCTGCGGGATGTACTATCTTGTGCCTTGGCGAGCGGCAGGGGGAATGTTGCTAGTCCACAATCAGCAGACACTGTGTTATGATTGTTGATCGCCACCGGTGTCGTTCTGACAACCCACCCGGCATTTTCTCCCTCTACCTGTCCCTGGCACACAAACACATATAATAAGAAAAGATGGCAGGCGTGTAGGTATGCAGATAGGTGGGTTTGCAGACAGGTAGGTAGGTAGGCAGACAGACAGACAAACAGATAGAAAGACTGACAGCGGGTAGGTAGGTAGGCAGAGAGACAGACAGACTGACAGATAGAAAGACTGACAGCAGGTAGGTAGGTAGGCAGAGAGACAGACAGACAGACTGACAGATAGAAAGACTGACAGCAGGTAGATAGGTAGGCAGAGAGACAGATAGACAGACTGACAGATAGAAAGACTGACAGCAGGTAGGTAGGTAGGCAGACAGACAGACAAACAGATAGAAAGACTGACAGCGGGTAGGTAGGTAGGCAGAGAGACAGACAGACTGACAGATAGAAAGACTGACAGCAGGTAGTAGGTAGGCAGAGAGACAGATAGACAGACTGACAGATAGAAAGACTGACAGCAGGTAGGTAGGTAGGCAGAGAGACAGACAGACAGACAGATAGAAAGACTGACAGCGGGTAGGTAGGTAGGCAGAGAGACAGACAGACAGACTGACAGATAGAAAGACTGACAGCGGGTAGGTAGGTAGGCAGAGAGACAGACAGACTGACAGATAGAAAGACTGACAGCGGGTAGGTAGGTAGGCAGAGAGACAGACAGACAGACTGACAGATAGAAAGACTGACAGCAGGTAGGTAGGTAGGCAGAGAGACAGACAGACAGACTGACAGATAGAAAGACTGACAGCAGGTAGGTAGGTAGGCAGAGAGACAGACAGACAGACTGACAGATAGAAAGACTGACAGCAGGTAGGTAGGTAGGCAAAGAGACAGACAGACAGACAGATAGAAAGACTGACAGCAGGTAGGTAGGTAGGCAGAGAGACAGACAGACTGACAGATAGAAAGACTGACAGTGGGTAGGTAGGTAGGCAGAGAGACAGACAGACAGACTGACAGATAGAAAGACTGACAGCAGGTAGGTAGGTAGGCAGAGAGACAGACAGACAGACTGACAGATAGAAAGACTGACAGCGGGTAGGTAGGTAGGCAGAGAGACAGACAGACAGACTGACAGATAGAAAGACTGACAGCAGGTAGGTAGGTAGGCAGAGAGACAGACAGGCAGACTGACAGATAGAAAGACTGACAGCAGGTAGGTAGGTAGGCAGAGAGACAGACAGACAGACAGATAGAAAGACTGACAGACTGACTGACTGACTGACAGACGGACGGACAGATGGACGGACGGACAGACAGACAGGTAGGCTGGCTGACTATTAGGTAGGTAGGTAGTAAGGAAGGTAGGTAGGTAGGTAAATTCGTTAGGTAGGTACTCTGACAAACCATGTAAAGACAGCACAGATTAGACAGGCAGATGTGTGCATACAATGTAGAGACTTAAGAATATAACAATAATAATATATTAACAAGGGATCAGTATACACACACAAGTAGTTATCCAAGTATACCAAGCATTCTCCCTACTGTGTTACAGTACATCTCCCTTAGCAAACTATAAATGTCCTTGTTGTCTTCTTTTGTCCTACTGCGTCTGCCATAAAGCCTCACAAAGAGGAGACAAAGCCTCACAGAGGGGAGACAAAGCCTCACAGAGGAGAGACAAAGCCTTGCAGAGAGGAGAAAAAGCATCGCAGAGGGGAAACAAAGCCTCACAGAGAGGAGATAAAGCCTCGCAGAGGAGACACAGCCTCACACAGAGGAGACAAAAGCCTCACACAGAGGAGACAAAAGCCTCACACAGAGGAGACAAAAGCCTCACACAGACGAGACAAAGCCTCACAGACGAGACAAAGCCTCACAGACGAGACAAAGCCTCACAGAGGAGGAAAAGCCTTGCAAAGAGGAGACAAAGCCTCGCAGACAGGAGACGCAATTTTCTGTGTTTCACTTGTCTTGTTTGAGCTAATGTCATTTTTTATTTCTTCTGTCTCTTTTATTCCATCAAGCCATTTCTTCCTGGGTTGTCCTCTTGTCTTGTATCCCAATGTTCTGGTGTTTAACGATCTAGCCACTGGTTGATCTTGTTTCAACCTAAATTTCTGAATCAGTTAAATCCTATGAGAGTAATCAATGTTATCTCTACACATGGTATTAGTTTTTTTTATTAGTCTCTCTATCTCTTCTTGTTTTCCCAGCTGCGTTTCTTAGGCATCTAATCTCATATAATACAATTTTATGCCTGTGTGTTTCTGACCCTTGTCTAGCATTGGTAACACAGCTTTGGGACAAAAACATCATGTATCAGCTTCTTTTCTTTTCTTTTTGTATGCATGTTGACATGCTAATTACAACTGTCATGTTAATAGTATTGTCGAGTCAAAGTAATAATGATTTGTGCACATATCCCATTGGTTTATAATGGATATATAATTATTATTGTTGTTGTATGAGATTAGCCGCATAAGTGACGTGTGAATGAAATAATGTATGAAGAGAGAGATAAGAAAGGTAGAATGTTAGAGGGCCTGCATGCAGATTGCTTAACCGAAGGGTAGAATGTTAGAGGGGCCTGCATGCAGATTGCTTAACCGAAGGGTAGAATGTTAGAGGGCCTGCATGCAGATTGCTTAACACTATGAAAATAAAGTATGCCCATTCGCATACCTGTCTGTCACAACCTTCTCCACCCCCTCTAGTCTCATAAGTTAGTTGCATATCCTTTACTGGTCATCACAGTCAATCCCAGCATTTTTGGACTATTTGTGATTTGTTGGCAAGTTTACGTTCAGCAGTTTGCCATAAGGTGACCAATAAATGAGGACAGTCCTGGTCTTCATGTGGATAATTAAACCATCTCTGGGAACTGGCTCAGCCCAGTACTTAGAAGCAGGTCTCCTAGTCATCCAGAAGATTCTTCACATCTCCGTGGCATGCAGTTATTGTCTATCTCTATTCTGTGTCCATGGTTCATGGACATACAGTAGTATAGGCAGTATATGATATCTCTTCACACTAACAGGGAGGTATATGAATCCTATTTACACTAGTGGGCAAGTATATGACATCTTAACATGTTTTTCTAGAGATACCAACAGACTCTTGTATTTTGTCAGAGACCATCTGAATACTGCCGCTGCTGTTTAATATATATCTCCCAGTATATATTGTTATCCCCCATGTGTATATAGTTATCCTCCATGTATATATTGTTATCCTCCATGTATGTATTGTTATCCTCCATGTATATATTGTTATCCTCCATGTGTATACATATATTGTTATTCTCCATGTGTATACATATATTGTTATCCTCCATGTGTATACATATATTGTTATCCTCCATGTATGTATTGTTATCCTCCATGTATATATTGTTATCCTCCATGTATATATTGTTATCCTCCATGTATGTATTGTTATCCTCCATGTATGTATTGTTATCCTCCATGTATATATTGTTATCCTCCATGTATATATTGTTATCCTCCATGTGTATACATATATTGTTATTCTCCATGTGTATACATATATTGTTATCCTCCATGTATGTATTGTTATCCTCCATGTATATATTGTTATCCTCCATGTATATATTGTTATCCTCCATGTATATATTGTTATCCTCCATGTATGTATTGTTATCCTCCATGTATGCATTGTTATCCTCCATGTATATATTGTTATCCTCCATGTGTATACATATATTGTTATTCTCCATGTGTATACATATATTGTTATCCCCCATGTATATATTGTTATCCCCCATGTATATATTGTTATCCCCATGTATATATTGTTATCCCCATGTATATATTGTTATCCCCATGTATATATTGTTATCCCCATGTATATATTGTTATCCCCATGTATATATTGTTATCCCCCTGGTATATACTGGGTATACTACTATTATACTATATACTTTCCCATGTATATATTGGTATCCAAAATTGGAGATTTGGACCCCCAAAAATACTGGAGGTACTACTACTATACTATATACTTTCCCATGTATATATTGGTATCCAAAATGTATATACTGTTATCCCCATGTATATATTGTTATCCCCCATGTATATATTGTTATCTCCCATGTATATATTGTTATCCCCCATGTATATATTGTTATCTCCCATGTATATATTGTTATCTCCCAGTTATATATTGTTATCTCCCATGTATATATTGTTATCTCCCAGTTATATATTGTTATCACCCAGTTATATATTGTTATTCCTCAGGTATATATTGTAATTCCCCAGGTATATATTTTATCCCCCCACGTATATAGTGTTATTCCCCTTGTATATAGTGTTATCCCCCAATGAACTGTATTCTGGCAGCGGCCTTATTCATAGTACTCCTGTCTGTTCCACTTTTCACAAGGGGTAGTGAGGAGCATTTTGTGTGATATTTACAGGCACAGGAAAGGAGCTTTTATGGGGACGACCAGTTGTCGTGAAGTTGGAACTGCCCACTAACATATATTATCCCCCAGGTATATATTGTTATCCCCATTGTATAATGTTATTTCCCCTTGTATACTGTTATTTACCCTTGTATACTGTTATCGCCCAGATATATATTTGTATCCCCCATATATATTTTTATCCCGATAAAATCCAAGTAACCCCCAAGTATATATATTGTTATCCCCCTTTATATGTGTATATTGTTCCCCACGTAGCAGAATTAGAAATCTTTACAAACTTCCAGAACCTCCATTTTCTTCTTCATTTATCAAGCGGCTTCTACCATGAAGCAGAGAGGAAGTAGATGTCATGTTCTGTTTTTCACCTGTCTTGTCGCTTGTGCTAATTCTAAATTTGATTTCTTTAATGTCGCTTGTACCTCATCTAGCCATCTCTTCTGGGTTGTCCTCTCACCTTGCACCCTGATGTACCTCATGTAGAACGCTCAGCCGCTGGTTGATCTTGTTCCGTTCTAACTAAATGCACAAACTATTTAATTCTTTGGTGTTCTATAAAGTCAGTAATAGGTGTTATCCCTACACTTGTTCTTAGTTTTTCATTTGTCTCCATCTTTTCTTGCTTCTTCTTCTTCTTCTGCGTTCATCCGGAGTTTTTTTTTCCGGATGGGATTGCGTTGTGCCTGTTTACAACAGAGCTGCGTTCTTGCGCCGTTAGGACGACACATCCGACTTCTGCGGGCATTTTTCTTGCTTTTGCAGCTGTGTGTATTATGCATCTAACATGTGATTTTATGCCTGTATCTTTCTAGGATTGTCCATGACTGGCATTGTTAACACAGCGTGATGGAGTCCAATATGTGGGTGTAAAAGCAATGCAAGTGTTTTTATTTTTACTGTATGTTGAGAAACTGAACTTCTGTGACATACATCATTATCATCATCATCATCATCATCATCATCAAGTGCCATGCCAGCAGGTGTAAGCGTTATTGTCTCTCCACATTATCTCGTCTTTGGTTATCAGTTATCAGTTCGGGTATCTTCATTACACTCCGGACATGTCCATAGGTGCTCAGATCCTCCCCCCAGCATATGCATCAGCGTCCGGTGGCTAATAGTGCCAGTTCTGTGTTGGTTGACGAGGCGCCTTGTTTTCCCGATGTACCTTTATCGTCTTTGGTGTTCAGGATCAACTCTGCTGATATTCCCCCATGCCACCATCTCAATCTATCCAGCATCATTTCGCTTGGTCGTCCTTTGTTTCTCTAGCCCTCGATCTTTCCAGTTACCATGATGTTCTTCAATGCCGCTCTTCTCATAACATGACCTAAGAAAGCTGTTTGTCTCTTTCTAATTATTGTGTATAATTATCTAGTTTCATTAGTCTCTTTCAGGATATCATTATTAGTTACTCTGGCAGCTGAAGGAATTTGCAACATTTGTCTTAGGAACCACATCTCTGTTGCTTCCAAGTTCTTCCTAATGTGTTCATTTACATTCCAAGATTCACTGCCATACAGCAAAACAGGTTCTATATAGCATTTCAGCACTCTCTTTCTTACATTCAATTATAATGACTTACTGCATAAGATACTTTTCATTTTCTGAAATGCAGCTTTATCTTGCCCTATTCAGTTCTTAATCTCTGTTGTGCACCTTCCAGCTGATGTTATAATTGCCCCTAGGTATTTAAAATTATCCACTTGGTTAAGAATGTTCTCTTCAATTTTCATTTTGGTATCTTTTTCTTTGATATCACCATTGTTACTATTTCCTGCTATTCAAGGATAGTCCTTTATTTGCATTATCCATTGCTATAATGTCCTTCAATTGTAAATGCTTTGCATTATTTGCCACTAATACTGTGTCAACTGCATATGGTATATTGTTTATAACAGATTAGTATTCCCAGCTTCTCTAGATCTCTTATATTCAATCAATCAATCATGTGCCATGCCGGAAAGCGTGGGCGGTCATGATTCGCCATTTCACTCGATCACCAGAGTCGTGGATCAGCTCAGTGTTCCTGTCTCGTCCATGCCATGTGGCCAAGCCATCCAGGTATTTTCCTCTCGGTCTTCCTCTTGGTCTGTTCCCCTCGATCTTGCCAGCTGTCACCAAGTTCTCCAGTCCATTTCTTCTCATAACATGTCCAAAAAATTTTGACTGTCTACGTCTAATTTCTCTAATCAATCTACGATTTTCATTTGTCTCTTGTAGTACTTGGTCATTGGTTTTTCTATCTGTCCATGGTATTCTTTGCATTTTCCTCAGAAACCACATTTCTGCAGCCATCAGATGTTTTTCAGCTTGACTGCACATTGTCCAAGTTTCACATCCATACAAAAGAACAGGCTCTATGTATCCCCTCAACACTCTTTTTCTCGTTTCAATTGACATCAATTTATTGGTCAGAATGTTTTTCATCTTGCTAAAGGCTACTTTCGCAATGGCGATTCTTGTTCTAATCTCTTCAAGGCATCTGCCATCAGATGTTATGACTGTTCCGAGATAATTGAACCGATTCACTTGTTGAAGAATATTCCCATTTACTTGTATATTACATTGTGGTACTTCGTTCTTCCTAGTGACGACCATAACCTGTGTCTTCCTACAATTTAATTCCAACCCCAGCTGCTCACTGTGTACAACCACAGCGTCTACTAATTGTTGCAGATCCTGTGCATTGTCCGCAATCAATACTGTATCATCTGCATATCTAATGTTATTTATGTTTCGTCCTCCAATGCTGATTCCATTTAGGTCTTCTACATTTCTGAAAATATTTTCACTGTATAAGGAAAAAAGATCTGGAGACATTACACATCCCTGCCTAACACCTCTCTTAATAGGTTGGTATTGTCCTACTTCATTATCAATTCTTATGGCAGCTTGTTGTTTCCAATATATGTTTTTTATAAGTCTAATGTCTTTCCCATCAATTTGTAGATCTGCAAGCATATCCACAATGTTGACATGTCTTACTCTATCAAAAGCCTTTGTGTAGTCAATAAAGCAAAGATGTATATCCTTGTTTACTTCTAAAGCACGTTCAATAACTGTTCGCAGCATATACACAGCATTTACTGTACCCTTTCCTTCTACAAAACCACATTGTTCTTCCCCTATTTCAGGTTGTATTTTCTTCCTCACTCTTTGCATGATAATTCGTAACAAAATCTTATATTATGTGGCATTAAAAAAAAAACATGCAGAACCTCCGTAGTGGACTAGAATTCAGCAAAATCATTCAGGCATTGTGCTAGTAAGAATAGGTACAGTTAGTTTGTTTCCTTTACAGGACTTTGCAATCAACCCCAAAATCTGCAGCTGATTTTACACCCTCGATTCAGTATGCCAGGGAACTGTGAAATGTGTTCACAGCCCATAAGCCACAGCCGGCAATAAATACAATATATGAATTGAACAGGATCAGAATGATCATAATCTTATAAATAGGTTTATCCAAAGTGTGCCTGTTAGTGGGTCATTAGTCAATTATAAATAGGTTTACCCAAAGACCTGCGTTAGTGGGTAATAAAAAGTCATACTGAATTGGCAATAGCAATCGCTGTGGGTGTTCAGATCTCTCTAGGGTCCATGGTGATTTTTTTCTCTCTATGGTCCATGATGTTCACATCTCTCTATGGTCAATGGTGTTTTTATCTCTCTATGGTCCATACTATTCACATCTCTCTATAGGCCATGGTGTTCACATCTCGTTCACATTTCTCTATCGTCCGTGGTGTTCACATCTCTCTATGGTCCGTGGTGTTCACATCTCTCTATGGCCCGTGGTGTTCACATCTCTCTATGGCCCGTGGTGTTCACATCTCTCTATGATCCATGGTGTTCACATCTCTCTATGGCCTATGGTGTTCACATCTCTCTATGGCCCGTGGTGTTCACATCTCTCTATGGCCCGTGGTGTTCACATCTCTCTATGGCCCGTGGTGTTCACATCTCTCTATGGTCCATACTATTCACATCTCTCTATAGGCCATGGTGTTCACATCTCGTTCACATTTCTCTATGGTCCATGATGTTCACATCTCTCTATGGTCTGTGGTATTCACATCTCTCTATGGTCTGTGGTGTTCACATCTCTCTATGGTCCGTGGTGTTCACATCTCTCTATGGTCCATGGTATTCACATCTCTCTATGGTCCGTGGTGTTCACATCTCTCTATGGTCCATGGTGTTCACATCTCTCTATGGTCCATGGTGTTCACATCTCTCTATGCTCCATGGTGTACACATCTCTCTATGGTCCATGATGTTCACATCTCTCTATGGTCCATGGTGTTCACATCTCTCTATGGTCCGTGGTATTCACATCTCTCTATGGTCTGTGGTATTCACATCTCTCTATGGTCCATGGTGTTCACATCTCTCTATAGTCCGTGGTATTCACATCTCTCTATGGTCCGTGGTATTCACATCTCTCTATGGTCTGTGGTGTTCACATCTCTCTATGGTCCATGGTGTTCACATCTCTCTATGGTCCGTGGTGTTCACATCTCTCTATGGTCCGTGGTGTTCACATCTCTCTATGGTCCATGGTATTCACATCTCTCTATGTTCCATGGTGTTCACATCTCTCTATGGGCCATGGTGTTCACATCTCTCTAAGGGCCATGGTGTTCACATCTCTCTATGGTCCGTGGTATTCACATCTCTCTATGGTCCGTGGTATTCACATCTCTCTATGGGCCGTGGTATTCACATCTTTCTATGGTCCGTGGTGTTCACATCTCTCTATGGTCCGTGGTGTTCACATCTCTCTATGGTCCATGGTATTCACATTGCTCTATGGTCCGTGGTATTCACATCTCTCTATGGTCCGTGGTGTTCACATCTCTCTATGGTCTGTGGTATTCACATCTCTCTATGGTCCGTGGTATTCACATATCTCTATGGTCCGTGGTGTTCACATCTCTCTATGGTCCATGGTATTCACATCTCTCTATGGTCCGTGGTGTTCACATCTCTCTATGGGCCATGGTGTTCACATCTTTCTATGGTCCGTGGTGTTCACATCTCTCTATGGTCCGTGGTGTTCACACCTGTCTATGGTCCGTGGTGTTCACATCTCTCTATGGTCCGTGGTGTTCACATCTCTCTATGGTCTGTGGTGTTCACATCTGTCTATGATCTGTGGTGTTCACATCTCTCTATGGTCCGTGGTATTCACATCTTTCTATGGTCCGTGGTATTCACATCTTTCTATGGTCCATGGTATTCACATCTCTCTATGGTCCGTGGTGTTCACATCTCTCTATGGTCCGTGGTATTCACATCTCTCTGTGGTCCGTGGTGTTCACATCTCTCTATGGTCCGTGGTATTCACATCTCTCTATGGTCCGTGGTGTTCACATCTCTCTATGGTCTGTGGTGTTCACATCTCTCTATGGTCCGTGGTATTCACATCTCTCTATGGTCCGTGGTGTTCACATCTCTCTATGGTCCGTGGTGTTCACATCTGTCTATGATCTGTGGTGTTCACATCTCTCTATGGTCCATGGTCTTCACATCCCTCTACGGTTCATGGTGTTCACATCTCTCTATGATCCATGGTGTTCTGAATCAATTCCACTGATCATGTTCCATGACACCATTGTCTTTGCCCATGAAGCACCATTTCCTCTGGCCTGCCTCTGTCTTTTCTATCGCTAACCTTTCCAATCGTCACAGTGTTCTCTAATGCCTCACTTTTCATAATCAGACCAAAGAATACTATTTGCCTTAGTTTTATATAATGTTCTACTTTCATTAGACTCTCCCAGGCAATCGTCATTAATTACTCAGGTCGTGAAAGGTGCAACATTCAATTCAGAAACCACATCTCCCCTGACTTCAGGCTTGACCTAATTTTTCATTCACGTTCCACGATTCAATGACATCCACCAGCCCAGGTTTTATATAACACTCCAGTACTCTTTTTCTGACATTCAATGATAGTGACTCTTTACATAAGATTCAGTAAATTTACGAGAAATACAAGGTGGCAGTTTCCCAGGAGATAGAGAACCAGATACCACACCCAGTAAGTAGGTCTTACATTGATCGTGGCATGATTTCCTTATTAGCCAGCCATGGTCAGTGTACTACACATTTTGTCAGTGTTGAGATGTTCTACTGGTTTATCTTGCCACTGATCTGATTATGAACTCAAACATAGTCCATACACACTACTTCTTATAGCACTGGACTGAATTTTGTGTGTGGATTAGCTTTCCCTAGTAACAGTGTCCCTCGCCATCAGGTGAACTCACTCCGACTTCAGAGGTACTTGTAATTAACATCCCCAAGTCAAGGACGACAGGTCAACATTTTAGTCCAGCTGTCCGGTGTAGGGGTTGAACCGCTTACCTCGGCATCAACACATCGGATGTTTAAGAATATGCGTTCTTATCCATTTGGCCATGCTACAATCTGATTATGAACCGTACTCATTAACTGATTCAGTGCCGAAGGATAATATATCGCCATATGTGACCTCTCATTTGGACAGAGAGACGATATATTGCCATACTGGGGTTATCATGTATTTGTTTTGTTTTGTGTATCTTTCTCAATTTTAATTTCAGTGAATGGAAATTTACAAAATAATACTTATTCATTTGATTGTGCACCATATTTTGTCCAAACCTACATTTTGTTCGGCACTGAATCAGTGAATGATGAATGTTTCAATGTGCACTAACTTATTTCTTATGGAAAAGACTGAATCCCCCACAGACATGCCTGTAGTGCAATGCTTATAACCTGAACTAAAGAAGCAAGTCCAGTTAACCCCGTAGAAGATACAGATGAAGACACTTACCTTGACTGTTAAAACCTCTCTGGTTTGAGGCACCTCCTTGCTGGAAATTGCTGAAACCTCCAGGAACAGCCCCCATTAAACTAGGGGGATTGCCCAACAGTCCTGGGCCTCCAGAAGCATTCCTAGAATGAAGGCAACAGACAAGGTTTGAAGACAATGTTTGGTGATTAGAAAATATACATGCCAGCTCCGCGGCAAAGGAGTTACAGGTGCAGTTCGTAAGCCCGCATACCTGTATTCAAAACAGTTGTGGGTGATTTGGTAACAGACTGCCTTAAGTTGGTTTTTATGAAATGGCATGGGTGCAGGTCGTTCAGAAAGCAATGGCAAACTACTGAACGTAAACTTGCCCAGGAGTCACTAACAGCCAAGAAATGCTGTGGATGACTGCTACATCTTATTAGAGGATACATCAGAAGTCTCAATTTTATTATTAAGTTTTGTTAGACCACTAATCTGTCAAGCTTTTTCTTTCTCTGGATATATAAATGTGTTTCTGTTTGGGTCATAAAATGCCTTTGTCCTGCTAATCTCTTTTCTGAAACTCCCAAAATTTCAATTTTATTTCATACTAATTCCCTACTAAACACTTTCACAAAATTATTAAATAGGCTTCAGCAAACAAATGGAACTCTTTCACAAAATAGGCGTCAGCAAACAAATGGAACTCTTTCACAAAATAGGCATCAGCAAACAAATGGAACTCTTTCACAAAATAGGCTTCAGCAAACAAATGGAACTCTTTCACAAAATAGGCATCAGCAAACAAATGGAACTCTTTCACAAAATAGGCGTCAGCAAACAAATGGAACACTTTCACAAAATAGGCGTCAGCAAACAAATGGAACTCTTTCACAAAATAGGTGTCAGCAAACAAATGAAAAAATAACGTATTATTATAATGCACATATGTAATTGGAAAAGTATTTTAAAAAACATGTGGTTTATATCCAAGGCCTTAACATATCAACAGTCAAGCCCATACACAATGCACACAAGTTCCCAGCTTGGAGACAGCAGCAACTGCCTGAGATGATAGAAAACATTCCTGGTATTGAGAAAAAGAACACTCAGCATGAAACCGAAAGAAGAGAAATAACCCTAAACTATATAAAAGAACATTACCCAAGCAGGAATTTGACCCATGCATATACAGATGGATCAGCCAAAAATTCAATAGAGAATGGAGAAGGAGGAATTCTCCTAAATTTAAAAAATGGAGTGAAAAAAAAACATTCAATGGCAACTGGAAAATTTTCAAGTAACTTCAAAGCGGAGGTAGAGGCTTTGAAAACTGCAGCAGAAATGCTCCTGATGGAGGAAAATAAAGAGAAGCAAATAGCTATCTTCACAGATGCAAAGTCAGCTGTCTCAATACTGAAGAGCAATAACAGCACAGAACTAACTGACCTAAGAGCAGCACTCCATGGTCTATGCCAGAAATCCAAAAAAGTTATAATACAGTGGATCCCATCACATTGCAATATACCTGGAAACGAAGAGGCTGACAGACTGGCAAAAGAGGGCGGACGACTACCACAGCCTGACATAGACATAACCTATAATGAGGCAAAGAGGTTGATAAAAAGCACTTATAGAACCAAATGGGAATCAGAGCATCCAGGCCATCAGAAGGATGATGCATATTACAAACTCGACCGAAGAGAACAAGTAGCAATCTTCAGACTCCGCACAGGACATAACAGGCTGAAATACCACTTGTTCAATAAACTAAAGATAGGAGATACCGATGAATGTAATTGTAGAACTGGAAAAATGACAGCAAAACATTTGCTGCAGGATTGCCCAACGTATGCAGAACAGAGAAAGATATTTTGGCTCACACCTGCTTCATTTGAGGACAAGCTCTATGGAGATATCAACAAGCTCAAGTTGACCGCAGCTTACTTTAACTACATACAGGTTGACATTTAAAGGTGCATGAAGACCCAGAGGCATGAAATTGAATATTGCTTGGATAGCAAATCCATTATGTGGAAAGTCCAAATCGAAAGCTCGCTGTGTGGGCTTCATAAAAGGTGGAAAAGTGTCCTGGTGGCACGAAATGGAATATTGCTTGGATAGCAAATCCATTACGTGGAAAGTCCGAATCAAAAGCCCATTGTGTGGGCTTCATAAAAGGTGGAAAAGTGTCCTAGTGGCATGAAATGGAATATTGCTTGGATAGCAAATCCATTACATGGAAAGTCCGAATCAAAAGCCCACTGTGTGGACTTCATAAAAGGTGGAAAAGTGTCCTAGTGGCACGAAATGGAATATTGCTTCGATAGCAAATCCATTACATGGAAAGTCCGAATCGAAAGCTCACTGTGTGGATGTCATCTGCAGACTGCATACTTCTGGTTTCCGGAAGAACAGCCTATGGTGAACGGAAGGCCCAATATACGGAAGTGAGGCTAAGCAGCCATGTGCAGGACGTGACGATTCCTTGGGTGAGCCCAGTACCAGAGCGCTATGTATCGGCTCTGCAAGTATGGAAGCCTCCTTGGATGGCGGGGAATGCCCATGGTCTGCCACTGCCTTCCCTTGAGGGCTGACCAGGATCTTTGGCTGTTCTATATGGACCAGCTGGGATGGGGGATAACACCACAACAGTGAGAGTCAAACGTCCTAAGAAACCCCCGGGAAGGTTAACCCGGTCAACAAATGCCCGCAGAAGTCGGATGTGTCGGCCTAACGGCGCAAGAACGCAGCTCTGCTGTAAACAGGCACAACGCAATCACATCCGGAAAAAAAAATCTCCGGATGAACGAAGAAGAAGAAGAAGAAGAAGAAGAAGAAGAATAATATCCAAGGCCTTATGGTAATTTAAACATGAAACTGAAAAAGTTATAATCAATTTCAGCATCTTTTACACTCAGGACATTTCCAAACTTGCTCCGTCCTCACCTTCAACAGCCAGTGAAGAGTCCCAATACTAACTGTACCAGCAGCAGTTTGCTTATGTGTCCGTCTGGCTTTTCCTCTGAGTCCACAGTGTCAGCCAGATACTCTAGTCACTCCCTGCAGCACCATTCTCTCCAGGCCTAGATGATCTATCTGTTCTTCTGTATGATACCACAATTCCAAAGAGCCCTACCCATGTCTGCCTAATCATGCATCAATAGCCCACTGAGTGGTGAAGACCCAGCCAATCAGAATGCTCATTTCCCACCACACCAGCGACACTCGTACCATTGCGAAGATCCAAAGCGATGTTATCCTAAATGGCCGGCAGCTGACTTCAAACTTGGTATAACAGGACTATAAAACTACACTTACTAAACAAGCTGAATGGTGCATTAAATGCCTTTGAATGGAAATGTTACAGGCGGGTACTAAGAATATCTTGGATACAGAAAAGAACAAACACATCCATACGCCAAGATCTGAATTTTGAAGGTTGGCTACTAAAAACAAATAAAACAAAGAAAATTGAAATATTTTGGTCATTTGAAATGTCATGAAAGTTTGGACAGAATAATAATGAAAGAGAGGAAGGGGAAGGCCAAAGAGAAGATGGGTGCAGGATGTGGCGGATGATCTCCAGATGGGTGTATCAGATGCCGGACATCTTGCTTATGACCGAGAAGTTTTCCAGAAGGTTGTTATGGGAGCAAAGTTGTGCAAAGAACATGCTACTGAATGAATGAATGAATGAATGAATGAATGAATGAAACCAGCATTCACTACATCTAAACCAATCAACAACAAACCTGTCTGTCAACTCTATGCCTAGGATTTCAAAAAACAACATCAACAGATGAACAAGTAAGACGACGTCAGACTGTACCAATACGGAAAGAGACTAAGAACGATGTTGACTGCAGCCAACCATCGATGTGAAGATGACAACTGATCTTAATAACAAACATCCACTGAATACCTCCTGTGTCTGTGACTTACGGGTGAACATATCTTTACAATTCCAATTACCAAACGTACCTGGTACCATTTGGAATCAGATCGCTTTGTGTTGATTGTGATGGCATGGCCATTAAGAAAGCAATGAGAAACTACAGAGCTTGCCTAGTAAATAAACAACAGTCAATAAACGCTGGGGTTGAATGCACTGTTCTGTAAAAGAACACACAACTAACTAACTGTAACTAAATATCCAAGATGTGGCACCATATACAAGCAGGCTCACCTGATCATCCTAAGAGCAGCTGTGGCATCTTTGTTGTCACGGTAACCACTGTTGGGCTGGAACCCCAGCTGGGGTCTGTAGTGTTGGTTGGGGTTCTTGCTGTTCCATTCACCCGGCTTCAGAGTTGGGGCAGGCATGCTGCATGAACAAATCACACACAATTAGTTCTTCTTCTCCCTCTTTCTTCTTCTTCTAACTTGCTGTTGTTATAGTAATGCCTACAATTTTGATTCAATTCAATATATACGAGGGAGAGATAATGTGACGTCCTTCAACCTGCTTCTACAGCATCAGTTATACCTTAGGTCTGTTTTGTGTGTTTATCTTTCCTTTCTTTGCTCTCTTTTGAGTTATTCCTAAACAGGACTGCTTATGATTCCATTTGTGCTTCTATTTGTGTCGAGTTCGGTTGACTCTTACATGGCTCACTGCTGATTGGCATTTTCTTTACTGCGTTGAGTTGGTCCTGATGAGGACCGGTTCTAAGGAGTACCGGCCAGATTTAGCAGTCTCCCAGTTGTTCATCTCTTTCTCTAAAAGGACCAGTTTTTGTCAGGATAGATTTGGTTATATCCTCTATGACAATGTATGCCTGTACAACACGTCTGGCTTTTTTATGCAAAGGGGGGCCTCATAGCACCTCATAGCAGAAACTGCCATAGGCGTTTGAAGTGTTAGGCCTGCACATACCCTAGCGCATGATATCTGAGGTGGGGTGTACAGTTCCCTTCTTCATTACATTTTCTTCCCAGTTGATTTTCAAACGATTCTGAATATAATCTAGTGTCCATTGATGAGACTGGGCGGACCCCAGAACCATACTGGCTGAATAAATAAACCAGGCTCTACTGGAGATTGACCCAGCATCACTTTCTTGGCAGGCAATCACATTAATCATTGGGCCTCCTTTCTGGATTATGAGTCTGTATTTGAGAGCTCACAATTATTTTACAGACTCCACAGTAATAATGGAAGAGGAAAATTGCAGAACTGAAATCACAATTTTCCAATACAGTTTTACAATTAAAATATACAGCTCTGTGATTGTGTAGCATGTCTTTTGCATAGCCCTGGTTTTATCACAACTCTGCATGCCCCATTTTTCAACAATCTCATCCACTCCCACATCCACACCTTCTTCAATGTTATATATCCACCACGGTTCTTGCTGCCCTCTGCTTCACCTTTCAAGAACCTTGCCTTCCAACACAACTCTTTCAACAAAACTGTTAGGTTTCATGTGATCAAAGTATTTCTGTTTTTGACCACCACGCCTCTTTCAACAGAACTGTCAAGTTTCATGTGATAATAGTATTTCTGTTTTTGACAACCACACCTCTTAAGTGACTATCAGAAAAGAATGTAATATCTAACTCCACATGACAGGTAGCTAAAGTCTATCAGAAAATGGCATTAAAATCCTGACAGTAACACACAGATCATGCAGGTACTTACACAGCTCCTGGTAGAACTTTGGCTTTGAAAAGAAAGTCGGAGTCAAAAGTCAAATCTCGGAAGCACACTCTGGGGATTGGAAAATAGTATTACATTCATTAATTGTAGGGCATGTTTGTGTGCATCTACTTGACAGTTAAAAAAGTATGTAAATAAACGACCCTTTGAGGTGTATTTATTGTAAGGTTTTTTTGTACTAGACATGCAAGAGTGTAGGGAAAATTAACAGGCTGATAGGCTGGCATGGAATACCTCTTAGTGGTAGATTACCTATGGACAAAGAAGCAGTGGTCAAGGGCCTGTGGGACCAGATGGAGAAACAGATTGAGAATCCATATGTGGAAAGAATGATATTGCGGGGGATTGGCAGGGGTTCTGGAAACATCTCAAAACTGAGAGGGAAGACTAGGAGAATCAATCAGAGAGTGGTGAGAACGATTAGTAGTACGACTCTAAGCTGGCTGTTGAACAAAGGAATGGAGGGCTTATGGGAATGTCCTGAGTGCAGTAATGTTGGTTCTCAGCCCAACTCAAATCAGTGCTAGATCTATATTTTTATTAAATCAATCAGCACTCACTGGTTGATGTGGTCAGTCTCACGGTGGACGACTTAACTTCCCAAGACATTTCCTAGTGCCAGTTTTCGGATGGGTCAACCCGGGAATTCCAATATTAAAAATTCAAATATGCCCCAGATGTGGATCGATTCCAGGACCACAGTGTCTATCCACTATTTTACTGTTGCTACCTGTCTGTCTGTGTCTGACAAAAAGGCACTATTTACTCAAATGGATATACCTTGCTCAGAAGAAATGACACTGTTTACTCAACAATATGCAGTTACTTATGCTGCTCAGAGAAAATGACACCAGTCATCCAACAAGACCCATAATCTTAGACACACTGACAGTAGCACTCAACAAAATGCACATAACTCAAGCACAATGACACTATTTATGTAACAAAATGCACACTGCTCAAGAACAACACTATTCATTAAACAAAATGCACATAGCTCAAGCACAATGACACTATTCACTTTACAAAATACCCAAAGCTAAGACACAATGACACTATTCACTCAATAATATGAACAAAGCTCAGACACAATAACACTACTCTCTCAATAAGATATACAAAGCTCAGGCACATTGACACTATTTTCTCAACAAGATATACAAAGCTCAGATACAATGACACTTTTCTCTCAACAAGATACACATAGAACAGACACAATGACACTATTCTCTCAACAAGATACACAAAACTCAATTCTCTCAAACAGATACACAAAGCGCTGAAACAATGACACTATTCTCTCAACAAGATACACAAAACTCAATTCTCTCAAACAGATACATAAAGAACTGAAACAATGACACTATTCTCTCAACAAGATACACAAAGCTCAGATACAATGACACTATTCTCTCAACAAGATACACATAGAACAGACAATGACACTATTCTCTCAACAAGATACACAAAACTCAATTCTCTTAAACAGATACACAAAGCACTGAAACAATGATACTATTCTCTCAACAAGATACGCAAAGCGCAGACACAATTAAACCATTTGCCCAATAAAACAAAGACGCTTCTCTCTTTGTCTAACTGTGAACAGATTTCTTCAACTGTACTCTTTGATTGGCTTACAAATGTTTATACTTACGTCATACACTTGTTGTTGGGAATGTCCGGCACATCAGGCAAAGGTGCTGGAACAACCCTTGTGACGAAAAAGAAGACAAGTAAGCCAAAAGTTAAAAAAAAAACATTAATGCATTTCTGTCACATCCCAAAAGCATAAACACATATACAAGGTAATGTTAGAATGCACTTAATGTCTTCTTTGTCATGCCCAGCCTTATCGTCCAGAAACCGTGTCTTCTAATACAGCTGTTTCAGGACCATATTTACTGTAGCCAAAGTACTTCATTTTTCAAGACCTGATATTCTTTATGAATCTAACTGAATGTTTGGTTGCTTCATATTTCCCTCAGTTATAAATCTTTGTTTATCGATGTAGACTTCCATCATGCATTTGATGTTTTTTGATAAGCCTGCGAATCACATTTTGCTGTTGTATTTGCAACAAAATTCTTATACCAGGTCTGGCTATTCCTGGCACATCCAACACCACTAAGCAGATGAAAGCATTATTAAGTGGGCAATGTAAAATATATTATATACAAATTATATATACTACATGATAAATATATATATATAACATGAGCATGGTGAGATTATGTGAAATAAAATGGAACAGATCAGGAGAAACTTCTAAGCACAGGTGAAACAGTGCTGTTCTAGAATTAGACACAGAGGTGAATAATATGGGGAGAACATGGAGGTAGCTGCAGGAGACAAAAGATAGAATGGCTCTGTATCCTTTGTTGTTTGTCCATCAAGAATGATGATGACCATTTATTTCATCCAATGGGGTTGAAAGTATGGAGCAATGAGTTCTAAGATGGCTGATAAGGCCTACTTTGGCTCTAAATGTTCTTTGACAATGTGGGCAAGGAATGTTTGACGTTCCAGGAGGAGGATCTCCTGCAGTGGTTTTTCTGTCTAGCTTTTTCTTCACAGCTCTTTGCAGTCCTGGTTGCTTCACAAGTGACTGCACCCTTGCGTAATGATGTAAGCCATGAATTTCGGTCTTTGGCAGCAGTCTCCCAGGTGTCATGATGAATTCCAAAAGCTTTCAGTGAGATTTTCAGTGTCTTTAAAGCGTTTTCTCTGGCTGCCTTGGGAGCGTTTACCACAACACAGCTCGCCATAAAAAATTTGTTTAAGGAGCCTGTGATCTGGCATGCGATTAAGTGACCAGCGAATTTGATTCTTTATTAGTAGAGTGTGGATATTGTGCATGGACGCTCTTTCTAGGACTTCAGTGTCTGGGATCTGGTCTTGCCATTTAATCTTCAATAGCTTCCTAAGGCAGACTGTGTGGAAGTGGTTTAATTTTCTAGTGTGTTGCTAATAAACAGTCCAGGTTTCACAAGCACATAGCAGTGTAAGACTTTACTGAAGTATAGACACTCAAACAGGCTATCCTATCTTTTGCTATCTCCTGCAACTCACTCTATGTCCTCTTTATATTATTCATCTGTCTTTGTGGCGAAGGAGTTACAGATGCAATTCTGCATTCGACACACAGCTGAGGCAGCAGACCACCTTGCAATGGTTTTCATAAAATCTTATAGTGCTGATCGTTCAGAAAGTAATGATAGACCACTGAACATAAACTTGCCAAGAAATTACAACCTGCCAAAAAATGCTGGGTTTGACTGTGATGTCCTGTAAAGGATGTACAATTAACTAACTCTAATGTGTATTTACAGGTCTCCCTATATTTTGTTTGCCTTGTTGGTTTCACTGGAAGAAATTTCTACTTAAACTATTATCAAGTTGTCTCAATGTGTGTCCTATCCAGACCAGCACTGGAATTCTCTAGTTCTCTCCCCCTATTTCCCCATCTTTATCAATTTGTATTTCTTCACATGAAGGGACAATTTTAAACAACTTGTGACATACTAATGACAGTTTTGAGGGCTGAAAATGGAACAGTTACAATAAATCATACTATAATTTTTACAGAAAGTCGAAATATTAAACGCATGATGGAAGTCTACATCGATAAACACAGATTTATAATGGGGAGAGGGGGGGGGGGGGGGGGGGGGGGGGTTTAACGACGACCATGAAGCAGCCAAATATCCAGTTACATTCATAAAGGATATCATGCTTTGAAAAATGAAATAAAAAACATGCCCTAAGAATGTGGACCGTCTTCTTCTGATGTGAGTAATCAATTTTCTTTGTCATAATAGCAGAAAAACATGAGGTATTATAAAGACACAATGTCCAACATTGTGGCATGGGGGAGCATCTATATCTAAGATCTTCTTCTGCGTTGGAGTGTTTTTTTCAGACCAAATTGTACTGTGCCAGGTTTATTTGCGCCACTTAAGCCGACACCTCCAACTTCTGTGGATGTTTGTTGACCGGGATAACCTTTTTTTTAGTTGATGGATCAACATCACAGCACACAGGCGTAATCCTTAAGTGCTCTGTTCTACCCTTGACTCAAGCCGGAGAGTCCGGAGAATCTCAGCTCAGTGCACGAACTCCGTAGCACTGGCGAGGATCCTTAAATACTTTGGGTAGATTTTTAACTCAAAATTTTGCCCGGGCAGTGCTGTTAAACTACTCTTTTTTTTTAATTTCCAACTGCCAGGGGATTTTTTTATGTGCGCAACAATACACATGGGCATCCGATCTCACTACCAAGAGATCATAGGAAATTGTGTTACTAGAAGTCCACGTGAAAAAATCCCGGCCCTCACTGGGGCTTGAACCTGGGACCTCCAGCACTCGAGGCAGACACCATACCTTGAGACCACTCAACCCCCAAAGGAAGGAAAATGAAAAAAAGGGACAATTACTCACCCATTTTTGGCTATACAGTATTCATCGCACCAAACACTGCCAGCCATCCCATGAGTCAGTTTGGTGTCTATAAGTATAGGCTGTCAACATATTTTAAAGAATGTTAATGGATACATTTTTGTTACATGTAATTTTAACATCATATACACAAAATTCAAGTCACTAGAAGTATTTTTAACCCATAAACCAAACAGCATCATCATTTGCCATGCTGAGCAGTGGATAATGTTCCTCTACAAGCATCTGTCTCCTTGATACATTCAATAACTGTTCATTTTCCAAGCCGCTCCGCCAACCCATTCGGAAATGTTTCCCCTTGTCTTTAACACCCTTGATCTTCCCAGTTGTCACAACTTTCTGCGGAATCTCTCATCTCATTTAGACCATGCTATCCGCATCTGTGGACAGGCTTCTGACTCGTTTACTAGCTTATCATTTTGGATACTGATGGTCTTCCATGCCATCATGTCCAGCATCTTTTCTCTTGGTCTTCCCCTACCTCTCCTGCCATCCAATTTTCCTGGTGTTACTATACAATTACTACAGCTTCTCATCATATGCCTAAGTATGTGGACTGTCTTCTTCTGATGTGAGTAATCAGTTCTCTTTGTGAGTTAACGTCTATCAAAATATCTTCATTACTACGAGGAAACGTCATTAATAGGAGTTTTATTATAAAGTAAATGGAAGAGAGCCGGTCTTCAAGGCCTAGGAGTTAGCGACTTTCTCTGTAATCCCGTTTATCCACGTGGGCAAATGTGGCTGCACGAGAATCAGTAGCGGTTCTCGACGTGCCCGTTACTTATGGGGTATGTGAGCCAGACGCTCAGAAAGCAATAGCAAACTACTGAGTGTAATCTTGCCAAGAAATCAACAACTGCGGTAAAATGCTGGTGTTGACAGCGATGTCCTGTAATAGGATTGGCAAACCAAAAAAAAAATGGAAGAGTATGAGGAATAAAAAATCTTATTTCAAGATACAGACAGGCTCTTAAGCAATATCCCATGTAGGGGTAGTGAGAATCAAGCAGTTTCCACATGTAAAATGGTGGTTAAAAATGATTACCCAAATATCGACTTGCACCAAGGAAATACAATCAGGCACTAATCATTTTTTTTTTTAGATCAGAAGGTGTGAAACTCTCAAAAATACTGTTGCTGCGTGAAAACGCCCGGCCTCATATGTCTGCACATACAGTGGACACACCAAGTTCTCTTAAATTTGAGGTCTTGAACATCCAGAAAACAGCATACCAGATTTGGTGGTATCAGACTTCCACTTGTTTTGACCCTTGACAGAACATTTGTGGGGTCATAGGTTTGCAGATGACGAGGTGCAAAACTGGTTTAAAGTCACGCCCAAAAACTGTTTCCTAGAAGGCATCAACAAGCTAGTGGATCTGCAGACCAAGCGTGCTGCCAAGTAGGGTAACCATGTTGAGATATAACACACACAAATTTTCTGGTTCGCACTGTTGTAAAAAAGTTACTCGTAAAATTCCTGTTACTTAATGACTTCCCCTCGTATTTCTATTTGTCCACAGTGTTCTCATAATTTTCTCGGCGCCTTTCACATAATTCCTTATTTCTGGACATAATTCCTCACATCTCATAACATGACCAAAGCAAGGTGACTGTCTTGCCCTGATATGGGCAATGAAATAACTTGGTGAACTGGTCCCATGCAGCTCTTGCATGGCTGAGAGAGGAAAAGGGACAACTGACCAACAAGCTGCAGAATCAACTTGTAAGGAGCAAGAAAACAATGCACCTAACAGCAGCTAACAGCTTGTATAACATATACAGACATGATACTTTCATTGAAAGATGCTCACATTTAAGGATGTCTATAGGAAAAGGGAGGCTCTGAACCACCAGGGTCATGACCATTACTTAATAAACTCCTTTTCATTCTCTCCCATGTGAAACACTAATGCACAAAGTTAATAACGTTAGGAAGGAGTTTTACCAGATCTGACCTGTATAAAACTGCACTAGAGTATGAGAAATACCAGTATAGTCCCAGCTCAATGAATGACATTGTCTAGGCCACCTGCATCACTACCAGTGAGATGGACCCTCCTCTCTCTTAACCCCCCCCCCCCCCCTTTTTTTTCTTTTATGTACTTCAGATCAGTCAACCCACTGCCAGTGTGCTTTTCTTTGATCTGCATATCGAAGGAAGGTTACACGGCTTTTTACTGATGGTGTATTAACATTTGTTAAGCAACTTTTGTACATTTTTTATTGCAGCATCATTGTCGTCTTACTGATTGCCTGCTGATGCAAAATATGACGAAGAAAGTTGACAAATGGAAAAACACGCAGATAGAGGAAAACCTTTTGACTGAAGTATTTATCAGCAGGAAAAAAAAAACAATAATAAAGCAGATAACACAAAGGAATACTTATCTCGACATTCCACAGGTGGTCTGATCAACAAAACAAGGAACGGAAAATATCACAGAGGAAAGGAAACTAGATGTATATGTGTCAATATATACGTTTAGACACACAAATACATTCAAGCAGAAACACCCATACACAAGGAAATACGCACAGTGACATGCAAACACAGAAACAAAAACATACCCATGCACACACAATCAGTCCATTATAGCTTCTCTCCCTTGAAATTACTTACCTCCAGAGTTCTGTGCCCTTCATATAGACCTTCCAAGAAAGAGTATGCCGGATGATGAATGCCAATAAAAAGTTCATCGTTTCCTTTGGTATTCCTTTTCCCTAAAGAATATTGTTCAATGTTCACAATGTATTATTCATGTTAACTTTTAAGAGAAAAATAGTAAACAATCTATTTACTAGAAACAAGCATCGGCAATTACAAAGGGTGGACAACTAGGAATTCATAAAGTAAGGAGTTATGCCATTTTACGTGACCAAAAGTATCTCATCCTTGATCCAAACTCACGCATCCTTAAACAGGTATATCCATCTATTAGTTGAGCTGAGAAACAACATCACTGCACTCCAACCCCTCATTCAACAGCCAGCGAAGAGTCACACTACTAATCTTTCCCATCGCTATCTGATTGGAAGTTCTCATCTCCCCTTTAAGTTTTGAGATTCTTCCAGAACCCCTACCGATCCCCCAAAATATAATTCTTTCCACATATGGGTTCTCAATCCATTCCCCCGCCTTCTCCAGCTGGTCCCACACGTGCTCGACCACCTCTCCCTTGTCCACAGATAACCCATCTCCAAGAGGTGCTATCCATCTGTCATTGTGTCTTCAACTAGCAAGCATTCACAGGTGGTTCTCAAAATGTTTCCCCTGTACATCGTGAGTGTAGAGAGCTACAGTAATGTAGCAGCTGGACACTCACCTGCGCTGGCCGGTGGCCAGGTATTTTAAGTATTATTCCTTTATTCACTTTATATGATATCTGGTATCTGTCTGGGTATCCTGGTTTGTTCTCCCATAGTGAATTTCAATAACGAGGACACAAACAGTAGAATGCATGATTTATTGCCTGGTATATTTTGCTGCATCTCATCATGTACATACTGGGGAAGTCACACAACATAAACTACAGCAATAAGAAAAATCCCTCAATAATGAAAATGCTTTTACAATGTGTCCTGCTGCCACGGTCTTTGCTTGAAGGTATCATAGAATTAATAGGTTCTCCATTTATTGCTACCACCAATGTCACATCGTCATCTTCACATGTGCCCTGCCAGCTGGGTCAACCAGAGTTGTACTAGTCAGAACAAATAATCCTGCCTCTACTGGGAATTAAACCTGGGACACTGACTTGGAGGAAAACGCACTAATCACTAAACCAGCATGGCTCCAGGTAAGCATATGCCTGGATGCCTGGGATAGAAGCCTTTGCCACTATTAGATGAGTCCATTGGGTGGCAGATGGTAGGGTGGTCTCTAAATAGAGGTTGGCCATGAATATCCATTAGACGGCCATGGGTCAACACAGTTGGAGGTCATTCAGAGAAGGAGTTAGTTGTGTGGGGCAGCTTCATCATCATCATGTGCAATGCCAGCTGGCGTAGACATCCATGTCTCTTCACAGATCTCGGTCTTTGGTGTTCTGGGTTCACTCTACTGATGATATTCCTCCATGCCATCACCTCAGTCTATCCGGCATCATTTCTCTTGGTCTGCCTCTGCCCATTTTCCCACAGCTCTCTTCCCATTGACCATCAACATATTTCCTTCAAAGTCGTGTATCATCATCATCATTTCATAACAAGCGGTAAAATGTCCTGGAGATGGCAGCCAAGTGCTACAGTTGATCCTTGCTTAGCCTGCATCCTAAAACACTAAACATGTTTCAAGGAACAAACCAAAAACATCAACTACTGAAACAGAATGACTTACTCTCCTGTGGGGTTAAGTCTGGGTAGACTGTCTCTAGTGCTTGGTGCAGCCTGGTCTCATCCACAAAAGGCAGAAGTGCAACTCCTTAAAATACAAAAACAAAAAATGATGATTGTGAAACCTCCCCAGTAGTAAGTCTAAATAACTATTCCTTGATTTTAAGAAAGAAATACAAACAATGAACAGATGGCTACACATTGCATCTTAGCAGACAAAGTAGGGCACTCATTTATCCTGACAGTCTGAAATGACTGTCATAGGTGGCAGATACCAACTATTTGCTGCTTTGAACTAAATTGTTCAAACATGTGCTACTACTCCTAGCGCACTGGACTGATTTTTTCATATGGATTAACTTTCCCTATTAACAGTGTCCTTCGCCATCAGGCGAACCCACTCCGACTTATGAGGTACTTCTAATTTGCATCCCAACATCAAAGACAAGAAGTCAACATTTTGGTTTAACTGACCGGTGTAGCGTTGAATTCGCAACCTGGGCATCAGTACACCAAAAGTTTAAGAACGCACGCTCTTACCCACTCAGCCATGCTGATCTTCATAACAATTATTCATACGGGTGTCTCTTTTAATGTGAACTCCAACAAATGCTGGAATGACGGCCAAAAAGGCACAAATATCTCAGCTCTACTGTAAACAGGCGCAGTTCTATAACCTTCTGAAACCAGACGAATGAAAAACACATACATCCACAAATAATACCTTGTACTCTGGGAAATAAACAAGGTCATCAAGTTATAAGGTATTCTGTCATATAGATTATGATTTGCCAGGGCCTCCAAAGACATAAACATTTTGAAGTATTGTGACTAGAAAAAGCTCAAATATCCATTTTATTAGGTTGGCTCAAGCCAGAAACCGTACAAACTTGACAAAATGCCTTCCTCAATAGTGAAGTAAACTTGTGAATCAATACCCCACTCCACCATACCATTGGGACTATTAACTCTTACTCTCTTCTGACTGACCTTTACATGGAGCATCTAATGTCAAACATGGATGATTGCCCCCGTTAACAAGCACAAAATAATAACAGAGGTGAAATGCCTAAGAGCTGCGGCGGTAACCGTGAAAGATAAAATTAGGAATATGGAAATTAGGAGGTGACTAGGTCTGAAACCCCCATCATGCACTTCATTAAAAAACAACAGATGAAATGGTTTGGTCACCTTATAAGAATGTCCTGGTACCATCTGCCACAAATAGCCACACACTGAAGAAATGTAATGGAGACAGAGTCAGGTAAAGACCACATAAAAGATGGAGTGATGGTATCAAGAACTTAAAGAAATGAATGCCAGCTGACAAAGAGCGTTAGAAAGAACGCATAAAAGATCTGTACGTCTTCTTCCACCCCCCCCCCCCCCCCCACCACCACCACTTGACTGCAGTAAGTGAAGGAAGAGAAGAAGAAGAAGAGATGGAAGTTCTAATGTCAAGTTCTTCCATCTGAAGACTTGTTTGTAACTGGTTGGATTTTACATCTATGAGCTGTGGTAGCCAGACACCAGCCAACCCTCCTTTGTCACCT
This sequence comes from Cepaea hortensis, assembly GCA_963921405.1. NCBI lineage: Eukaryota > Metazoa > Mollusca > Gastropoda > Stylommatophora > Helicidae > Cepaea > Cepaea hortensis. The sequence continues at coordinate 82,410,605 of OY992894.1, read as the reverse complement.
CATTAGGACACTTGATATGTCATGATACTACTACTAGTTAGTTAGTTAGTTAGTCGACAGATCATCCTCATTGCACATCGAACCATTCAGTCCATAAGTGCTCGGATCCCCTCCTCAGCAAATCCCGCAGCGTGTAGCGGCTAACGACGCCAGTTCTGTGTTGGTTTATCAATCTTCTTTGGCTTCCTGCGTAGTGTTCTTGTTTGGCCACACCTCTTTTAATTTCCTGCTCTCGCAGTCTGGCCATTGTTGTAGATTCACAGTCATCACTTGGTTCTCGCAAAAGTCTTACTTCTCGTAGAGCATTCAGAATGTCGGCCTGGTCCATGGCGCGTCCGCCCTCCACAGTAGCCTCACCTGCGAGCTTGTCAGCCCGCTCATTTCCGTGTACTCCCGCATGCCCTGGCACGAAGATGAAACTAATCTTTGCCAGTCGAGACCGCTCCAGAGGCAGCAACCATTCTCTTCGGATGGACCCCTCCTCTATCCTCTTGATCATGTTCATTGAGTCGCTAAGGAAACAAGCCCTAGTGAATGTCTGTGTCTCGAGCCATGTTATTGATTTACTTACTGCCATGACTTCCATGGTCAGGCTACTTGTGGTTTCAGTAAAAGCACCAGAGTCCTCCTTCACAATTCTCCCTCCGGCCCGAGCTGTAAAGGCCCATGAGCTTCTCACATGTCGGACGACCGACCCATCTGTGTAGATGACCACGTCACCGTCTAGCGAATTCTCGAAAATCAACGCTTGTACTTCAGCCTCAACAGCAGCCGGATTTTCTTGTCTGCATTTTCTGTCAAGTTGGATGCAAACTGAAAAGGATGTGCAGAAGTCTGTTGGCACTTGCACCCACTCCTCGCCAGGTTCTAAGTCCTCAAGTGAACACACCTGTTGAAGAATGTCTTCGGCTTGACCCATCCACGACCGTCCTCTTTTTAACCTGCTGCCCTTTACCTTCCTAATTTCACTATGCAGTGGATGTTGTGTGTTTGCGTTAATTCTGAGGTAGGCGCGTGCCCTGCAATCTTGTATTCTCTCTTCAATGGTTGGAAACCCAAGAAGGTAGCGCATCGCCTTGCATGCTGTATCTCTTGTACATCCAAGAATAATGCGCATAGCTTCATTCTGTATCCTTTCCATCCGTTCTATCTGCTTATGGCTGAGAGTCAGGATTGCCATTGCATACTCCAAAACAGACATGACCAACCCCTCGTACAGAAGACATAGATGGCGCTGCTCACAGTTTGCTGCCGCCATCACCCGCATCGCTGCCAAACCCCGCTTGGCCTTTGTTATCACCTGGTCTATGTGCACATTATAAGCAAGGCTTCGATCAAACCGTATCCCCAGGTAATTCATTGCCTGCGTTCTTTCCACCATCTCTGAACACAGCATTACAGTTGGTGTTGGAGTGTTGACAATATGATTATTCAACGAGAACCAAGTCACTGTTGCCTTTGTTGGGTTGACCATTGCCCCAGCTTCATCACACCAAGTACTTATGCGATTGAGTTCGGTTTGTAGTTCCACAGCAACCTCCTCTCTATCCTTCCCCTGACGATACACTAAAACATCATCGGCATATGACAATGTCCTGCCAGGTCCAGTGATCTGCTCACTGGTGATTCTCACTGTGTAGGCGTTGAACAGTACCGGAGATAATGGTGATCCCTGTGATACTACTACTGACTCACCCTGGTGATATACAGGCAATTTAGTTGTCACGTACACATAATATGGTAAGAATTAAAACATAAATTACTAACCCTGCCAGGCGAACTTCTTGCCATTCAAATCTATTTTGAAGTCTATTGGATAGAAATCAATGATTGGCGACTCCTGCAAAAAGAATATATACATTATATTAGCTATATTTAGTAGATGTGGTTGTTGCACACAGTGAACAACTAGGGTTAGAATTAAATTGTAAGAAGACACAGGTTATGGTAGTCACTAGAAAGATGGAAATACCACAATGTGATACACAAGTAAATGGGCATATTCTTAAACAAGTGAATCGGTACAATTATCTCAGAACAGTCATAACATTTGATTGAAGATGCCTTGAAGAGTATAGGAACAAGAATCGCCATGGCGAAGGTAGCCTTTAGCAAGACGAAAAACATACTGACCAATAACAAGATGTCAAGCCCAACGAGAAAAAAAGTGTTGATGTGCTAAATAGAATCTGTACATTTGTATGGATGTGAAGCGTGGACAATGAGCAGACAAGCTGAAAAACATCTAATGACTATGGAAATGTGGTTTCTGAGGAAAATGCAAAGAATATCATGGACAGACAGAAAAACCAAGTCTTTCAAGAAACAAATGAAAACTGTAAACACAGAGACCCAAAGTCTAATCCTCACCAAGTGCCATGCTGATAAACAATGATGGTCATGTTTTTGCCATCAAACACGATCACCAGCACCGTGGATCAGCTCTATGTGTTTGTCTCAATTATGATTTTCTAGACACCTGTAAAGAAGGTTGTCTCATTTCCTAGTATCCAACATTATTAACACAGACAGTTTCACTCACCGGGTCGGTCATCAGCGTCTGCCAAGTGATGGGAATATGCTTCTTACTTGCTGCTGGGAACACTCCCATGAGCTGCTCCAGGGGCTTGAACTGTGCAAGAGGCAACACAGCAGACATGTTATTATTCAGTTTCCTAGCACACATTTTTAAGTCCATTTTTTATTTGCTCATTCGCTTTTAACTCAAGCAGTCCACACACACTACTTCTAGTGCACTGGACTGAATGTTGTGTGTGGATTAGCTTTCCGTATTACCAGTGTCCCTCGCCATCAGGGGAACCCACTCAAACTTCTGAGGTACTTTTAATTTACATTCGCAGGTCAAGGACGAGAAGTCAACATTTTAGTCCAACTATCCAGTGTATGGTTTGAACCCTTTACCTCAGCATCAGCACACCAGATATTTAAGAACACATGTTCTTATCCATTCAGCCATGCTGACCTACAGTCCACTTAAAAAGGACCCTTTTGCATGCCTTAAGCACTTTGGACATACGGTGGTAGAGCCATATTTTCATGAACCAATGGGGTCTTAGTGGGTGATATGGTCAGTATCACTTTGGTCTCTTTTACTTCCCAAGCCATTTCCTGGCATCCATTTCAGGCTGGGCTAATTTTCACAATCTGCACCAATGCAGATCCGAACCCATGACCCACTGGGTCAACAGATGAGCATCTAGCCATTACTGTACCATATCTCCCTAACAGTCCCATAATAGTGGCTAATCACCCAGCTTGTTTAAGTTCTCTCCATTCTTCTTTCCTTGGTTGCTGTGGTAGTCTTCTAGTTGCTGCACCAGCTTACCAACATTGGCAGTCATGGTTCACACATTATGGGAAGCAGTAGCTCAACCAAGATAACCCACCTTGAAATGATCAGATGCCAAACCTCCTTTACCATAATCAAACCACAGTCACTGTCAGCACACCTGTACTGCCCCAACTGTTCTGATATCCCTGACTGTACGAGCACAAGGCAGATCTCCAAACTCTAAACACATCTTTCAGATCTGTTCTATCACAAAGAGTTTTCACTATTTCTGACTGCAAGGAGTTACCCTAGAAGTTAAACTCTGGGATGTAAATGATACAAAGCAGGATCTGTCATGGGCAGCAGATTTAATCCTGACAATAAATTTTGAAGTGCTGAATAGAGGCTTTAGAAGCCAAGGAACACAGAAGAAGCTGCAATCATGGCAGGACAGCAGTTTGGGTACTCAGTGCACTTATCACTTGTACACAAAAGTCAAGATTGGCGAATCAGCCATGTGTACATGTGAACTGGTGCCGCAGACAGCAGATCACACACTCCAAGACTGCCCAAAATACAACATATCTAGGCAAATCTTCTGGCCTAGAGAAACTACAGTGGAATATAAACTCTGTGGACCACTGAGTGAACTAATAAAAGACAGTTAAATTCATACAAGGGACAACATTGCAGTTATAGACAAATTTCTAGCAAACAAGGAGGAGAAGGAGGAGGAGGATGAGGAGAAGAAGAAGAATCTACTACCAGTGGGGCCTGAGTTCAATTCCCGTTTAGTAACAAGACTGAATGTTTTTGTAGGGTCATCCAACCATTTTAAGTGGACATTGGTGTCACCGCCTCACCGTTAGATATATTAGTTAGAGGGCTACAACTCCAGCCCAAGGGAGAGAACAGAGCCCGAGTAATCTAGAGCCTTCTAGAAGGACTGACCAATGAGTCCAGGGTTCCGTGGACACTGATGTGGCCCGCCTATTGCGGGGTCCACGAGGAACTCGGACAGAGTTACCACCCGTGTCGGAATGGGACACGTGTGGACCGGCAGAGGACAGACGGACTTGAGAGAGGCAACAGGGCCTGCCTTTGAGGGACTCTATAGATATCAATAGATATATAGACATAGGCTAGATAGTTTGCTAGACTGTTGAATGATACTTATGTGTTTGATGTTCACTGTTTGGGATATGTAATATAGCGCGGGTCTGTTTACCCACTGCGCCAACGCATACTGTATATGTAAATACAATAAATATTTGATCTCATAGCGAACAGATTTATTGTTGCCTGTATGAACCCAAGTTTAGTTACCTAGATACGAGCAAGACTATGACAGGCTTTTTGGGGGCTAGTTTTCCGGTTTTGGCATAAAATGTTTTGTGAAAATTCTGTTAATTGCCATGTAAAATTACTTAATTGATCATATCACATTGAGTTGTTTAAACTAAAAGAATTGTTAACTTACAAGTTTACAAAAAATTAGTAGCTATCTAGCAATAAAGTAGGATTAATCTGAGTCCCTCAGCAGTATCTCAGCAGTGCCTAAGCAGTGTGCCTCATTATTGTGATTTGTACACTATTTTTGACATGACTGACATTTTTTGACTGTTACTAATGTTTTCTCACTCTACGAGCAGATTGTTCCGCGAATAGTGCCGCGTGCAACCTATGTAACCTTTACAACAGTGGCGAGATTACAAGACAAGCTTTCTGGGTCAACATCGGCGAGTTCTCTAATTGAAAGCTAAGTTTCATGTCATACCCATTGTAACTCTAAGCTGTACTTCTCATCTTTCATCAATGTATTATGTTGTTTCATATTGATTTGGTTGCATATTCATGACCTTGTCACCAACATAACCTTGCATTCTGATTTACACATTAATAAGTAAGGGAGTTAACCAAATTTTCGACTACACAACATTTTTTCTAAGGGATTTAACTTTATAAATATTACAAACAAGTAAAACACAAAATGTCTACCTTAGATAAATGCATTGAGCAAGGAATAAAGCTAGGTTATAAAGAAGAGAAATTGTCAGAATGGGCACAGAAAACGCACGCAGAAAACATTGCCCGTGAAGAAAGAGCGATAGAACGAGAAGAAAAGAAAATTCAGATGCAGATGGAGGCAGAAGAAAAAAAATTGCAAATGCAGGCAGAGGAAAAGAAAGTGCAAATGGAGGCCGAAGAAAAGAAACTGCAGATGCAAATACAAGCAGATGAAAAGAAAATGCAATCGCAGGCTCAGGAGAAACAACTGGAGCTTGAGGCGGCGGCCAAACAGGCCCAATTGAATGCCGAAACACAAATAAAATTAAAACAGATGGAGCTTGAGTCTAACGCAGAAATATCTATAAATAAGCTAAGAAGCAAAGAGGAAGAACAAAAATATAATAAGTATAAAGGCCTCGTGAAAGCGTTCTGCTCAGGAGATTCCATCAGCGCCTACTTGGAAAATTTCGAGTGTCTCATGGCCTACCATAAGATCACTAAATCAGATTGGGCATTTATTCTAATGAGGAACTTAGCTCTTGAACCACTAAAAGTAATAGAGACAGTACCACAGGAGATGCGAAAAGACTATGATTACTTAAAACAACGCATTCTCCAACATTTTTCTTTAGATACTGCAGGTTACCAACAACAATTTGCCAAATTATCACCACAACCAAACCAAACCTTTATAGATTATGTCAGTACAGTTCAAGACGTATGCACAAAATGGATCAACTCGGCTAAAACCAACAATAGCCATGACAAACTTAAAGAGCTTATTATTATAGACAAAATAGTTAGCACCATCCCCACACCTTTTGCCAAGTTCTTAAAACAAATGGATTGCAAAAGTATTCAGGAAATAGAGGCCAAGGGGAATGCATTTTTCACAGCAAATAGGGATATTTTTCAGCTGAACATAAGTCACAACGATACAGCAGCTGCAGTAGTAAACACCAAATACTCCAAACAAACAGAGAGTAAATTCAAACCTCGCTCCAATGTCAGTAAACTTGTTAAATGCCAGTATTGCGGTTTGAATCACGACATTGGCGCTATGTGCGACAAATACCCTCACCACCTCAAGATGATGGTGGATAAACAAAAGACCAAGCGCAATGCTTACCAGAGAGGGGTCAAATGTTTTTTTTGCCGCAGCTTTGGCCACTATAGTCGCTTTTGTGATGGCCGAAAGTTATTGAAACAAGCCAATGCCGCACTTGTAGAAACATCGTCAGACGATGAGATTGAATCACTGAATGATTGTGATAATCAACACGATAATGAAAGCGAGCTTGGAAACGCTGTACAAATTATTGACACCATTACATACACTAAGTGTAACACCTGTACGAAGTTCCAACTTGACACAACATTACTATGTGGCCACACTATACCTATTTCAAACGAAACAGCCAACGCTGCTTTGTCATCTACAGGCAAGCTAGTTTTTTTTACAGGGTTTGTAAACAACAAAAAGTGCACATTAATTCGTGATTCCGGGGCAACGCTCTGTGGAATAAAGAGAACATTAATAGACACTAAAGACTACACAGACAAACATGTCACTTGTCGCACATTCTCAGGTACTATAGAGAAATACCCCCTTGCTCTGGTCGAAATTCGAACACCGTTCATATCAGGACAAGTATTGTGCGCAATCCTTGAAAATCCAGTCGCGGATATTATTCTTGGGAATTTGCCCAACATACGAACATGCTCTAAGAAGGAAATCAGGGAGTGGGAGCATAAAAACGGTATTCCCCCCACAAACAGCGATGCTATAGAGAAACACCATTCATACTTGTCTCAATCTGCCAAAAGACCAAGGGAGACAACCACTGAGGTAATTCAGAAAGAATTCACCGAGGTGTACAATGCAGGGGCGGTCGAATCTGTGAGCGATACGACCAAATTAAAACCTCGAATTGAGGATGCTACTGATGTACCAAGTACCAAGCCTGTAAATGTGCAACAAAACACACAACACACAAACGCAATCACACGACAGACAACCCATAAAACCAACACTGACCAACTACAGGAATCATTAGAAATAATAGCGCCAAACTCAACTAACATCAATTTTGGAAATGAACAGAAAAATGACCCTACACTTGCACCATACTTTAAATTGGTAGGACTCAAACCTAAATTAACAAAGAACGCATAGTGGACATTTAGGCTACAGAACAACATCTTAACTAGATTTTACACAACAAAGCAGACCACGATACAGCAAGTACTGTTACCCCAAGCACATCGAAACAAAGTTCTAAAAATAGCCCATGACTCCCCTTTTGGAGGTCACATGAGATACGAAATGACCAGGGCTATTGTCATGACCCAGTTTTATTGGCCAAAGGTCAACCAAGACATTAAAACCTTTTGTACATCTTGTGTTATATGTCAGAAACTGGTCAACAAGGGGAATAACCCTACTGCATTCTCTTTAAATAGAAACTTGGAATTATCCCATGTAAATATGTTGAAACCATATTATGTTAGACAGGACAATGATACAAATGAACTGACTCAACGAACGGATGACGGAGACGAAACGACAAGTTCCCAACGAAATGACACCTCGACAAACGAAGCATCGTTAACGATACACTCTTACGACGAAGACATATGGACATTACCGACAATCTGTGATATCGACAACGACGACAAATTTGACGACATATTGACAACGATTGATCTCAACGACGACGACAATGACATTGAAGACAATTTACAAACAGTAGCATCTGTGATAAATCAGACAGACGTGGACAACACTGAAATCCCTGTACCAATCATGACTGACGACGGAAGTATAAATGACATACATATCTCTGACACTTTGACACAACAACAGCGACAAGACATTTTGACTATCCTGGATGAGTATAAATCTATCTTTTCTAATAAACCGGGACGCACTGATAAAATAACACATTCAATTGTGCTGACAGATCTGAGACCGGTCAAATGTAGACCATATTCTATTCCTCTCCATTACAGATCTAATTTAGATAAAGAAATTTTAGATTTAGAAAAAAATGGCATTATTCAAAAATCGATGTCTCAATATTCGTCACCGATTGTTCTGGTGAAAAAAAAGGACCAGACAATTCGCTTGTGCATCGACTATAGAGTATTAAATACAAGAACAACAACGGATGCAGAGCCAATGAACACCTGTGAAGATCTTATCTTAAATATGGCTCAATCATCCTTATTTTCCAAGACCGATTTAGCGAAAGGATATTGGCAAGTTCCACTACACCCTTCTTGTAGACATATAACAGCATTTGCAACACCTCTCGGCTTGTACGAATGGCTATATCTTCCGTTTGGGCTCAAGAACGCACCGGCCACATTTGTGAGACTAACAAGATTGTTATTACACGGAATGAAAGATGTAGTAGCCTATATTGATGATATATGCGTCCATTCTTCTGATATGACTTCTCATCTACTTACCCTCAAACAAGTCTTCAACCAAATCTCTCTTTTTGGACTTACTATCAAACCTTCCAAGGTTGAAATAGGTTATACACAAATAGACTTCCTTGGTCACAGAATTTCTGAAGGCAAATTGTTGACAGATGATAAAATTGTTTCTAAGATCCTTAATCTAGAAGTGCCTACCACCAAGAAACAGATTAGAAGTTTACTTGGCCTTATCAACTATTATTCTAAATTCATTCCACATTGGGCTGAACTAACCTCAGTCTTTTCTGATATGTTAACTAAAAATCATCCATCAAAAATTTGTAAAAGTACCAGCTTAGATGATGCAATGTGTAGATTGAAACATATTTTTTCTAATCCACCAGTCTTACGATTACCCAACATAAATTTACCCTTTATTTTGACCACAGATGCGAGCGCTATCGCAATAGGAGGATGCTTGATGCAGGAAGTGGATGGCATAAGACACCCAATTCTCTATGTGAGCCGCAAACTAAATAAGGCTGAGACTCGGTATGCCACGGTTGAATTAGAGTGTTTGAGCGTATTGTTTTGTATATTGAGATTATCTAAGTTCCTCTTGGGGAGTCACTTTGTGGTCCTCACTGACAGTTCGCCATTATTGGTCCTTAACCAGGGGTCGCCTAAAAACCATCGGCTACAAAGATGGCGTCTTCTACTTCAAGATTTCGACTTCGAAATCCGCCATATCAGAGGCACTGACAACATTATGGCTGACCTTTTATCACGGCAAATAAATGCGCCAGTAGAATGACTCTGATCACATCGACCATTAGCCATACTATAAACTGTGATACTTTTAGTCGGTTGCATATGACAGTGGAACTCTACACCTGCTAGAGTACTCTCAGTGATTAGTTAATTACGACACCCAAGAACATGATACGTTACTTTAAGAACTATACCATCAAGTGCCTAAACGCTAGAACGATTCCAGCAAGAAACAGTAACTGTGTTTGTGTCAACCAATAAGATCAACCAGCGAACTAACTCCGAATTCTGTAAGAACTCGTTATATGGGACATTAAGGACATTCCATACTTGCTGTTACTACGTAACTTTACAAACAGCCGAAACAGAACGACATCGACTACAACACTCAAGAGACAGCCATACTAGCTTTACCATTCATGGCAACAGAAGGACAACGCGCATATCATCGTTGGATTTAATTAATTAATTAGTTTAGGATTAAATATGTATTATATTTCCATTATTGATGTATATAAGTTGTATTAACCTGTAATTTGTACATATTCGACATTAATATTACAGGCGGTACCATTCCTAGGCTAAAGAACCGTCCTATACAATTGTCTCTGTTTAAATTATAACCCATTTTTGAGTCATCGTACAAGAAGTACGTATTTTCTTAAAGGGCAAATATCGCCTAGCCCATTTTTTCTAAGGGCATTAACACTTACCTCAACTTTAATTATATATTTTAACCAAATACTATTTTTAATGAAAAGTGAGTGAATGACTGTGTGAATGTATTAAATGAGAGAACGATACACTTGGCGGACAAATTGTACGCAAACCGTATTTATTTTAATTTGTCTGCGTCTTTCATGTAAATTGCATGACTTGTCTAATTTGTGAATACATGTGTAGTACTTAGTTTAATAGTGAGTTAATATACTTAGTTTAGCAGTTAGGATACATCTAAGCACCACTACTTGGAATGCCTATTCATGTATTGCACACAGTGCAGTAGTTCATGATTGAGGTTATCCCAACTCGTGACGCTTGGAAATACGCCACACATTCAGCACACACAGTACACAAACCTTAAAACTCAACACTATCAAGTTAAAATACAGTCACTTTATTAGAAACATCAACTTATTAGTCAAGCACACTAACAAGCCAACAGGGACACTTGTAGTATGAGGGGGATAAAATAACAAGGCAACTACATATTTTGCATTAGATAACATACGAGAGTAAAAGTGTATTAAAATGCACACACAAATCAAGATTTGAAGGTGTACTTAATTAGCCAGGACTTCGGTCTTGTTAACTCTCGTAACAGAGGTTAATTGTCTGGGTACCAGTTGGGTACAATTGAGAAGGGCGGGTTGTAAATACAACTACTTAAACGTCACGTAACTTCGGTCTGATAAGCATTGTTAAGGACACAGGAGACAGAGTGATCTCTTTACCAAATCAGAGAAGTGGTGTATGGGAGAATACATGAGTTTTAATGCCAGTATGTAGGTTACCAGGTTACTGTCCACCAATCTACAAACACCAACTTTATGTGATTCGGTGACAGAATTAGAATACATCTAATTACCCAATAACAAGCCATATTAGGGGGGAGGGGGGAATCCTGTCACCGCCTCACCGTTAGATATATTAGTTAGAGGGCTACAACTCCAGCCCAAGGGAGAGAACAGAGCCCGAGTAATCTAGAGCCTTCTAGAAGGACTGACCAATGAGTCCAGGGTTCCGTGGACACTGATGTGGCCCGCCTATTGCGGGGTCCACGAGGAACTCGGACAGAGTTACCACCCGTGTCGGAATGGGACACGTGTGGACCGGCAGAGGACAGACGGACTTGAGAGAGGCAACAGGGCCTGCCTTTGAGGGACTCTATAGATATCAATAGATATATAGACATAGGCTAGATAGTTTGCTAGACTGTTGAATGATACTTATGTGTTTGATGTTCACTGTTTGGGATATGTAATATAGCGCGGGTCTGTTTACCCACTGCGCCAACGCATACTGTATATGTAAATACAATAAATATTCGATCTCATAGCGAACAGATTTATTGTTGCCTGTATGAACCCAAGTTTAGTTACCTAGATACGAGCAAGACTATGACAACTGGAAATTTGTAAAAATACTAACAGCCAACACTGTAAATCTGATGGTAGATGCCTTGTTCAGTGGGTGGAGTTTCTGGGGAGGTTAAGGCTGACAAACATCTCAATTTGTGTGCCAGGATAGTTACATTATTAAATGTAAAATAATTTATTTGTCTAATCTTGATTTCATTCTGTCATTCTTTTTAATCCTAATCTGTTTAGGATGGTATGTCATGATACTAACATACTTTGCTTCTCTGCGTGGTCCTGATTATATGCAATTAAGTTTTATCACGTACAAATAGTTTGGGAGGAATCATTTGTGCCAATCTCTGGCCAAAATTTTGGCACATGGTGCTAACCCCATATTCAGGGCTTTTTCGTTTGTTATTCTATGTTTTGGAGACTTTCCTCAATTTTTTATCCATCTCCAATTGAGTCCATTCATTCTGTAACCCAGATGCTTGGTCCAATCCATGTTACCAAAGCATATAATAAAAAACAAAATAAATCTAACAACAGTAGCTTAAAAACAGAAGCCATAAACTATATGTTGCATGATTTATTGTCTGGCATAATTCACTGCATCTCATCAGGTGCATACTGCAGAGTTACATATAATATGAAGTGAATAAATGAATAATACTTGAGCTGAAACACTTAAAACACAGTCACAGGTAAGGTTCAAATATGGAGCATTTGATACCCCCACGCTGATCAGAAAGAGTGTTAGTAAGGAACACTTACGGGTTGTGTGTTTTTCTCAAAGTCGTTCGGCAGGTCTCCAATGTTGACAAAATCTGAGGCAAATGGAGCATAGTGGTAAGGAAAGTACCACTTCCATGATGCACATCCCTGCAGAAAAAAAAATGTTATATTTAAGTATTTCCTACAGGCGCACATTGTTGTATACATATATAAGCATATAAAAGGTAGTTAAATGAAACTGTTGGAGATCGTGAGGCGAGAGTGAACCCAATTGGAAACTGAGATGGTTTTCCATTGACTTAACGATCACGTTCATGAGATGCGCAAGATAATACCACACATATACTATATATACCACTTCACATATTCTAGTCCATGACATGAAGTGAGACAGCCAGTTTCTTTCCTCTTGGCCTTTCCTTCTCTGATGATGCCACTCTATATACCACTTCACATATGAGGTGAGATAGCCAGTTCCTTTCCTTCTCAGATAATGTCACTCTAAATACCACTTCACATATTCTTCTTCTTCTATGTTCATCCAGAGTGTTTTTTTTTTTTTGGATGTAGTTGCGCTGTGCCTGTTTACAGCAGAGCTACGATAATTGCGCCTTTCAGCTGACACATCAGACTTCTCCGGCTTCACATATTATAGTACATGACATCATATGAGGTAGGGTGGCCAGTTCCTTTCCTCTTGGCCTTACCTTCTCAGATAATGCCGCTCTATATATCACTTCACATATTCTAGCCCACAAATGAGGTGAGATGGCCAGTTTACTCCGTCATCTTTCCTTTTCAAACAAATTTCTGAAAATTATCTGGCATTCATACTCATTTTTGAGGCTGGGCCAAGCACACAAAGTTGCACTGGTCAGCAAAAATAATCCTGCCTCTGCTGGGAATAGAACCTGGGACACTGGCTGGGAGGGAAACACATTAACCCCTATGCCAGCATGGCTCCAGGTGAGCCTGTCTGGTGGGGTAGAAGCCTGTGCCACTATTAGATGAGTCCACTGGGGTAGAAGCCTGTGCCACTATTAGATGAGTCCACTGGGGTAGAAGCCTGTGCCACTATTAGATGAGTCCACTGGGTGGCAGATGGTAGGGTGGTCTCTACACTGAGGTTAGGCATGAATATCCAATAAGCAAGTCTTGGGATAACACAAGTGCAGGTCATGGCAGTCGCCCTTACATCGCAAGACATCTCCTGGTAGCTATGACATTCATTGGTGCTTTGCTGAGGACAAGACATTCTCAAGAAGAGCTTCTTCTTCTTCTTTCGTTCGCTTGAAATATGTCTATAACTGCAAAGCTGTCTCTTGTATGAATTGAACTGTCTTTTTCAGTTCACGCAGCGGTCCATAGAGTTTATCTTCCACTGTCGTCTCTCTAGGCCAGAATGTTTGCCTAGACATGTTGTAATTTGGACAGTCTTGGAGTATGTGCTCTGCTGTCTGCGACGCCAAACCACATGTGCACATGGCTGTTTCACCAATCTTGAATTTTGTATACATGTGGTTGCTTAATCTATTGTGCCCTGTTCTGAGGCGCAGAATAATGACTTGTTCTGGTCTATCCATAACGTGGTAGTCATCTTGAGCAGGTTTTGGTGGCTTTCTGACTGATTTGATCATTCTTTTCTTTTCTTTCAAGAAGAGCACCAAAGAGATTATGCAGCTTCAGGACATTACAGGTTACTTCCACCAGGACCTGATTAAAGCAATACTTTATATATGCCATATTACAATGAATCAAACAATCAAATAGAAATCAAATCAGAGGTACCAGAGACACTAAGAATAAAAAGAGATGAGTGAAATATTTTGGCCTCATTACAGGAGTTGAGTTGAGTCAAGAAATGACATAGCACCCAGGACATAATGCTTAATTCTCATCTTCAACAGCCAGCAAAGAGTCCCAATACGACTGGCACCAGCACCAGTCCAGTTATGTGTCCATCTTAACTGTCCTCAGAGTCCCGAGTGTTGGTCAGATCCTTTGGTCACTCTCTTCAAAGCCATTCTCTCCAAGCTGTGATGATCTATCTGTTCTTCTGCACTACCCACACAATCCCAAAGGGTCCCACAATGCCTGATTTTTCATGCACCAACTGCATAACTGTAGAACTCTAGCAAAAACCATGCTGGATGAAAGAGGTGGAGGAAGACAAGCAAGAGGCAGACAGACACAAAAAGGGGAAGATTTCCTTTTTTATTTTTGCGCTCGCTAGCTGTGAACTCAAGCGTAGTCCATACACATACTACTACTACTACTACTAATGCACTTATGGACGCCTCCTTGGATGACGGAGAATGCCCATGGTCTGCTCCTGTCTTCCCTTGAGGGCAGGCCAGCATGCATAGTGGATGTTTGTTTTTTTTTGTGGTTTGCTCGCCTTGAACTCAAGCGTAGTCCACACATGTGCTACATCATCTAGTGCACTGAACTGAATTTTGTGTGTGGATTAGCTTTCCATATTATTAGTGTCCCTCACCATCAGGCGAACTCACTCCGAATTCTGAGGTAATTACGTCTGCAAGTCAAGGACAAGAAGTCAACATTTGAGTCACTAACCGGTGAAGAGGATGAACCGGGACTGCTATGTCAGCATGAACAGACCAGAAGTTGAAGAGCCAGCACTCTTATCCATTCAGCCATGCTGGCCCCCAAGTGGGAAAATATCAAGAGATGAACAAACAGCAGAGTGTCGAAGTGTACAACCAGGACAGGGGGTGTACAACCAGGACAGGGGGTGTACAACCAGGACAGGGAATGTACAACCAGGACAGTGAGTGTTCCAGATCCATTACAGCCAACCTTGGTTTCTGAAATGGCACACGACTGATTCATTCACTCATTCATGCATGTCCTTTGCAGAACCTCGCTCCCATAACAACCTTCCAGAAAACCTTTCCATCATAAGCAAAATGTCCCGCATCTGATACACCATCTGGAGATCATCCGCCAAATCCTGCACCCATCTTTTCTTTGGCCTTCCTCTTCCTCTTCCCAGGCATATACCCCTCCATTATTGTTCCCTCCAAACTTTCGTGACGTTTCAAGTGACCACAATATTTAAATTTTCTTTGTTTCATCATCTTTAATAGCCAACCTTCTTCAATAATCACCTCTTGAGGTATGGATGCATTTGTTCTTTTCTTTATCAGTTATCAAGATATTCTTAGAACTCATCTATAACATTTATATTCAAAGGCATTTGCGCACTGTTCAGCTTATTTAGTAAGTGTCCAGGTCTCACAGGCATATGTTGCGATGGGAAAGATGCATGCTCTTAAAAATATACTTTTTGTAGTATTATCTGTCCCACTCCATAATTTATTCAGTTGTTTTAGTCTACATGCGAATAAACACTTGCATGTATCACTATACAACATGAGCCGAAGGACAGAAGCCAAGGTGCAGCAGCGTGGGTAACGACGAAACACAGTATACAAACCTGGTAGTAGTAACGCAACACCCAGCACAGGCCTCTGACATAGTGCTGTGCCTGGACAAAAGTAACATGGATCTTAATTAATATTTCACTTTATATTACATATGAAAGTAACATGGATCTTAATTAATATTTCACTTTATATTACATAAAAAGACAAACAATGTTTAATATTTCAAACTGAAGGCATTCTGAATTAATATATATTATTATTATAGACTGACAGTCTTTATATTACATGAAACAATAAATAATTTTTAATACTTTAAACTTAGGTGTTCAGAATTAATATAATCTACTGGAGACAGGCAAACGATATTACACAAAAAAAGGATAACTAATTTTAAACATTTCAAACTGAAGGTGTTTTGAAATATATGATATTATTATTATCATTATTATTACTAAGCTTCTATTCAGAATTACAATGAGAAGAAAAAGAAAGTAAATTAAAATGGAAATTTGTGAAGAGCAGTGTAGATTTGTGGAAGGAAACAGTTTAAAAACAAGGCAATATACACATTACAAACACTAACAGAAGTATCAATAGAGACACAGAAAGACATATTTGTGCTTCATAGATTATGGCAATCCCAAGGCATTTGATAAAGTAAAACTCGATGAACTGTTTAATATGTTGGAAGATATCAACATTGATGGAAAAGATCTCAGAATAATAAATAATATTTACTGGAACCAAGTAGCTGCAATTAAAATGAGGGGAAAAGAGGGCAATTATGAACAAATAAAACTAGGAGTACAACAGGGATGTGTCTTGTCACCAGATCTCTTCTCCCTCTATGGCGAAGTAATAATGAGAGAGATCAAAGAGATGCCAGGAATACTAGTTGGAGGTTATAATATAAGCAATCTACGCTATGCAGATGACACAGTATTGGTGGCGGATAATGCAAAAGATCTACAACAATTGTTGGACATTGTAGTAACAGCGAGTGCAAAGAAAGGACTCCTTGAATATCAAGAAAACATTAACAATGGTGATATCAAAGAAAATGGTGACACCAAAATGTGAAATGCCTAGGGGCATTTATAACATCAGATGGAAGGTGCACAACAGAGATTAAGAACAGAATAGGGTAAGCAAAAGCTGTGTTTCAGATAACGAAGAGTATCCTATGCAATAAATCACTATCATTGAATGTAAGAAAGAGAGTGCTGAATTGCTGTTTAGAGCCTGTATTGCTGTATGGCAGTGAATCTTGGAATGTAAATGAAATTAGGAAGAAATTGGAAGCAACAGAGATGTGGTTCCTGAGACAATTGTCGCAAATTCCTTGGACTGCCAGAGTAACTATAATGACGATTGTCTGAAAGTTGTTAATGAAACTAGCACGCTATATACAACAATAAGAAAGAGACAGTTTTCTTTGGTCACGTGATGAAGCATTGGAGAACATCATGACGACTGGAAAGATCCAGGGGAAGAGAGGCAGAGACAGACCAAGAGAAATGATGCTGGATGGATTTAGACAGCAGCATAGAGGAATATCATCAGCAGAGTTGATCCAGAACACCAATGACTGAGATATGTGGAGAAACATGAATGCCTACGCCAGATGGCAGGGCACTTGATGTTGATGATATGTTATTATTATAGACAGACTTTATATTACATGACAAAGATAAATAATTTGTAAACTTAGGTGTTCTGAATTAATGTAATCTATTGCAGATAGACAGACTATATTACATGAAATAAGACAACTAATTTTAAATATCTCAAACTTAAGATGCTCTTAATTATTATATTTTATTAATATAGATAGACAGGCAGACACTTCAAATTACATGAAAAAGACAATTTTTTATATTTCAAGCTTAAGATGTTCTGAATCAATATATATTATGACAGACATACAAACTGACACACACACAAACAGTAATTCCATAGCAGATAAATAATAAAACAATTCACTAATTATTAATATTTTTTCCAGTTCATCATCATCCTGGTCTGCCCTCCATGACAAATTATGAACACACTTTGCATGCTTCAGCTGTGTTTCTCATCATGTTAAGTGATAGTCCAAGCATCCTTTATCTGTCTTCCAAATGCTCACATTGGCATTATTTCCAAACAAATTATACACTTACCACTGTATGACGAAACTCAATATCGTCAACATCGACATCAAACTTGGATTTGTAGTATCTGTCCTTAAATCCATCTTCCCAAAGTCTGTAGGCAAAAACATTATTAGCAATCAGGTGCATTTTTATTGATGGTTGATGAGAATATTAATCAAAGTAACCCATATTCTCATTTAAATTTAGTGATAAGTAAATTATGAATGAAAATAGTCAAATGCTTGCATGCACACATACCCACCGATCTCCAATACATGAGACAGCAAATACCATGCAAGCTGCCACATACACAGAACAGCAAACAACATAAGCCTCCAAATACTCAAAACAGCAAAACAAGCCTTCACATACAGACAACAGCAAACACACATCAGTCTCCATATACACAGAATAGCAAACACACAGCCTCCACATACAGACAACAGCAAACACACATCAGCCTCCACATACAGACAACAGCAAACACACATCAGCCTCCACATACAGAAAACAGCATACACACATCAGCCTCCACATACAGACAACAGCAAACACACATCAGCCTCCACATACAGACAACAGCAAACACACATCAGCAGCAACATTCAGACAACAGCAAACATACATCAGCCTCTACATACAGACATCAGCAAACACACATCAGCTTCCACATACAGACAACAGCAAACACACATCAGCCTCCACACACAGACATCAGCAAACACACATCAGCAGCAACATTCAGACAACAGCAAACATACATCAGCCTCTACATACAGACATCAGCAAACACACATCAGCCTCCACATACAGACAACAGCAAACACACATCAGCAGCAACATTCAGACAACAGCAAACATACATCAGCCTCTACATACAGACATCAGCAAACACACATCAGCTTCCACATACAGACAACAGCAAACACACATCAACCTCCACATACAGACAACAGCAAACACACATCAGCAGCAACATTCAGACAACAGCAAACATACATCAGCCTCTACATACAGACATCAGCAAACACACATCAGCTTCCACATACAGACAACAGCAAACACACATCAACCTCCACAGACAGACAACAGCAAACACACATCAGCCTCCACAGACAGACAACACCAAACACATGTCAGCCTCCACATACAGACAACTGCAAACACACATCAGCCTCTACATACAGACAACAGCATACACACATCAGCCTCTACATACAGACAACAGCAAACACACATCAGCCTCCACATACAGACAACAGCAAACACACATCAGCAGCGACATTCAGACAACAGCAAACACACATCAGCCTCCACAGACAGACAACACCAAACACATGTCAGCCTCCACATACAGACAACTGCAAACACACATCAGCCTCTACATACAGGCATCAGCAAACACACATCAGCCTCCACATACAGAAAACAGCAAACATACATCAGCCTCCACATACAGACAACAGCAAACACACATCAACCTCCACAGACAGACAACACCAAACACATGTCAGCCTCCACATACAGACAACAGCAAACACACATCAGCCTCCACATACACATTACAAATAAACATACATCAGCCTCCACATACACAGAACTACACATAAATATACATCAGCCTCCACATACACAGAAATTCAAATATACATCAGCCTCCACATACACAGAACTACAATTAAACATACATCAATCTCCACATACACAGAACTAAAAATAAACATACATATGCCTCCACATACACAGATTGATTGATTGATTTAGGAACCGACATCACAGCATTCGGGACATTCCCATAAGCGCTCCGTCCCCATCCCCAGCAGCCAGCGAAGAGTTCCAACACCAATAGTTCCAGCAGCAATCTGATTATATGTCCGTCTCGCCTTTACTCTGAGCGTCGAGCGTCGGCCAGATCCCCTCGTCACACCTCGCTGTCTCATTCTTACCAGACTATGGTGATCCATCTGCTCCTCCGAAGTGTACACGTGCAACCACGTCTGCCTTGTCATGCATCAATACTCCACCAAGTTCTGCCGAGCCAGCCAATCTGTCCGCCTGTTCATTCCCCAGCACACCGGCATGCCCAGGAGAAAAGATCCAGGTGATGCTTGCTACCCGTGACCTCCGAAGCGAAGCAAGCCACTCTGCACGAAGCTTGCCTGTTCTCACCCTTCTCAGCATGCTTTCTGAGTCAGTTACAATCACAATGTGTGTATGTATCGTGTTTTCTATCCAGCGGAAAGCTGCACTGACAGCCTCCACCTCCATTCTTAAGCTAGATGTAGTGTCATCATACGCCAGGCTCTCCTGCACCAAACGCCGACCATTAGTTTTTGCCAAGAACCCCCAGGCACTTCTCCTACCTCTCAACACTGACCCATCCGTGTAGATAATCACATCACCCGGACGAGAATTTTCATCAATAAGTTGCTGAATTTCCACTTCTGTGGCCCCTGCTGGCCACTCCCTGCACTCCCGGCTCAATGTTATTACAACTCTGCACAAGTCTGACTGCACGGCTGGCACTCTGACCCACTCCTCTCCTCGCCTGATGTTCTCCAAGGAGCACACCTGTCTGATCGTATCCTCCGCCTGAGCCATTAATGATTTCCCTCTTATCAGTCTCTGACCCTTAACTACGTCCAGCGCCTCATGCAACGGGTGATCTGTGTCTGCAGCTACTCTGAGGTATGCCTTTGCTTGCATCACCTTGTGCCTACCAGCAACAGAACTACACATAAATATATATCAGCCTCCACATACACAGAAATTCAAATATACATCAGCCTCCACATACACAGAACTACAAATAAACATACATCAACCTCCACATACACAGAACTACAAATAAACATACATATGCCTCCACATACACAGAACTACAAATAAACATACATCAACCGCCACATACACAGAACTACAAATAAACATACATATGCCTCTACATACACAGAACTACAAATAAACATACATATGCCTCTACATACACAGAACTACAAATAAACATACATATGCCTTCACATACACAGAACTACAAATAAACATACATCAACCTCCACATACACAGGACTACAAATAAACATACATCAACCTCCACATACACAGAACTACAAATAAACATACATCAGCCTCCACATACACAGAACTACAAATAAACATACATATGCCTCTACATACACAGAACTACAAATAAACATACATCAGCCTCCACATACACAGAACTACAAATAAACATACATATGCCTCTACATACACAGAACTACAAATAAACATACATATGCCTCTACGTACACAGAACTACAAATAAACATACATCATCCTCCACATACACAGAACTACAAATAAACATACATCAACCTCCACATACACGGAACTACAAATAAACATACATATGCCTCTACATACACAGAACTACAAATAAACATACATATGCCTCCACATACACAGCACTACAAATATACATACATCAACCTCCACATACACAGGACTACAAATAAACATACATCAACCTCCACATACACAGAAATACAAATAAACATACATCAGCCTCCACATACACAGAACTACAAATACACATACATCAACCTCCACATACACAGAACTACAAATAAACATACATATGCCTCTACATACACAGAACTACAAATAAACATACATCAGCCTCTACATACACAGAACTACAAATAAACATACATATGCCTCTACATACACAGAACTACAAATAAACATACATCATCCTCCACATACACAGAACTACAAATAAACATACATCAGCCTCCACATACACAGAACTACAAATAAACATACATATGCCTCTACATACACAGAACTACAAATAAACATACATATGCCTCTACATACACAGAACTACAAATAAACATACATATGCCTCTACATACACATAACTACAAATAAACATACATCAGCCTCTACATACACAGAACTACAAATAAACATACATATGCCTCTACATACACAGAACTACAAATAAACATACATCAGCCTCCACATACACAGAACTACAAATAAACATACATCAGCCTCCACATACACAGAACTACAAATAAACATACATATGCCTCTACATACACAGAACTACAAATACACATACATATGCCTCTACATACACAGAACTACAAATAAACATACATATGCCTCTACATACACAGAACTACAAATAAACATACATATGCCTCCACATACACAGAACTACAAATAAACATACATATGCCTCTACATACACAGAACTACAAATAAACATACATATGCCTCCACATACACAGAACTACAAATAAACATACATCAACCTCCACATACAAAGAACTACAAATAAACATACATCAACCTCCACATACACAGAACTACAAATAAACATACATATGCCTCCACATACACAGAACTACAAATAAACATACATCAACCTCCACATACACAGAACTACAAATAAACATACATCAACCTCCACATACACAGAACTACAAATAAACATACATATGCCTCTACATACACAGAACTACAAATAAACATACATCAACCTCCACATACACAGAACTACAAATAAACATACATATGCCTCTACATACACAGAACTACAAATAAACATACATATGCCTCTACGTACACAGAACTACAAATAAACATACATCAACCTCCACATACACAGAACTACAAATAAACATATATATGCCTCCACATACACAGAACTACAAATAAACATACATCTGCCTCCACATACACAGAACTACAAATAAACATACATCAACCTCCACATACACAGAACTACAAATAAACATACATATGCCTCTACATACACAGAACTACAAATAAACATACATCAACCTCCACATACACAACTACAAATAAACATACATATGCCTCCACATACACAGAACTACAAATATACATACATATGCCTCCACATACACAGAACTACAAATAAACATACATCAACCTCCACATACACAGAACTACAAATAAACATACATATGCCTCTACATACACAGAACTACAAATAAACATACATCAACCTCCACATACACAACTACAAATAAACATACATATGCCTCTACATACACAGAACTACAAATAAACATACATCAACCTCCACATACACAGAACTACAAATAAACATACATCAACCTCCACATACACAGAACTACAAATAAACATACATATGCCTCTACATACACAGAACTACAAATAAACATACATATGCCTCTACGTACACAGAACTACAAATAAACATACATCAACCTCCACATACACAGAACTACAAATAAACATACATCAACCTCCACATACACAACTACAAATAAACATACATATGCCTCCACATACACAGAACTACAAATATACATACATATGCCTCTACGTACACAGAACTACAAATAAACATACATCAACCTCCACATACACAGAACTACAAATAAACATACATCAACCTCCACAAACACAACTACAAATAAACATGCATATGCCTCCACATACACAGAACTACAAATATACATACATATGCCTCCACATACACAGAACTACAAATAAACATACATCAACCTCCACATACACAGAACTACAAATAAACATACATATGCCTCCACATACACAGAACTACAAATAAACATACATCTGCCTCCACATACACAGAACTACAAATAAACATACATCAACCTCCACATACACAGAACTACAAATAAACATACATATGCCTCTACATACACAGAACTACAAATAAACATACATCAACCTCCACACACAGAACTACAAATAAACATACATATGCCTCCACATACACAGAACTACAAATAAACATACATATGCCTCCACATACACAGAACTACAAATATACATACATATGCCTCCACATACACAGAACTACAAATATACATACATATGCCTCCACATACACAGAACTACAAATAAACATACATATGCCTCCACATACACAGAACTACAAATAAACATACATATGCCTCCACATACACAGAACTACAAATATACATACATATGCCTCCACATACACAGAACTACAAATAAACGTACATATGCCTCCACATACACAGAACTACAAATAAACATACATATGCCTCCACATACACAGAACTACAAATATACATACATATGCCTCCACATACACAGAACTACAAATATACATACATATACCTCCACATACACAGAACTACAAATAAACATACATATGCCTCTACATACACAGAACTACAAATAAACATACATATGCCTCTACGTACACAGAACTACGAATAAACATACATCAAACTCCACATACACAGAACTACAAATAAACATATATATGCCTCCACATACACAGAACTACAAATAAACATACATCTGCCTCCACATACACAGAACTACAAATAAACATACATCAACCTCCACATACACAGAACTAAAAATAAACATACATATGCCTCTACATACACAGAACTACAAATAAACATACATCAACCTCCACATACACAGAACTACAAATAAACATACATATGCCTCCACATACACAGAACTACAAATAAACATACATATGCCTCCACATACACAGAACTACAAATAAACATACATCAACCTCCACATACACAGAACTACAAATAAACATACATATGCCTCCACATACACAGAACTACAAATAAACATACATCAACCGCCACATACACAGAACTACAAATAAACATACATATGCCTCTACATACACAGAACTACAAATAAACATACATATGCCTCTACATACACAGAACTACAAATAAACATACATATGCCTTCACATACACAGAACTACAAATAAACATACATCAACCTCCACATACACAGGACTACAAATAAACATACATCAACCTCCACATACACAGAACTACAAATAAACATACATCAGCCTCCACATACACAGAACTACAAATAAACATACATATGCCTCTACATACACAGAACTACAAATAAACATACATCAGCCTCCACATACACAGAACTACAAATAAACATACATATGCCTCTACATACACAGAACTACAAATAAACATACATATGCCTCTACGTACACAGAACTACAAATAAACATACATCATCCTCCACATACACAGAACTACAAATAAACATACATCAACCTCCACATACACGGAACTACAAATAAACATACATATGCCTCTACATACACAGAACTACAAATAAACATACATATGCCTCCACATACACAGCACTACAAATATACATACATCAACCTCCACATACACAGGACTACAAATAAACATACATCAACCTCCACATACACAGAAATACAAATAAACATACATCAGCCTCCACATACACAGAACTACAAATAAACATACATCAACCTCCACATACACAGAACTACAAATAAACATACATATGCCTCTACATACACAGAACTACAAATAAACATACATCAGCCTCTACATACACAGAACTACAAATAAACATACATATGCCTCTACATACACAGAACTACAAATAAACATACATCATCCTCCACATACACAGAACTACAAATAAACATACATCAGCCTCCACATACACAGAACTACAAATAAACATACATATGCCTCTACATACACAGAACTACAAATAAACATACATATGCCTCTACATACACAGAACTACAAATAAACATACATATGCCTCCACATACACAGAACTACAAATAAACATACATCAACCTCCACATACACAGAACTACAAATAAACATACATATGCCTCTACATACACAGAACTACAAATAAACATACATCAGCCTCTACATACACAGAACTACAAATAAACATACATATGCCTCTACATACACAGAACTACAAATAAACATACATCAGCCTCCACATACACAGAACTACAAATAAACATACATCAGCCTCCACATACACAGAACTACAAATAAACATACATATGCCTCTACATACACAGAACTACAAATACACATACATATGCTTCTACATACACAGAACTACAAATAAACATACATATGCCTCTACATACACAGAACTACAAATAAACATACATATGCCTCCACATACACAGAACTACAAATAAACATACATATGCCTCTACATACACAGAACTACAAATAAACATACATATGCCTCCACATACACAGAACTACAAATAAACATACATCAACCTCCACATACAAAGAACTACAAATAAACATACATCAACCTCCACATACACAGAACTACAAATAAACATACATATGCCTCCACATACACAGAACTACAAATAAACATACATCAACCTCCACATACACAGAACTACAAATAAACATACATCAACCTCCACATACACAGAACTACAAATAAACATACATATGCCTCTACATACACAGAACTACAAATAAACATACATCAACCTCCACATACACAGAACTACAAATAAACATACATATGCCTCTACATACACAGAACTACAAATAAACATACATATGCCTCTACGTACACAGAACTACAAATAAACATACATCAACCTCCACATACACAGAACTACAAATAAACATATATATGCCTCCACATACACAGAACTACAAATAAACATACATCTGCCTCCACATACACAGAACTACAAATAAACATACATCAACCTCCACATACACAGAACTACAAATAAACATACATATGCCTCTACATACACAGAACTACAAATAAACATACATCAACCTCCACATACACAACTACAAATAAACATACATATGCCTCCACATACACAGAACTACAAATATACATACATATGCCTCCACATACACAGAACTACAAATAAACATACATATGCCTCTACGTACACAGAACTACAAATAAACATACATCAACCTCCACATACACAGAACTACAAATAAACATACATCAACCTCCACATACACAACTACAAATAAACATACATATGCCTCCACATACACAGAACTACAAATATACATACATATGCCTCTACGTACACAGAACTACAAATAAACATACATCAACCTCCACATACACAGAACTACAAATAAACATACATCAACCTCCACAAACACAACTACAAATAAACATGCATATGCCTCCACATACACAGAACTACAAATATACATACATATGCCTCCACATACACAGAACTACAAATAAACATACATCAACCTCCACATACACAACTACAAATAAACATACATATGCCTCCACATACACAGAACTACAAATATACATACATATGCCTCCACATACACAGAACTACAAATAAACATACATATGCCTCTACGTACACAGAACTACAAATAAACATACATCAACCTCTACATACACAGAACTACAAATAAACATACATCAACCTCCACATACACAACTACAAATAAACATACATATGCCTCTACATACACAGAACTACAAATAAACATACATCAACCTCCACATACACAGAACTACAAATAAACATACATCAACCTCCACATACACAGAACTACAAATAAACATACATATGCCTCTACATACACAGAACTACAAATAAACATACATATGCCTCTACGTACACAGAACTACAAATAAACATACATCAACCTCCACATACACAGAACTACAAATAAACATACATCAACCTCCACATACACAACTACAAATAAACATACATATGCCTCCACATACACAGAACTACAAATATACATACATATGCCTCTACGTACACAGAACTACAAATAAACATACATCAACCTCCACATACACAGAACTACAAATAAACATACATCAACCTCCACAAACACAACTACAAATAAACATGCATATGCCTCCACATACACAGAACTACAAATATACATACATATGCCTCCACATACACAGAACTACAAATAAACATACATCAACCTCCACATACACAGAACTACAAATAAACATACATATGCCTCCACATACACAGAACTACAAATAAACATACATCTGCCTCCACATACACAGAACTACAAATAAACATACATCAACCTCCACATACACAGAACTACAAATAAACATACATATGCCTCTACATACACAGAACTACAAATAAACATACATCAACCTCCACATACACAGAACTACAAATAAACATACATATGCCTCCACATACACAGAACTACAAATAAACATACATATGCCTCCACATACACAGAACTACAAATATACATACATATGCCTCCACATACACAGAACTACAAATATACATACATATGCCTCCACATACACAGAACTACAAATAAACATACATATGCCTCCACATACACAGAACTACAAATAAACATACATATGCCTCCACATACACAGAACTACAAATATACATACATATGCCTCCACATACACAGAACTACAAATAAACGTACATATGCCTCCACATACACAGAACTACAAATAAACATACATATGCCTCCACATACACAGAACTACAAATATACATACATATGCCTCCACATACACAGAACTACAAATATACATACATATGCCTCCACATACACAGAACTACAAATAAACATACATATGCCTCTACATACACAGAACTACAAATAAACATACATATGCCTCTACGTACACAGAACTACGAATAAACATACATCAAACTCCACATACACAGAACTACAAATAAACATATATATGCCTCCACATACACAGAACTACAAATAAACATACATCTGCCTCCACATACACAGAACTACAAATAAACATACATCAACCTCCACATACACAGAACTAAAAATAAACATACATATGCCTCTACATACACAGAACTACAAATAAACATACATCAACCTCCACATACACAACTACAAATAAACATACATATGCCTCCACATACACAGAACTACAAATATACATACATATGCCTCCACATACACAGAACTACAAATAAACATACATCAACCTCCACATACACAGAACTACAAATAAACATACATATGCCTCTACATACACAGAACTACAAATAAACATACATCAACCTCCACATACACAACTACAAATAAACATACATATGCCTCTACATACACAGAACTACAAATAAACATACATCAACCTCCACATACACAGAACTACAAATAAACATACATCAACCTCCACATACACAGAACTACAAATAAACATACATATGCCTCTACATACACAGAACTACAAATAAACATACATATGCCTCTACGTACACAGAACTACAAATAAACATACATCAACCTCCACATACACAGAACTACAAATAAACATACATCAACCTCCACATACACAACTACAAATAAACATACATATGCCTCCACATACACAGAACTACAAATATACATACATATGCCTCTACGTACACAGAACTACAAATAAACATACATCAACCTCCACATACACAGAACTACAAATAAACATACATCAACCTCCACAAACACAACTACAAATAAACATGCATATGCCTCCACATACACAGAACTACAAATATACATACATATGCCTCCACATACACAGAACTACAAATAAACATACATCAACCTCCACATACACAGAACTACAAATAAACATACATATGCCTCCACATACACAGAACTACAAATAAACATACATCTGCCTCCACATACACAGAACTACAAATAAACATACATCAACCTCCACATACACAGAACTACAAATATACATACATATGCCTCTACATACACAGAACTACAAATAAACATACATCAACCTCCACATACACAGAACTACAAATAAACATACATATGCCTCCACATACACAGAACTACAAATAAACATACATATGCCTCCACATACACAGAACTACAAATATACATACATATGCCTCCACATACACAGAACTACAAATATACATACATATGCCTCCACATACACAGAACTACAAATAAACATACATATGCCTCCACATACACAGAACTACAAATAAACATACATATGCCTCCACATACACAGAACTACAAATATACATACATATGCCTCCACATACACAGAACTACAAATAAATGTACATATGCCTCCACATACACAGAACTACAAATAAACATACATATGCCTCCACATACACAGAACTACAAATATACATACATATGCCTCCACATACACAGAACTACAAATATACATACATATGCCTCCACATACACAGAACTACAAATAAACATACATATGCCTCCACATACACAGAACTACAAATATACATACATATGCCTCCACATACACAGAACTACAAATAAACATACATATGCCTCCACATACACAGAACTACAAATAAACGTACATATGCCTCCACATACACAGAACTACAAATATAATGCCATCCTTGTCGCCAGCTCTGTGAACAAGGGGTTATAAATGTAATTCGTAATCCCACATACCGTGTTCAAAACACTGCTGCGTGCGAGTTGGAAGGAGACTGCCCTGCGTTGGTTTTCATACAATGGTACGAATGTCAGTCATTCAGAAAGCAATGACAAACTACTGAACATAAACTTGTCAAGAAATTACAAACAGCCAAAAAGATTTTGGGATTGGCTGTGATGTCCTGTAAAGGATATGCAATTATCTCTTTCTTCTCTTCATCCCCCACCCTCCTCCTCCTCCACAAGACAAAAAAAATCCTTCATTCAGGACACACACAACAAGAATGAGCTCACATACACAAGAAAACAGAAAGGTAAAGACTCAAACATCTTCAGTACACAAGACAACGTAAACATACAGACTTGTAAGTCTCCATATACATCAAACAAAACAGATCACGTACATTAACAGGGGACAAAAATAACATACAGTACCAACCTAACATCATCAGGAGCCTCTTCTTCATCACTATCATCCCCTCCTCTCCCTCCTTGTTCCGCTGCTGGCCTCTTTACTCCTCGCTGGTCACCCCCACCTTCCTTGTACATAAGCGACCTGAGTTCTGCCCCAGGTTCCTGTCTTGATGACGTGGACATATTTTGCTTGCGGATGTCGTATGCTGCCTGTCTAGGGTTTGACAATGCGCTGGATCCACCATGATGACCTAATTGCTGAAAAAACATCAAACCCACAAATATGATACCACTGTGGCGAAATTATTTGGTTTGATGGCATCACCAGCATGTCCAATGGCAACCAAGGCTTGAGGCCTGGTCTGCCCTGCCATGACATTCAGTCGCTGGTTACATTTCCTCACGCCAGAATTGTGCTCCTCCATCCGAAGCCATTGACACAATGTGGGATGTCAGGTTTGGTGAGTGCCGCCCAACATTCAGCGCTAACAGAAAGCAGGTAGTACCGTCTACTGTCATATAGTTGCTCAGTCATATCTGACTAATACCTGACAGACTATATAAGTATATCTTATATAAGTTCAAGTCGACTGTTTGTCTTCTCAAATACCTTCACGCTGGCATCTGAAGGTGAGGGAGCTATGTTAGTGCAGTAGCTAGACACTCATCTGCTAGCCCAGTGGTCATGGGTTTGGTCTGCATCAAGATGGATATTTACAATAAGCCCAGACTCCCGAGACAACCAAGCCTAAACTGGCCACCAGAAAATGTCTTGGGAAGGAAAGGCCGCCGGTGTGATGCAGACCACATAATCCCCTCCCCCGAGTGCCGATTGGTCTATACAATTATGTCCATAATAATATCTGAAGGTGTAGAAGATCCTTTACTATTTTACTGTAATACCTGAAGGTGTAGTAGAAGACATATCTTCTTCTGCTGCATTCATCCGGATTGTTGTAACGGACGTGATTGCATTGTGCCTGTTTACAGCAGAGCTGCGATACTTGCGCCTTTTGGCCGACATATCTGACTTCTGCAGGAATTTGTTGACCGGGTTAACCTTCCCGGGTGTTTTGAAGGATCAGACATACAACCTTCTCAGATAGGAGACCCTGTGTGCAAGTTGAGCACATGCAAAATCTTTTAAAAACATTTATTTTAATTAAAAATTTGCCCTGAAGCACTTTCCTGATGTGGGTCAGTGATGTGATAAGGCCTTCACATGTTGCAGGCCTGGATGCGCGGAGACATAGGTATTCGGTCTTTCCCTCACTCTGGCAGATGATGAGCCCAGGCGTGAAACCTATGTTCAACAATGTTCATGACATTACCAGTGAAATTTGCTATCCACTACGCAGGTCACAACAGAAATGCAGCCATATAAGAATAATGTATAGAAGATCTGTCTGTCTGTGCCTCAGTGCATGCATCTTCCCCCCCCCCCTTTTCATTCTCTCTCTCTCTCTCTCTCTCTCTCTCTCTCTATATATATATATATATATATATATATATATATATATATATATATATATATATATATATATATATATATACATATCACATTAGGAGTATGGATGGTGGTAGAATACCAAAGTACATCTTTTTTTGTGAATTACAGATGGGTAAGAGATTTTGGGGTCAGCCTCTACTGTGATACACAGATGTGTGTAAGTGGGACATGACTGATACAGGCACTGATATTGCACATTGGGAGCAAGTCGCCACTGATTGCGTTGCATGGAGGGCAAAGATCAGAAATGAAATAAAGACAAAGGAGAAACTGATTGCAGATAGGTCACACACTGAGGCATGTTAGGCGCCAGATGTTGCGTGATGGTGAAAACGGCCATGTGTTCACATGTATCCATTGTTGGTGAACATTTACAGCACAAATTAATCTCATCAGTCACATTAGCTACTGCCATGGGTTGTAGTTATTATGCCTTTTTTGAAGCACAATGTAACAAATACCGCCTGTGACGACGACAAGGTGCCAGTAATATATAAATATGAATACAAAAACACTAACACCTCTGCCACCCTGCACTACATATTACTCAGTCAACTCTTATTGCTAAGCAAGAAATACAATCAACAAAGATAGGGCTATTCCAAATAGAAGTACCTGAGGAGCAAACTGGCCACCCAACATCCACTTTGGCCGCTGAGCATTCTGTTGCTGTAAGACAAGAAAAATACATGATCAGCAATAATGTAGAAAGACAAAGTGACAACTAGAATATTCTGGACTTGAGAGATGGGAATAAAGAAACTAGACTAAAGAAAGACGCTTGAAAATCGACACTGTCGACTTCATTGCACCAGGTCTTTATCCCATATGGCTGTCTCTTTCCGCAGCGCGGAAAGTGTCGCACAAAGCATGAACTCCTGAGCTCCAGCGATGACCCTCAAAAATATTCACTCGTGAACCGAAGGGCGCTGCCCGGAATCGAACCCACAACCTTCGGAGTTTGAGTTAAACGACTTGACCACTTTGTCACAGAGACTCCCAGAAGAAACTAGACTAGTCGAGGAAGAGCCCAAACAAAATACTAAGCAACAGAAGCATGCAAAGACAGGAAAAGATGTATGTTAAAGGCTAAACGGCTGAGCAAAGCATGATTACAAAGTAACACCAGCTGTTGAACTCAAGTGTAGTCCATACAAACTACCTCTGATGGCACTGGACTGAATTTTGTGTGTGAATTAGATTTCTCTAGTATCAGTGTCCCTCCCCATCAGGCAGCGTCACAGCACTTGGGACATTGCCATACGTCCTCCGTCTTCATCTACAATACCCAGTGATAAGCCCAAATTCTATCAACTGTATTTCTTAAAATAACAAATGTGTATCTTATTCCTGCAAGTTATAATTACGAGTCATAATGTATATGGTTTTAGGTTCATATGCTTATCTGTTTAAAGGCACATTTCCTGGATGAGGAAAAAGCCTTGATGTGCACACACGACGATTTAGAAGTGAGTCAAATTACCAAGGGGATAACGAATGCTCCACAAACAGTACTGATAACCAGTTTAATCCAGAAAAGGATTCATCTATTTCATTCATATTATATAAACTCTGTAGCATGCAACTGTTGAGATGGAGTAAAGTATGCCAGGCAACATAATGCGCAAGCTATTGTTCATGGCGTCGTTTAAAAACAGGTTAACTTTTTTAAACAAGCAATCAAATGACAAAAATGTTTGTATGTCAAAATTGTCAGGCTGCTTTTAAAAAAAACCACCTAGTCATCACTCAACATCATAGTCACCATCATGTTATCAATTCACTTATGCATAAACTTTTAAGAACCTTAAAAAAAAAAAAGAACCATTTGTTAAATAAAATGTAATGATATTCAAGTCCATACTCACTTGTTTCATTCTTTGCTTCTTTTGTTTGTCTCTTCTTTTAAAGTCAAGCTGAAAATGTCAAAATAAAACAAATGTAGACTTAGAGAATAAAGAAACACAGAACTATTGTCCACTATAAGTGTTGAATTAATTTAACCCTTTGACCCAAGATCTCTAAGATCTCCAAGATTTTTCTATTGCATTATTCTATAAACTATAAGCCCTTTTTTGTGGGTTGTAAAGGACTGCCTTAAAATAAACAATAAGTTAGCTGTATATTCTTTACAGAACCTCACAGTGAACCTATCATTTGTTGGCTGTTCATGAGATCTTGGCAAGTTTACGTTCAGCAGTTTGCCATTGCTTTCTCAATGAAAGGCACTCATACCATTGTATGAAAACCAGTGCAAGGCACCCTGCTTTCTCATCGCCCAAAACTGTGTATTTGGGTTGTGAATTACATTTGTAGCCCCTTTCGCCAGAGTGAAGAAGAACCTAATGATAGAAGGTTTATTGGTCTCCGAGCCTAGAGAGGGAATGGAAAGCTTCACAACAGACCCTCTGGAGATGGTACTTTAGTACCGGATCTGAACCTTTTTCAGGGCTCAGGGATCTGACTGCCATTTCACCAGGGATATAATCATTTGTAAAGCTTTTTTTTTTAATCTAAGTAAAAGATTTGTAAGGTTTTTGTAATATTTCAGCCTCCTCCAGGAATGTATTTGTCCACTTTAAACTATGAAGAAGTGGAAGTAGATCCATGGCGGCGTAGTGATTACTGCTCAATCTATTATCTATCAGCACAATTGCACACCAGTCCAAAAATCATGGGTCTGAATTTGCACCGAAACAGATTTTTTTTAAAAATAAGTACCAGAAAATTCTTAGGAGGTAAAGGCGGCGGGCATGACACTGACCACATCACCCCCGGAGTACCGACTGTCTATACAAAATAAGAAATTAGCACCATATATCCAAAGATATGTAAAAATGGAGCTTTACATTACTTTTATTATCTAGCCCTTGATGGGTGATGTCTCTTTTCCTGATCTACACTTCCCGCTTAGCATTGGGGTGGGTGGTGGTTGTGGGTGGTAGTGGTGGGGGATGTGTGGTGGGGGATGTGTGGTGGTGGTGGGGGGGGGGGGGGGGGGGTCTTAGTTTGCCTTTCAAGGCCAGGTGTGTTGTTGCCTTGGTTGTATTATTTGTTTAGTGTATCCCTTGTTTAGTGTATTTGTTTAGTGTTTAGAGTGCCCATCCATCAATTTCTTTGTCACCACTGGCTCTATAACCTGATCTTTCCTGTTGCTTGTTTTCATTGGTAGTTAGGTTTCATTCTCAAAAGATGTCGAAACACTTCAACTGCTGCCATATAAGCTCAAATGGGAGCATCCATGGTGAAGTGGTCAAGCTGTCTCGCACTCTGAAGGATATGGGTTCGATTCCGAGCTACATCTTTTAGTTCGCAAGCGCATTTTTTTAGGAGACTCCTGGGGATCATCACTGGAGTTTGTGATTTTTGTGGTGCTTTCAGCAGGCCGCCCTGCGGAAAGAGACCGAGCTAATTGTAATAAAACTCCGTTGCAATGAAGTTGATCCTCTCGACTTTTAAGGGACTTTTTATATATATATAAGCTCAAATACATATTTACTTAGCAAAAGGTAAGTCAACTTGCTGGCCAAGACTAGGGCATCAGTTAGTTAATAGAGATCCAAGGGTTTCATTCTGAGATAAGTGTCATTCTTTTAGAAAGACAGCACTCATCTACCAGCCCAATGGTTCTGGGTTCAAACATCCCTCAAGGTGGGTTACATGACCACCAAAGGTGACCCCAACCTCATAAAATCACCGTCAGCTGACAATTTTCTGGGAAGTAGAAGGAGCCATCGTGATACTAACCACTCATTCAGTGCTCACTGGTCTAAATTTATAGATATAGCATTATATCCTCAAATGTGCCACAAGCTTCATGTGCCACCCAGGCATGATAATATAAGAATCACATCATACCTTCTGTATCTCCCAATAGTATCCATACTTTTACCTAATTGAAAGCTACGGGTAAATATACTAACTTTAGTATCTCCCAATAGTATCTATACTTTTACCTAATTGAAAGCTACGAACAAATATACTAACTTCAGTATCTCCCAATAGTATCTATACTTTTACCTAATTGAAAGCTACAAATAATATATGAACTTCAGGATCTCCCAATATTATATATACTTTTACCTAAATTGAAAGCTACCAACAAATATACCAACTTCAATATCTGCCAATAGCATCTATACTTTTACCTAAATGAAACCTATGAAAAAATATACTAACATCTGTTTGTCGTCTTTTCTTGAAAATTTCATCCTCCAATTTTCCCAAATCTGAAAGATAAATGGAAGGAAACAATGTTTCAATGAATAATTATCTCAAGTATATAGTTAGTGTATTTTGTTTATCAGTAATCTCCTTTTTCATTTACATCATACTCCAAGGCTGCCCAAATTACGACATATCTAGGCAAATCTTCTGGCCTAGAGAAACAACAGTGGAAGATAAAACTCTATGGACCACCGAGTGAAGTAAAAACGACAGTTAAATTCATACAAGAGACAGCATTGCAGTTATAGACAATTTTCAAGCGAACAAAAGAAGACGTAAAAAAATATGCATCTTCTTCTCTGTATTTCTTCCTTCTAGTTTTATTTACTCCTCCTCTTGCTGTTGTCATCATCAGTTCTTCTTCTCCTTTTCTTATTTCCTGCTGATTTCTTTCTTCCTGTTGCTTCTTACATTCACAGGAATATATTTATTGAACAAAGCAACCAACTTTAATATATATCTGGATAAAGTATTTCCCTGAATGAAGCTGGCTTATGCCTAAAGCATGTTCCCTGCTCTTCACATGCCAGGCACTCTTGCAGCATACGCTTAGCTGCTGCTGCTTTGAAGAAAAAATATATTCAGGTCTCGTTCAGTTATCGGTCTTGTTCAGTCAATTATCGGATGTGTTATAATTGGGACCCTAAGGCGTTTCTTTTCTGCTTGTGGAAATAAAACTGCGCGTTTCGCTTCCTGATTGCTAAGCATTTCTGGCTTGGTGTTGATTTTTTTCTTTGTTGCTTCTTTTCATGTCTGCCTAGGTTCCATGTTATGTTCTTTTTTTAGAGAGTGATTCATCGTAATGTCGACCTGACCATGACTCCATCCATCCCTCTTGTGTCTTGTTCTGTAGTTGAATCTTCTTTCAAATCATGCCTTCCACTCTCGTTCTTGGTGGATTGTAATCTCTTCTTCTTGTCATCGTTGTTTCTCGATCACTTTCGTTTTCACTTTCTGTTTCTTTCTCCTCTTCTGTTGCTTCATCATCTGTCTGGATCTTGCTTTTCAAACCATCTTAGCTGCCATTGTTATCATTTATAGTTATCTAAAGCTGATGATGTGCTGGCATAGTAAACAATGCACTGACTTGCCAGCACAGAGTATCTAGGTTCAATTCCCAACCCACAAGTGTGGCTTTGTCTTTCTGTGTGTGGTTCTGGGGACATAACACGAGCATTTCTCTGTGAAAGTTTGTTTTTTCTCACTCGCTCTGAGCTCAAGCATAGTCCTTACATACTACTTCTAGTCATGCTGGACTGAATGTTGCGTGTGGATTAACTTTTCCTACTAATAATGTTCCTCGACATCAAGGGAACCCACTCCAACTTCAGAGGTACTTGTAATTAATGTCCCCAAGTCAAGGAACAACATTTTAGTCCAACTGTCTGATGTTGGTGTTGAAGCCCTTACCTCGGAATCAGCACACCGGATGTTTAATAGCACGCATTCTTACCCATTCGGCCATGCTGATCTTCTATGAAAGTTTTGACTAGTTTTATGAGCTTTTGGTGTGGAGATGACGATGAAGTGAGTAGTGTTATTCTTTTAGAAAAATACATCTCTGAAGACAACACTCAACTACCAGCCCAATGGATCTGGGTTCAAACACCCCTCAAGGCATGCTTGGGTATGTGGTGCTAGGACCATAATTGCACAGACCAGTCAGCACTCAAGGGGTAATGTGCTCGGTATCATGTTGACTGCCTTTGCTTCCCTAGACATCTCTTGGTACTATGTTCAGTTGGGTCATCCTGGGAGATTAAGACAATCTGCTTGCTTGTGTTCGCTGGCTGTGAACTCCAGCGTGCAGTCCTGTATGTTGGATGAAGACATCCTGTTGTCCAACATCAGTGTGATGTCATACCGGACTGAAGCTTGCCTGAGCATCCGTTGTCCCATATCTGGCTTATTGGTGTGCAGACTGGTGGTTCCTCGCCGTGCAGGCAGATAACTCTCCGACTTCGGAAGAATCAGCAATCCTACTACGTTAGCCAGGACCCCGAAGGGACCTGTTGGCAAGGAAGCACAACTAGGACGTGTTAGTAGGTCTTGGCCAGTATAAAACCTGGCCCTGGTGCCTTGGAAGCAACTCTGCGTCCCCTGGGACATTAAGACAATTTTTAAAATCTATTGATGCAAATGTAAACCAATGACCACAGGCATGTGCCTAGACACTAAGTTACCGCAGATCACTAGATGATTCGGCACCCTCCTCCAGCTTAAGCTGCAGATGCATGATGGTTAGTCCAAATAGTTGGCTTTCACTCGCTTCGAACTCAAAGTAAAGTCTATACACATGCTACTACTTATCTGCATGTGGATTATCTTTCCCTATTACCAATGTCCCTCGCCATCAGGTCAACCCACTATGACTTTTTTGAGTTACTTGTAATTTACCTTCCCAAGTCAAGGACAAGAAGTAAAAGTGTTAGTTCAACTGACCGTCAAACAGGCTCAACCCACTACCTCGGCATCAGCACGCCAGAAGTTTTAAGAGCCTGCGCTCTTATCCATACAACCAAGCTGACCTCCGCTATGTGGTATGACGTGATTACTTCACTCTAACTTAAGCCACTGTTGCAGTGGTTAGTACACATACATAGGAGGTTCGAATCTTGGCCTTGCCTTTAGCTTTTAATTTGTATATAATCTAGTTCGTTCATAATCTAATCCTTCTTTAAGTACATGAATGTCAATCAAAGAAACACAACTGTGATTTGGAAGTAGACCTTCTTGCACTGGTTTTCATACAATGGTATGAGTGCCTGTTATTCAGAAAGCAATGGCAAACTAAAGAACATTAACTTCCAACAATCCATCCATCCATCATCTGCCATGCCAGTAAGCATGGGCGGTCATGATGGGCCATGTCACATGATCGCCAGCCATGGATCAGCTCAGTGTTCCTGTTTCGGCCATGCCACATGGCCAAGTCATCCAGGTATTTACTTCTGTCTTCCTCTTGTTCTCTTCCCCTCGATCTTGCCAGTTGTCACCAACTTCTCCAATTTATTTCCTCTCATAACATGTCCAAAATATTTTGACTGTCTGCGTCTAATTTCTCTAATCAGTTTACAATTTTCATTTGTTTCTTGTAGAACTTGGTCATTAGTTTTTCTGTCTGTCGTTGTTATTCTTTGCATTCTCCTCAGAAACCACATTTCCACAGATGTTTTTCAGCTAGTTTGCTCATTATCCAAGCTTAACATCCATACATCAGTACAGGTTCTATGTAACACCTCAGCACGTGTTCTCGTTGCAATTGACATCTTTTTATTGGTCATTATGGATTTCATTTTGCTATGGCAATTCTTGTTCTAATCTCTTCGAGGCATCTCCCATCAGATGTTATGACTCTTCCGAGATAACGGTACCGATTCACTTGAAGAATATTCCCATTTACTTGTATTTATTTTTTTTTTTAAGCGACTGTGGTATTTCCTTCGTCCTAGTGACAACCATAATCTGCTTTCTTACAATTCAATTCTAACCCTAGCTGTTCACTGTGTGCAACAACCGCATCTACTAATTGTTGCAGATCCGTCTCATTGTCTGCAATCAATACTGTATCATCTGCATATCTAATATTATTGATGTTTCGTTCCCCAATGACGATTCCATTTATATCTTCTACATTTCTGAAAATATTTTCACTATACAGGGAAAACAGATCTGGAGACATTACACATCCCTGTCTCACACCTCTCTTAATAGGCTGATATTGATTCCAAGAATCACTAACAGCCTAAAATTGTGGGGTTGACTACGACGTCCTGTAAAGGATATGCAACTACCTTATACAGTCAATCAACTCCCATGAACTGAATTGAAAATTAAGTAATTATCACGGTGGATACTGAATACATAAGCAGCCATTAGATCACGGAGATAAATGAAGCGCGTCCATTGTAGTTCTATCTCTCAAACTACAAATTGCCAGCTACAGTTAAAAGTTTACCTGACATAATCAGCTGCACTCTGCTTAGGTTCACGACTCCACTGTCTGTTAAATATCCCTGCAACATCCAACATGATGCTAATGTAAATATGTCTCACATTGTCTATTATATGAACATTAATAACTAAGGTATAGTATCCCTGCAATATCCAACATGAGGATAATGTAAATATGTCTCACATTGTCTATTATAATATGAACATTAATAACAAGGCTGGGGAACAGAGTCCTCCAATTCACAGTAAAAGTTCCAGGATGCCCTCACCCCCAGTATACCAATATGCCTACACCCTCAGCAGAAAGTATTTACAATGCCTTCACTAAAAACCCAAAAGATCACGATAATCATTATGATATCCAGTGGAAATTGTAGTCATTGGCACCTTTCCGTCTTGACAGACGATAGTTTGGTACATTGTGCTTCAAAAAGGCTTAATAACTATGATCCATGGCGGTGGCGAGTGTGGCTGGTAAGGCCAATTCTTGCTGCAAATGTTTGCCCACAGTAGGTGCATGTGAAAACATGGTCACTTCCACCATTTTGCACCCGAGACCGGTTAAGACCAGGGATGGAGTTATTGCCTCTCCATAGCACAAAGCCTGGGCTAAAATAAAGAAACCATGTGTTGCCCGTGCAGCATGATCCCTCTCTCGGCCTGCCTAGTTCACTCCAGAGGAAAGCTGACACCTTTAATCTGGAACAAGACAAGCTGCAGAAGCTGCCGGATCAGCAAAGCAATGCTCTAACTGTCCGCCTGTCGGAGCTTCGATCCTAGACCAGCTGCCAACCAAGGCTTCGGGCCTGGTCTGCCCTGCCATGACTTATTTTGTCTTTGGGTTGCATTTCCTCGCACCAGGATAAGGCTAGTACCCTCCCAATTGCGCTCTTCCGCCCGAAGCCGTTGGCACAATGTGGGGTGTTGTGTTTGGTAAACGCCGCCCAACATTCGGCGCTGACAGAAAGCAGGTAGTACCGTCTACTGTCATACAGTAGCTCAGTCATATCTGACTCTAAGACCTGACTCACAAAATTTGTAGTAAATTGTAGTAAATTATGTATAAAAAATGTTGATGACCATATCATAACACAGACAAAGAATACTGACCCCTGTTTTGTATACTGCTCTCTTGTAGAGTTCCACGAGTTTGTCGATGGCACCTTCCCTGTTTGATTAGCCAAATAAACATTTTTATGTGTAAACAACAAACCAATAAATGAACAAACATATTAACGATAACACATTTACTTAACATGTGAAAGTAATGCAGGCTCAAAAGTGTACATGTGAAAATTAATGAAAATGCATATTACCAAACAGAACACTTAAAGTGGACCTAGTTAAATAATAATTTAAATAACAAAAGTTGACATTTTTTTTAACCCACACACACAAAGTGTGCCCAGCTAGATAATAATTAAAATGACAAAGATTTACATATTAACTAACTAACCCTCTCTCTCTCCAACACACAAAGTGCACCCAGCTATATAATTATTAAAATGACAAAAGTGGACATACTAACTAACTTACTAACTCTCTCTCTATCTCTTTCTCGCTCTTTCCAACACACACACAAAGTGCACCCAGCGAAATAATAATTAAAATGACAAAACTGGACATATTAACTAACCTTCTCTTTCTCCAACACACACACACAAAGTGCACCCAGCGAAATTATTAAAATGACAAAAGTGGACATACTAACTATCCCCCTCTCTCTCTCCAACACACACACAAAGTGCACCCAGCTAAATAATTATTAAAATAGACAGATTTATTATTATCATGTTCCCCGCAAACTGGTGTAGATGTTTACACATTCCACATATCTTGGTCCCTGGGGTTGTGGATCAATTCTATTGCAAACATTCCTCCATGCCACTGTCTCAGTCCGTCCTGCACAATTTCTCTCATATCTACTCCTGCTTAATCTACCACTGATCTCTTCCATCATCACGTCTTCCAATGGTTTGCTTTGCATTACATGACCAAAGAATACTTTGCCTCTTATATTTATCTATGTTGAACTTTCATGAACATTTTCCAGGCACTCGCAGT
This sequence comes from Cepaea hortensis, assembly GCA_963921405.1. NCBI lineage: Eukaryota > Metazoa > Mollusca > Gastropoda > Stylommatophora > Helicidae > Cepaea > Cepaea hortensis. Next base: position 82,368,283 of record OY992894.1, on the reverse strand, counting down.
GACTCTGGCAGTTTAAGGTATTTGCATCTAATGTCTCAGAAACCACATCTCAGTTGTATCCAAGCTAATCTGTTAGCTCACATTCCATGGTTTAAAGCCATACAACAGAGGTGGACAGAATGACTTGGTCTGCACCACTGGGTTGGGTATGGGTGCATGATAAGGCACATGTGGTCGGGGACCTTGGGATCTTGTATGTAGTGCAGAAGAACAGATAGATCATCACAGCTTGGAGAGAATGGTGCTGCAGGGAGTGACCAGAGTATCTGGTTGACACTCAAAACTCAGAGGAAAAGCCTAACGGATACATAATCAGACTGCTACTAGTATCTTTAGTACTGAGACTCTTCACTGGCTGTTGCAAATGTGGACTGAGCACGTTAATGTTCCAAGTGCTGTGATATTAGCTCTTGACAAACTCAATTCAACATTTCATAACTATCTTTTTAACATTCAATGATAACTTATTGCATAAGATACTTTTCATTTTCTTAAATGCAGCCTTTGCATGTCCTATTTTGTTTCTAATATCTGCCATGCATCTTCCATCTGATGCTATGATTGTCTCCACATACTTTTAATGTAATGACTTGGTTAGGCATGTTTCCTTCTTTTATATTACATAACGGTATTATCTGTTTCTCAGATACAACCATTGTTTCTCTTGATTGATTGATTGATTGATTTAGGAACTGACATCACAGCATTCGGGACATTCCCATAAGCGCTCCGTCCCCATCCTCATTCATTTCATTACTCATTCTTGAATGAGTAATGAGTAATTGTTTCTCTTGATATGCAAGGAGTACTTTTTTTTACCAATCTCTATTACCATAATGTCTAACAGCTGTAAATTTATTGCATTCTCTGCTCTCAATGCTGTCATGTATATATATATATATTGATTCATTATCATACTCCGCCATAGAGACTGAATGCCATTTTTCCACAGACCACTGGAACTAAAGTTGCTTTGTGCAATGCTCTCAGCAGACGGCTAGCCGTACAGTGGAGAGAGACAAAACCAGATGATGTACAACCATGTAAAATTAAATCAGTCAACCAGATGATGTACAACCATGTAAAATTCAATCAGTCAACCAGATGATGTACAACCATGTAAAATTCAATCAGTCAACCAGATGATGTACAACCATGTAAAATTCAATCAGTCAACCAGATGATGTACAACCATGTAAAATTCAATCAGTCAACCAGATGATGTACAACCATGTAAAATTCAATCAGTCAACCAGATGATGTACAACCATGTAAAATTCAATCAGTCAACCAGATGATGTACAACCATGTAAAATTCAATCAGTCAACCAGATGATGTACAACCATGTAAAATTCAATCAGTCCCCTTGCCTTCAGCCTTATGGTCAGAGGATGTTACTCATATCTGAATGAATAGTTTAGCTCTCAGAGCTGTAGCCACACGTGGTCATTCACACGCAGATAGGAATATGTATAGAAGGGTTTAAAGATTATCCTGGATACAGAAAAGAACAAATGCATCCATACGACAAGATCTGAATATTGAAGAGGGTTGGCTAAAACAAACAAAACTGACATATTTTGATAACTTGAAACGTCATGAAAGTTTGGAGAGAACAATAATGGAGGAGTATATGCCTGGGAAGAGAGGAAGAAGAAGGCCAAAGAGAAGATGGGTGCAGGGTGTGGCAGATGATCTCCAGATGGGTGTATCAGACGCGGGACATCTTGCTTAGACCGAGAAGTTATCCGGAGGGTTGTTATGGGAGCGAGGTTTTGCAAACGATATGCTACTGAATGAATGAATTAAATGAAATGAATGGAATGAATGAATAAATGAATGAATGAATGAATGAAGGTTTGGGTTGTCTTTGGATTCGGAGACCTGGAACAAGTCTTCTACGGCAATACCTGATGGTGGTTGGCAACATGCAATGCGTGATTCAGAACCCAGAGAGAGGTCAGTATGATCAAATGAATATAAGCGCTCGCTCTTAAACTTCTGGTGTGCTGATGCTGAGGTGGTATGTTCAAGCCATACACCAGTCAGTTGGACTAAAATGTTGACTTCTCGTCCTTGAGGAACAGGTAATAGGGAAAGTTAATTCACACGCAAAACTCAATCCAGTGCACTAGAAGCAATAGCATGTGTATGGACTACGCTTGAGTTCAAAGTGAGCGGGCGGAAAAATCAACTAAACATAGACAAACATACCTGATTTCCAAGGAAGGCAGATGAGGCAAGAAATCATTGCCCACAAAGAAGCACATGAACACCCAATCATCCAGAGCTCTCTGCAAAGAAAGATGACAATCTATAAAATAATATGCTTAAAATTCAAAATGAAAGCAATTAAATTTTTTTTTTTTAAATAAAGCTCCAAAGCGGGAACCTGCTATGTATCTGTGGGCTAGGGGCATCACATTTTATGGACCTGGATGCAGTGTGGATTAGGTGGTCAGTCTTTCCCTCACTTAGCAGTCGATGATCGCAGGAGTCAAACCCTTGACTGACCAGGCTCAGGACATTACCAGCATAGCCTTATTGTGATTACAATACCGTGCTTGCTATAACAGGGCAAAATTATAAGATAATATAATAAGGTAAAGCAATAATATCAGACAAAGATAGCTCAATGACAGATACTGCTATAGGGGTATGCAATATTAGGGCCTTCACATTATACCATGTCACGGCATAAAAAGGTAGGGTGGCCAGTTTTCTTCTATGAGGCTTGATCTATGGCCAGTTCTCCTGCCTCACGCCTAAGGTGACCGCAATATTCTCACCAGACCGCAATATAGTCACCAGAGCAAACCTTCAGACCAACATCATACAAGAACAAGACTGCCCAGAATACCATCACTGAAGACAAGGAAGAAAGGAGCTCAGAAAGGCACTAACTACAGCCCTATATAAATAATTATACTTACTGTATCACATTGCTATAATTTATGTTGTGTGATTTCTGCAGGGAGTATATGATGCCATAAATACCGGTGGTCATGACATACCAGAAATTTGGTATGCTGATGATAAAATTATCATGCAAAGAGTTAGGAAGAAAATACAACCCGAAATAGGAGAAGAATAATGTGGGTTTGTAGAAGGCAAGGGTACAGTAAATGCTGTGTATATACTGAGAACAGTAATTGAGCGTTCTATAGAAGTAAACAAAGATCTATATCTTTGCTTTATTGACTACACAAAGGCTTTCGATAAAGTGAGACATGTCGACACGATAAGAATGCTTGAAGATCTACAAATTGATGGAAAAGACCTTAGACTTGTAAAAAACATATATTGGAAACAACAAGCTGCCATCAGAATTGATAACGATGTAGGTCAATATCAGCCTATTAAAAGAGGTGTGAGACAGGGATGTGTCAGATATTTTTTCCCTAAAAAGTGAAAATATATTCAGAAATATAGAAGATATGGAAGGAATCAACATTGGGGGACGATACATCAATAACATTAGATATGCAGATTTGCCGATTGATGAAAACTACATATCGGACTGCTTATGGGATAGGGGCCAGACTAAGAGAGACACAACCTGCTGCTCTGCAGGTAGACTGAGGATAGCAGTCAAAAGTTTAAATCAGGCGCACGAAGGCAGAAGTTCTTGGTCCGGACAATACTCTAAGGCTCTCTGTCGAGGATTTAGGCTAAAGGCCTCTAAGCCACAAACCCTCGGATGTGAGAGCCGGGCCGATACCCACCTACAGAAAAATAGAGGTGGGATACTGAGCACGCTACATGCCCAGTTCTGATACTTGGTCGAAGGCTCTCAGCTGGGGGATATGAGGGATTACCGGATGAGAGGGCCTGGCCGTTTCTCGTTCACTGCTGCACGGAGGTAAGGTGCTGAGCCGGCAGCACATGTAGCCTACCTCGTGAGCGAGTACTAAAATGCAGAAAGTGTCCCAGTCGAATGAAATGGTTACGAAAACTTTCTGTATCTAACTCATAGAGAGTGTAGATAAAAATGAAAAAACGTCTCAATAACACAAAATGGAACGCACGGCTAGCGAATCCATTGCGTGGTCCGAAGTCAAAAGCAAAAGCTTACCGAGTGGATGTCGCCCGCAGTCTGACCGCTCCTGGTGTGTGCTTGAGCGACCAGTGGCAAGCGAGATGCCCAACACATGGAAGTGAGGAACTAAAGCAGCCATGAGCAGGACGTGGCAACTCCTCGGGTGAGCCCAGTCTCAGAGCAATATGTGCCGGCTCTGCAATTATGGAAGCCTCCTTGGCTGCAATTATGGAAGCCTCCTTGGACAGAGAGGGAATGCCCATGGTCTGCCACTGCCTTCCCCTGAGGGTCGATTGCGATGTCGTTGATCGTTCTATCTTGACCAGCTGAGATGTGGGTGACATCACAACAATAAGTCTAACGTGCCACGAAACCCGAGGAAGGCTAACCTCATTAAAAAATGCCCGCCGAAGCCAGGTCCTACGGGTGGCAAACTAAAAATTGGCACTACGCACTTACGTCCGAGTGAAATGTCTCGTCCGAATGTCTCTCGTGCTAGGAACAGCTAAGACTACCTAGTTTCCAAATGCCGCTCTTCTTTGGAACAGCTCTGGCTAGGTAGTTTTCCGAATATCTGTCGTGCCTGGAACAGTTCTGACGGGCGCAACGACAAGCACATGTCCGAAAACTCGCTGAGTGGATACCGTCTGCAGATCTGTCTGATTTGTGCGGGAACAGCCCGGGGCGAACGAAATGCCCAATATATTGAAGTGAAGAATTAAAGCAGCCATGAGCAGGACGTGACGATTCCCTCGGTGAGCCCAGCACCAGAGCGTTATGTGTCGGCTCTGCAATTATGGAAGCCACCCAGGATGGCGGAAAATGCTATGGACTGTCCCTGCCTTCATTTGAGGGATGACCGTGCAGTCTTCGACTGTTCCAACTTGACCAGCTGGAGCTGATCCACGACTCTGGTGATCGAGTGAGATGGCAGAATATGACCGCCCACGCTTACCGGCATGGCACATGATGGATGGATGATGATAAAATATTGCTATCCACAACACAGAATGGTATAGAAAACCTAATAACCACTTGAACAGTGAATATCACAACTTATATCTTAACATAGCAAAAACACAAAGATAATGCATACAGATAAAACTGCTATGGAGAAAGAAATATATGTTAATGAGAAAAATTGGAGTTGGTGGCAAGTTTTGAATATTTTGGGTCATTGATTACCAACAACGGTGACACAATGAAAGAAGTTAAAAAACGAATAACTATTGCTTGTGAGGCCTGGACACTTACTAAACAAGCTGAACAGCGCATAAATCCCTTGGAATATAAATGTTATAGATGAGTTCTAAGAATATCTTGGATAAAGAAAATAACAAATGCATCCATACTTCAAGAGCTGAATACTGAAGAACGCTGGCTATTAAAGACGATAAAACAAAGAAAATTTAAATATTTTGGTCACTTGAAACGTCCGAAAGTTTGGAGAACAATAATGGAGGGGTATATGCCTGGGAAGAGAGGAAGAGGAAGGCCAAAGAGAAGATGGGTGCAGGATGTGGCGGATGATGTCCAGATGGGTGTATCAGATGCGGGACATCGTGCTCATGATCTAGAGGTTTTCCGGAAGGTTGTTATAGGAGCGAGGTTCTGCAAAGGACATACTATGAATGAATGAATGAATTAATGATTTCTGCAATATGGACGAGATGCAGCGAAATATGTCAGGCAATAAAATGTGCAATCTACTGTTTGTGACTTCGGTACTCAAATTATACTTACTTCAAAGTCATACTCAAAAGGCAAATTGGGCATGGCAATCTCTGTCTGCAAGTACTCTCTCAAGACGCTGAGTCTAACAAAGATAAACTGCTGCTCACACCCAGGCACTGACATACTCTGAAAATGACCAGAAACAACATTATTATAGATCAGGCTTTCAAAACTATCAACAACATTACTGTAGGTCAGGCTGTCAAAGCTATCAACAACATTATATTAGATCAGGCTTTCAAAACTATCAACAACATTACTGTAGATAGGGCGCAGAGGTGTTTCCAAGGCATCAGGGCCGGGTTATATACTGGCCAAGACCTATTGACGCGTCCTCGTCGAGCGTCCTGGGCAACAGGTCCCTTCAGGGTCCCGGCTAAAGTCAGTAGGATCGCCGATTCCTCCAAAGTCGGAGAGTGTCTGCCTGTACGGCGAGGAACCACCAGTCTGCACACCAATAAACCAGACATGGGACAACGGATACTCACGCAAACTTCAGGTCCTGTATGACATCACACTGATGCTGGACAACAGGATGCCTTCATCCGACATACAGGACTTCGCGTTGGAGCTCAAGCCAATGAACACAAGCAAGCAAGCATTACCATAGATCAGACTTTCAAAACTATCAACATTACTACAGACCAGGTTTTCAAAACTATCAACATTACTACAGACCAGGTTTTCAAAACTATCAACATTACTACAGACCAGGCTTTCAAAACTATCAACATTACTACAGACAAGCCGTTCAAAACTATCAACATTACTACAGACAAGCCTTTCAAAACTATCAACATTACTACAGACAAGCCTTTCAAAACTATCAACATTACTACAGACAAGCCTTTCAAAACTATCAACATTACTACAGACAAGACAGTTTCCAGAAAAACTCTTTAAAATATCTGGTGCCCATTGTTGCCATGAACCAGTACAAGTCCTGCCTCTGTTAAAGGTCCCTCCAAACAGTATATGTCCTGTCTGTTCTAAAGATCCCACCAAGCAGTACAAGTCCTGGCTCAGCTAAAGATCCCACCAAGCAGCACAAGTCCTGCCTCCGCTAAAGGTCCCACCAAGCAGTATATGTCCTGTCTGTGCTTAAGGTCCAACAAGTCTTGCCTCTGCTAAAGGTCCCACTAAGCAAAGTCCTGCCTCTGCTAAAGGTCCCACCAAGCAGCTCAAGTCCTCCCTCCGCTAAAGATCCCACCAAGCAGCACAAGTCCTGCCTCTGCTGAAGGTCCCACCAAGCAGTACAAGTCCTGCCTCCGCTGAAGATCCCACCCTGACCACTGCCCACTACCTCACCAAGGCACACACCTATATAAAATAGAAACGATCAAGGAACCTTCTACACACCTTTGAGGGCACATCAGATATATGGTGCTAGACCCACATTTATATATAGACCCATCAGGACCCGAGCAATGTGCTCTGTATCATGCCGGCGGCTTGTACTTCTCAAGAGTTTCCAATTTTCAGCTGGGTTGACCTGGGAGCCCTGATAATTACATCCCATGACCATCAGGTCAATAGGTGTGTCTAAGAGCTTCCATGGTACCAATTTTCAGCTGGGTTGATCTGGGAGCCCTGATAATTACATCTCATGACCATCAGGTCAATAGGTGTGTCTAAGAGCTTCCATGGTACCAATTTTCAGCTGGGTTGATCTGGGAGCCCTGATAATTACATCCCATGACCATCAGGTCAATAGGTGTGTCTAAGAGCTTCCATGGTACCAATTTTCAGCTGGGTTGATCTGGGAGCCCTAATAATTACATCTCATGACCATCAGGTCAATAGGTGTGTGTGTTCCGCCATTAAGCCATCGTAGCGCCCTCACACCTGTACTTATTATTATGTATTAAATACAAGACAAACAACAGTTACATAATAAAATGTGTCAGTCAACACAGTCTGGTTTAGGTTAGATAAGAAAGCTGCACTTTATTAGGGACCTTACCGCTTCTGTTTGTTCCGCAGCTAACCCTTCACACTGCTTCAATTCATGACCTTGGGAGAGTAAATCAATCAATGTTACCTAGATATAAATCAACAATTTTGCTGGCACATTATAAGGTGAAATAAACATGAAATTTAGTGAGTGAAAACTGGCAAACTCAGGAAAGAAGCAAGAATACAGGCCGGATACAAGACTCTAGTAACAGTGTGAGGTGGTGAAACATGACCTCCCACATGGCATAATTGGTACAAGAACACAGGTCAGATACAAGACTCTAGTAGCAGTGTGAGGTGGTGAAACATGACCTCCCACATGGCATAATTGGTACAAGAACACAGGTCAGATACAAGACTCTAGTAACAGTGTGAGGTGGTGAAACATGACCTCCCACATGGCATAATTGGTACAAGAACACAGGTCAGATACAAGACTCTAACAGTGTGAGGTGGTGAAACATGACCTCCCACATGGCATAATTGGTACAAGAACACAGGTCAGATACAAGACTCTAGTAACAGTGTGAGGTGGTGAAACATGACCTCCCACATGGCATAATTGGTACAAGAACACAAGTCAGATATAAGACTAGTAACAGTGTGAGGTGGTGAAACATGACCTCCCACATGGCATAATTGGGACAAGAACACAAGTCAGATACAAGACTCTAGTAACAGTGTGAGGTGGTGAAACATGACCTCCCACATGGCATAATTGGTACAAGAACACAGGTCAGATACAAGACTCTCGTAACAGTGTGAGGTAGTGAAACGTGACCTCTCACGCCTCATGAAATGGCACATGATGATGATGATGATGCAATGTTATAATGGAACTGAAGTCAGACATGATGTACTCAAAATTGCCGCTAAGCTAATCAAATATGTCAGTGATATTCAAAGCATAAAAGTGCTAGTGAATTTAAACACACAGAAGTCAAAACTAATATATTGATTTATTGCCAAGTTGGTTTTGTGCAAGAAGAAAAGAATTCAATTTGATATTACCATGGGGATAAATGTTCGACATTCAAACAGTACCTGTGACTATGTGTTTTAAGTGTTTCAGCTGAAGTATTATTCATGTATTCACTTTACATGACAATTATCTCTGCAGTATGCACCTGATGAGATTCAGAGAAATACGCCAGGCAATAAACTGTGCAACATATTGTTAGTGACTTCTGCGTTTATATAAAACTGCTATGCAAAACATACTAGACGTAAAAGACACGCAAGCAAGCAAAAATTATACAGCAAAACATAAACAAAGATTTTAAAAAATAACATCAAGACATGGATGAATGGTAAAGATAAAGTATACAGCAATATATTAAGGATAAAAGGATAGTATCTGTTGGCACAGCAAACCAAAAAAAAAAGTAGACAGCAATACATAAACAGATAAGAAGATATCAAAATATGGATAAACAGAAATCAAACAGTATACAGCAATACATGAACAGATAAGAATATATCAAAATATGGATAAAAGGAAAGCTAGAAGTATACTGCAATACATGAAGAGATAAGAAGATATCAAAATATGGATAAATGGAAAGCAAACAGTATACAGCAATACATGAACAGATTTTTAAAAAACGTAATATCAAGATACAGATGAACAGTAAACAAGTTTATTGCAACACATGAACAAATAAGAAGATATCAATATATGAATGAACTATAAATAAGAAAAGAAAAAAAACTATAAACAAGAAGTAGACAGCAATACATGAACAGATAAGATAACTTAAAGATAAGGATAACAGCAAGCAAGAAGTATGCAGCAATACATGAACAAATAAAAAAACAATATCAATATATAAATGAACAGCGAGCAGTCTGTCAGACTGAATTACCAGACACAAAGTGTTAGAGATCAAAGCCCAGACAACTTTAACTGTGGACATAGTACTTGGCTTGTTAACTGACTGAATGAATGGAATCTTACCCATCTGTCCACAGAGGTCACAAGGCCTTGGCTGATTTGGCTTAAACTCCTCTCTGATGATGGTGAAATTAGGCTCATGAGTGGCAAGACCTGGAGTGAACACAAGAGAAACCATATGCTGACAATACCAATCAGATGTACAGTGAATGGAGTAAGGTATGATGCACTGGGCAAGTATATGCTGTGTAATCTTATGTGCCAGGCATTTAAGTGACAGAGTGGTTAGTACACTTGCCTGCCAAGACAGTGGTGTAGGTTCAACACTCAGTTGAGGCAGGATTAATTTTTTCTGATCAGTGAGGCTCTGAGGTCAGTTCAATACCCAGCTGAGGCAGGATTATTTTTTCTGATCAGTGAGGCTCTAAGGTCAGTTCAATACCTAGCTGAGGCAGGATTATTTTCCCAATCAGTGAGGCTCTGGGGTCGGCTCAGTACCCAACTGAGGCAGGATTATTTTCCCAATCAGTGAGGCTCTGGGGTCGGCTCAGTACCCAACTGAGGCAGGATTATTTTCCCGATCAGTGAGGTTCTGGAGTTAACCCAGCCTCATATACAAAAGGTACTGAATAATTTTCTGAATTTTCTAGGATAGTTTAGTTGACGGATCAACATCACAGCACACGGGTGTAACCCATAAGTGCCCAGTTATACTCCTAACTCAAGCCTAAGTCCGGAGAATCTCAGCTCAGTGCACGAACTCCGTAGCACCAGTGAGGATCCTGAAATACTTTGGGTAGATTTTTAACAAGAAATTTTGCCCGGGTAGCCCGTTAGGCTACTCTTTTTCGATTTCCAACTGCCCAGGGATTGTTTACGTGCGCAACAATATGCACGGGCGTTCTATCTCACCACCCAGAGACCAGGGGAAATTATTTTTTACTAGAAGTCCACATGAAAAAATCCCGGTCCTCACCGGGGCTTGAACTTGGGACCTCCAGCAATCAAGGCGGACATCATACCTCGAGACCACTCAGTCCCCTGGTGATTCAATATTCCAAGTTACTTTAACTACCACTTTTGTTCAGAATATATGTGCTGCTTATATACCAACATGATAACTATGGAGGCAGAAGTTCAGGCCTTGATTCTTGAGAATTCTTTATAAGGTAAGATAGTTATCTACACAGCTGGGTCTGTTTCTCATACGTGAGGAATTCATGGGCTTTTACAGTTCAGGTTGGAGGGGAAAATGTGAACAATTGTGGTGCCTTCATCATGACAACTAGTAACCTGACTGTAGAGGTCAGTGCTGTATTGTAACTAAAGATGAAGCCTGACCAGAGACACAGACTTTTAAACTGGCATGCTTCATCAGTGGCTCAATGAGTATGCTTAGGAAGATCAAGATAGGCTAGGCTCGAAGACAGGAGGTGGAGTCTCTAATGAGGTCAAGGCTGACAAAAATCAGGAGTTTTGTTTTGTAAGAGGCCACACAAGTGTGAGAGGAAATAAGCAAGCTGATATAGACTTGCCAGCCAGGCTACTGTGGGAAGTGAACAAGCAATAGTCCAGGGTGATATACTGAATGTTGCCAAAGTGACAGGGTGATTAAATGATCAAGCAACTACTGCATATCTGCAACACTGACCAAACTGCAGAATCACATTAAAATGGGCAAAGCCAGACAAGAGCACTCTGCAGGGTACCAACGAAGTATAGTCAATCAACACACAACTGCTGTCTCATAATAACCTTGCTAAATGACCAAACCATCTGACTTGTAATTTTGTTTTATTATAGTTTAATCCTGTGTGCTGCCCTGCATGTTTCCTGATGTCATATAATTTTCTCGTCAGAAGCATAGGTTTGATTGATTGATTGGTTTAGGAACCGACATCACAGCATTCGGGGCATTCCCATAAGCAGAAGCATAGGTGGGCACAGATAGTCAGGCAGTCCGTAATGTCATTGAGACAAAGAGGCTGAAACATGCCATATTGGTGTCAGGCAGGTCCATAATGTCAGGAATGTAAAGTGGCTAAATAATATCACATATATGAATTAGGGAACCAAGCTGGCCCATATAGTCAGAACACCTTACGTTGATTCTGCTCTTTCAGTATTCCCATGGTACTCAAAAAGTGACTGCAAATTACATAGCTACTGGCGTCACCTCCACTTAACAATCAAACTGGCATAGCCACCTCCACTTAACAATCAAACTGGCATACCAAACTGGAATAACCACCTCTACTTTATACCAAACTGGCATAACCACCTCCACTTTATACCAAACTGGAATAACCACCTCTACTTTATACCAAACTGGAATAACCACCTCCACTTTATACCAAACTGGCATAACCACCTCCACTTTATACCAAACTGGAATAACCACCTCCACTTTATACCAAACTGGAATAACCACCTCTACTTTATACCAAACTGGCATAACCACCTCCACTTTATACCAAACTGGAATAACCACCTCTACTTTATACCAAACTGGCAAAACCACCTCCACTTTATACCAAACTGGAATAACCACCTCCACTTTATACCAAACTGGCATAACCACCTCCACTTTATACCAAACTGGCATAACCACCTCCACTTTATACCAAACTGGAATAACCACCTCTACTTTATACCAAACTGGCATAACCACCTCCACTTTATACCAAACTGGAATAACCACCTCCACTTTATACCAAACTGGCATAACCACCTCCACTTAACAATAAAACTGGCATAACCACCTCCACTTTATACCAAACTGGCATAACCACCTCCACTTTATACCAAACTGGAATAACCACCTCCACTTTATACCAAACTGGCATAACCACCTCCACTTTATACCAAACTGGAATAACCACCTCCACTTTATACCAAACTGGCATAACCACCTCCACTTTATACCAAACTGGAATAACCACCTCCACTTTATACCAAACTGGAATAACCACCTCTACTTTATACCAAACTGGCATAACCACCTCCACTTTATACCAAACTGGAATAACCACCTCTACTTTATACCAAACTGGCATAACCACCTCCACTTTATACCAAACTGGAATAACCACCTCCACTTTATACCAAACTGGCATAACCACCTCCACTTTATACCAAACTGGCATAACCACCTCCACTTTATACCAAACTGGAATAACCACCTCTACTTTATACCAAACTGGCATAACCACCTCCACTTTATACCAAACTGGAATAAAAACCTCCACTTTATACCAAACTGGCATAACCACCTCCACTTTATACCAAACTGGAATAACCACCTCCACTTTATACCAAACTGGCATAACCACCTCCACTTTATACCAAACTGGCATAACCACCTCCACTTTATACCAAACTGGCATAACCACCTCCATTTTATACCAAACTGGCATAACCACCTCCATTTTATACCAAACTGGCATAACTACCTCCACTTTATACCAAACTGGAATAACCACCTCCACTTTATACCAAACTGGCATAACCACCTCCACTTTATACCAAACTGGCATAACCACCTCCACTTTATACCAAACTGGCATAACCACCTCCACTTTATACCAAACTGGCATAACCACCTCCACTTTATACCAAACTGGAATAACCACCTCCACTTTATACCAAACTGGCATAACCACCTCCACTTTATACCAAACTGGAATAACCACCTCCACTTTATACCAAACTGGCATAACCACCTCCACTTCATACCAAACTGGAATAACCACCTCCACTTTATACCAAACTGGCATAACCACCTCCACTTAACAATAAAACTGGCATAACCACCTCCACTTTATACCAAACTGGAATAACCACCTCCACTTTATACCAAACTGGCATAACCACCTCCATTTTATACCAAACTGGAATAACCACCTCCACTTTATACCAAACTGGCATAACCACCTCCACTTTATACCAAACTGGCATAACCACCTCCACTTTATACCAAACTGGCATAACCACCTCCATTTTATACCAAACTGGCATAACCACCTCCACTTTATACCAAACTGGAATAACCACCTCCACTTTATACCAAACTGGCATAACCACCTCCACTTTATACCAAACTGGCATAACCACCTCCACTTTATACCAAACTGGCATAACCACCTCCACTTTATACCAAACTGGCATAACCACCTCCACTTTATACCAAACTGGAATAACCACCTCCACTTTATACCAAACTGGCATAACCACCTCCACTTTATACCAAACTGGAATAACCACCTCCACTTTATACCAAACTGGCATAACCACCTCCACTTTATACCAAACTGGAATAACCACCTCCACTTTATACCAAACTGGCATAACCACCTCCACTTAACAATAAAACTGGCATAACCACCTCCACTTTATACCAAACTGGAATAACCACCTCCACTTTATACCAAACTGGCATAACCACCTCCACTTTATACCAAACTGGAATAACCACCTCCACTTTATACCAAACTGGCATAACCACCTCCACTTTATACCAAACTGGCATAACCACCTCCACTTTATACCAAACTGGCATAACCACCTCCACTTTATACCAAACTGGAATAACCACCTCCACTTTATACCAAACTGGCATAACCACCTCCACTTAATAAAACTGGCATAACCACCTCCACTTAACAATAAAACTGGCATAAACACCTCCACTTTATACCAAACTGGCATAACCACCTCCACTTTATACCAAACTGGAATAACCACCTCCACTTTATACCAAACTGGCATAACCACCTCCACTTTATACTAAACTGGCATAACCACCTCCACTTTATACCAAACTGGCATAACCACCTCCACTTTATACCAAACTGGCATAACCACCTCCACTTTATACCAAACTGGAATAACCACCTCCACTTTATACCAAACTGGCATAACCACCTCCACTTTATACTAAACTGGCATAACCACCTCCACTTTATACCAAACTGGCATAACCACCTCCACTTTATACCAAACTGGCATAACCACCTCCACTTTATACCAAACTGGAATAACCACCTCCACTTTATACCAAACTGGAATAACCACCTCCACTTTATTATTATTAACAGACATATCTACATACAGACAGTACTTACCCAACATGATCAGGTCAGCTAAAATGAGAAGAAAATTATAAAATAAATTACAAAACAGCACATATACATTATCACCTGAGTTTATATGATTATCTTTGTTAAACATAATTACAGTAGAATCTCAACTATAAAGCACTCGTTTTTGTATACTCTAATCTTCTCTTTCAATTGCAGGTGTATATTACATATAGTAATGTTTCCATTTTTTTCCTGATAGGCCTGTTTTGGGCTGTAATAAAACGACAAACAGTAAAACTGCCAGATCATTACATGCCAAGAAGCAGATACCCCAGCAATGAATTCTTTCTATCTCCAACTGGTTGTGCAGTAGGTTGGGCTTTCTAATATTCCTAATACTGTTTAACCCTTGCATTGCTTTGGTTAGTCTCTTTCTTTTGAACAATTCACACAAAGTATTTGAGAAAGGTGAAGACAGGTATGCTTCAGGCAGGCTTCAATTCAACAATTTAAAAACAAACACAGTATCTTGGATTTTTTTCCCAGGACATGCTGGTGTGGTGGGAAACAAGCAGGCGGACAGATTAGCTGGGTCTGTACCACTTGGTGGGGTATTGGTGCATGATAAGGCAGATATGGTCGTGGCCCTTTAGAATTGTGTGTATAGTACAGAGGAAGAGTTAGATCATGGTGTGGAGAGAATGGTGCTGCAGGGAGTGACCAGAGGATCTGACCAACAATCAGGACACCCTAGAAAGGCCAGACGGACACATAATCAGACTGCTACTGGTACCATGAGTATTGGGTCTCTTCACTGGTTGTTGAAGATGAGGACGGAGAAATACACCCAGAGGCCATTGGGTCTTTTGCTTAATGCAGAAAGTACATTTTGATTCCAATAGAGCCATATGGTGCTATAAGTCAGATATGCGTGGTGATTATTAGTTCCTCAGTTTGGTACTGATGTTACTTAATGTTAGAAATGTTAAGCGTCACATGCACGTGGCAAATATCACCATTTGGAGGACAAGAAAAGCATCATTTTTAATCATGTCCTAATAAGTCAGGAGCTGAAAAATTATGGGTATTAGAAACAAAGTATGGCAGATGGAGAAAAAGTCTGGACAAGTTGGCATAGTGGCACATAAATAATTCATCACAAATATGTAAAATATTAATAATTCTTTACTTCTGGACAAGATAGTTGCAGATTTGCTATAAAGTAAACTAAAAATTATCAAGTGTATAAACAATACTCATAAATACATTGTCTCAAACATGGTGTGGTGCCTTCAGTCAGAGGCGTGGTGGACAGTTAAGGCTGTTGTGATGCATATAAAGGGATGCCCTGTACCACACCGCAGGTACCCGTGAGCTCTGTGCTGGTTTTACGGGAACCCTTGCAAGACTTCTGCCATACATCCAATGTTGTACAGCACGGATAGATGGTCATTACTGGCCTACACTGAACTGGCAGGGTATCTCGGGGGTGGTGGCCCGCTGAGATGCTGTGATCAGAAACGCTTCTGGCACTCATCAGCACATCGCAACATCATAGGTAAATGTCTGCCGAACATGCACCCTACTAAATTCACAAAATGGTTCTAAAGTCAATCAAATCCGATTCCCCACGGGAAAGTTAACCCGGTCAACAAACGCCCATAGAAGTCAGATGTGTCAGCTTAAAGGCGCAGTATCGCAGCTCCGCTGTAAACAGGCACAATGTAATCAAATCCGAATATGACAGGTTCAAAAGTCCACTGAACGAAAATCGTACTAAACTGACAGCTCATTTCAAACATCCGTGACGTGCAGTAAATGAAATACTGCTAATGCAAGAAAACAATCATGCTTCGTATGCATGTCTCTCAAAACTAAGAAAGGTACTGATTGTCCCAGATATGCAACAACGCAGCCCCAGCAAATACACCCCCTCAGGTATATAGGTGGAAAATGTCATAGTGACTGCCAAATGGAAAATTGCTCGGATAGCAAATTCATTTGGCGGAAAGTCTCACTCAACCACATAGCATGTAGCCATCACCAAATTAAAAATCTGCAAACTGCAACTATGAGGCCTATGATCCCCCAAATGCTAGACGTTATTGAAGATTATGTCCAGGGTTATGAACTTCTCTTACATAAGGGCATTCACCTTGTTTGTAAGCAAATCAATCACACAGGGTTATCCACTCACAAATTGCACTCTCTGCATCTAGATAAGGAACTAGAACACCAATGAAAACTTACCGTCTGCTCCACATAGGCAGTGATGGGTGTTAGGGTCATGGTCGGGCTGAGCTAGAAACAAAACAATACATTTTAGTTAGAATTTCCAAATACTGGATAGTGAAAATAAATATTTGCAAACTGTATACAGCACATTGCAATGAAATAAAAATACTTGAAAGAGGCCACGAATCAGACATACATACACGCCCACATGAGACAGAGAGAGAAGAGACAGAAAGGGGACAGAGAGTGAGAGAGACAGACAGACAGAGAGTGTGTGTGTGTGCACACGTTATCTGCTATGGGCTGGATAATCTTACAACAGGCCCAAATTTGCAACCCTCTGAACTAGAGTATGAGCATTAAAATATATAAATCCCCATATACAAATGTTTATCTTGTGTACCTCGCTGCCGACGAATGTAGTCCATGATCTTGTGCTCGCCTTCTCCCGGCACATTTGCGTCTGACAGAATGACTTTGATGTTCCTCCAACCTGGATCACTGTTGATGCGGTCGTGGACATAATAGCGCAAGCACTCTGCAAGCTTGAACATAAATGGAGTACCCTGTTCAAGAAATAGAAGAATCGTTAGAACTGCACTCATTAAACAATCCAGACGATCCGAAAAATTAACGTCTGTCACAACTATCATTACTGCCTATACTAAGTATTTTGTGGGAGGGAAATTAGGATGTAGAGACAGCCATTTTTGGAATTTTTACGAGAAGAAATAAATTGGCGAATTTGGTGACAACTGGCAAGATTGAGAGGGGAAAAACAAGAAAAGGAAGAGAAGAAACCATCTGGATGGCTCTGCCACATGGCATAATAGAAACAAAAACACAGAGCTGATCCACGACTCTGGTGATCGTCTGAGATAGCGAAACATGACCGCCCACGCTTATCGACTTGGCATATGATGATTAACTTTTAGCTGAAAATTTTTACACCAGTCAACACAGATCACCAGAAGTGACTTGCACATATATTGGAGCAGAAAACAAACACAGGTCATAAATTTTACTTCATCTAGAATTGTAATCTCTACTACTGGAGCAGAATACGAACAGGTCGTACATTTTAATTCATCTGGACTTGTAATCTCTACTATGGAGCAGAAATGAAAACAGGTTATATATTTTACTTCATCTGGACCTGTAATCTCAACCACTGGAGCCCTCTAAGAGAAGTCTGGTAAATTTGGGATAATTCTTTCAGCCACGGTCAAGTGGCACCGTTATACAAACAGCTAATAGCATATGGGCTTTGTAATGTTGAGGCGACAAAATCACAGAAGCGCCTACTTCAGAGACTTACCAACCTCTGAAGTCAGAGTGGGCTCGCCTGAATGGCGAGGGACACCGGTAAAAGGGAAAGCAAGCCCACACACAAAACTCAGTCCTTTACTACTTTAAACAGTGTGTAAGGACTACACTCGAGTTTAAGCAAGCGAACAAAAAGAAGAAGAAGAGACTTACCGGAGTGATACAATTACTGTCAAAATGTTCTCCCTTTGGCTTTTCTGGTGGCAGATGCATTCCTCGGCTGAGAACTTGCTCTCGCACTCGTGCCAGGTCATCGATTTTCTCCCTAAAAAAAAATAAACTCAGTGAAATATCTGACCCAGAAAAATATAATCTCTATGAAATACATATGAGCCATGGTAGCAAGGATCAGTAAGTTAGTCTCTACACCATCCTCCAATAGATGCAGGCCCTTTTAGAACTAAGATGATCTAAACTTCAGTGCACTCAGTCTCCCAGGGAATTCATAAACAAGCGTTACATATCGGGAAGGAGTTACTGATTTAGTCAAATGTGTCATCTCTACTATTTCAGCCATGTTAGAAAACACTTATAAAAACCATACTTGAGGAGGGTACGGTTGAAGGCAAGCGAGCAAGATGTTGACAACAATACAAGTGGAAAGATATCAAGAGATGGACAAACAGCAGTCTGACAAAATGTACAATAAAGCAGAGAGACACTGATCCATTTTCCTCTCAGGTGTCCTCTTGCTATCGTGTCAGATCTTTGATGTAGTGTCAGTGCTAGTAACTGATGATGTTGCATTGAAGATAGTGTGTCTAAATTTCCCCAGGTGCGCAAACGAAAATTTCATAATCGTGGCTGGAACTACTAACATGGTTACGATATGAAGGAAATGCAAAATGAACAGTAAGTTTCCCACCACTGCAGATCATAATTTGAAGGTTGTGTTTGGATGTTCGGAACCATTTAAATTGGAAATTTAATAGGCATGACAAATCGTTTATGCATTTCAAGTGTCAGAAGGCTGGAAGTGCAAAGAAGAATCCTGAATCATCCTTTAGCAAAGAATGAAAATGTGGATGCTAATAAATGTATGGCAGCATGGCTTTGAACTGTATTGCTAAAAATTGACTTTTAAGGTTTGGTTGCATTGTTAATGAAACTAAATGTGATTGATTCAGAGAAGTATGTGAATTTAAAAAATTATAGAGAATTTATTACATACATTACCTCATAACTTCGTGAAGATTTAATATAAGAAATAAAGGAAAGCCTGTATATCAGTATCTTAGTTGAAGGACAGATCTGATGACGAAGGGCTGATACTACATATTCGTTTTATCAAAGGGAAGGTGAAGGAGACATTTTATATTGTGCCATTGTAAGATACAACATGGGAACTTAAAAGGTCTAGAGATAGAAACTTCATGATGTCTTTGACTGGGCCTCCAATAAAGGAATTTAATGGTTCATTTCAAAATATATAGCTGGCTCCTGAGAAAAAGGGGCTGGCTCCTGAGCCATGTTTAGAATTGTATACCCCTGATTGCAGCCAACCTACATTGTAGGACAGCATCTGATTGAGTACTGTACAGTTTCTGTAGTATACCCTAGACAGAATCTATCCATCTGTTTCTTGGTCGTTTTCTAGCGATAAAGCCAGAACTTCCTCAGACGTAGTGAGAAACAGCAATACACATATATCTACAATATGTTCAATACATACTCTGTTTCCTTGGATGCCCTGAATCTTCTTGACCTCTGTTGGTTCATCTTAGCACGTGGTGCCTGAAATAAGTGCAGACATTCTCAGATATGTAATAACTCACACAAAATTTGCCCTTACATATGATAACATCAGTTCATTCACAGATGAACTTGGCTGTCTATTGCTAACAGAATCATTGTCCCTACCCTCTGATAGGTTCTCACGGGTGCTGTCTTATTTGTAGTTATTGTCAAACATGTACTTAAACACTGTAGTTTATTTAGAAATGTAAAATGTTTTTAACAAGGAAAATTATGTAAATGTCACTTCATATTAGGTTATTCATCCTGAAGACTGATATAAAGCTTCCATACTTGTCGCTAATGCAATCCCAGATTTGTTAGTTAGTTAGTTAGTTAGTCGACAGATCATCCTCGTTGCACATCGGACCATTCAGTCCATAAGTGCTCGGATCCCCTCCTCAGCAAATCCCGCAGCGTGTAGCGGCTAACGACGCCAGTTCTGTGTTGGTTTATCAATCTTCTTTGGCTTCCTGCGTAGTGTTCTTGTTTGGCCACCCCTCTTTTAATTTGCTGCTCTCGCAGTCTGGCCATTGTTGTAGATTCACAGTCATCACTTGGTTCTCGCAAAAGTCTTACTTCTCGTAGAGCTTTCAGAATGTCAGCCTGGTCCATGGCGTGTCCGCCCTCCACAGTAGCCTCACCTGCGAGCTTGTCAGCCCGCTCATTTCCTTGTACTCCCGCATGCCCTGGCACGAAGATGAAACTAATCTTTGCCAGCCGAAACCGCTTCAGAGGCAGCAACCATTCTCTTCGGATCGACCCCTCCTCTATCCTCTTGATCATGTTCATTGAGTCGCTAAGGAAACAAGCCCTAGTGAATGTCTGTGTCTCGAGCCATGTTATTGCTTTACTTACTGCCATGACTTCCATGGTCAGGCTGCTTGTGGTTTCAGTGAAAGCACCAGAGTCCTCCTTCACAATTCTCCCTCCGGCCCGAGCTGTAAAGGCCCATGAGCTTCTCACATGTCGGATGACCGACCCATCTGTGTAGATGACCGCGTCACTGTCTAGCGAATTCTCGAAAATCAACGCTTGTACTTCAGCCTCAACAGCAGTCGGATTTTCTTGTCTGCATTTTCTATCTAGTTGGATGCAAACTGAAAAGGATGTGCAGAAGTCTGTTGGCACTTGCACCCACTCCTCGCCAGGTTCTAAGTCCTCAAGTGAACACACCTGTTGAAGAATGTCCTCGGCTTGACCCATCCACGACCGTCCTCTTTTTAACCTGCTGCCCTTCACCTTCCTAATTTCGCTATGCAGTGGATGCTGTGTGTTTGCGTTAATTCTGAGGTAGGCGCGTGCCCTGCAAACTTGCATTCTCTCTTCAATGGTTGGAAAATCAAGAAGGTAGCGCATCGCCCTGCATGCTGTATCTCTTGTACATCCAAGAATAATGCGCATAGCTTCATTCTGTATCCTTTCCATCCTTTCTATCTGCTTATGGCTGAGAGTCAGGATTGCCATTGCATACTCCAAAACAGACATGACCAGCCCCTCGTACAGAAGACACAGATTTGTTACATACTCATAAACTTAATTTTGGAAGGATAATGTGGTGGTTTTCCTTTGTTTTCCACAGGAAAATCTATAATCTCTGCTTTATAGAAATTTTCAGCTGTCAGGCAAAGTACCCTGCTCTGCTCAAGTTCAGACTTCATTTATTCTGGTGAAAACTGTTCCCATCATATCAGCATTTGCCAGACTCCTGTATGTTGCCTATCCTCTACTACCTGGGTGAGCAGTCATAGCTTCCCTCCAAGGAAAATGCTACAAGGCCCTGTCAAAATTGTTAACAAAGAAAAAACTACCCAAAAGGAAACTGCCTGGACAAAATGTTAACAATGAAAACCTACCCATGGGTAGATTAGTCCTTGTTACCCTGGATGAATCGATAACAATGAAAACCTACCCACAGGTATATTAACCCTTGTTACGATGTATGTAATCTCTCTAGAGGAATTACAAAACGGCATGATGAAACAAGACACACCAACATCTGAGGTGCGTAACTAAGTGTACCACACACTCCACAAAAGAGAAACCAGGAAGAAGTACACAACCCAATTCAATTTAATTTTAAAAAAATAATTTTCAAGCTCTAATTGTTAATCCTCAGAGCAAGAGAAAGCAAGAAAGTCCATGGAAAACCACATCATACATACAGGGACGTTAGGGGAATAGACTTATACTGAACTGAAGAATGTTGAAAACAGGAAAGGGGTGAAGAGAGAAAGAACAAACAAACGAACATACTTTATTTCCAAAGGGTTAAGAATTGGACACGTAGGCCCGTCTAACATTCTGCCCTTGTATCACTCTCTTTCATACATTATTTCATTCACACATCATTCAAGGCTAACTGAGAACAGCAACAATATAAAATATATGCATTATAAAGGCATGGGAAAAATCAAACATCAATACTACACGACTCAGTAATATTAAATAATGGTGTGGCACTTGTTATTAGCTATTTGGTATATACTGGTCTACCAAAAGGGGGCTGGCTGTTATAGTAGGGTTTTATTATTATTATTTATATTATTAAGGGGGAAGGTAATCCGTACTGAGATAGTGTTCGAATAATTTGCGATTATATATATATGGATTGGTGATATCTAACATTATATTTAAATAATGGCCAATGGTAATTTGAGGCATTCCGATATAGGATTTTGTGAATTAGTTTGGCCTTATTTAAAAAGCAGGCGTTTGCGGAAGAAATGAAGACATGATTTTAACGCCGTCTTCATATATTATCAGGCGATGATGCTAATGACATGTTCACCAAATACTTTCATAAAATAACAGCTAAAACTCGATTCCCATACCACAGGAGGCGGATAGAGATGGGGTGGGTTCTGAAGAGAGTGGCTGCTGTCTCTGGAACGGTCTCAGCTGGCAAAGATTAGTTTCGTTTTCATGTCAAGACATGCAGGTGTATGAGGAAATAAGCGGACTGACAAGCTTGCAGGTATGGCTAATGTGGAAGGTGGACGAGCCATGGACCAGGCTGACATTCTGAATGCTCTACGAGAAGTAAGACTTTTGCGAGAACCAAGTGATGATTGAATCTACAACCCCATCTGCCGTGCGTCCACCTTGACGAGGTAGAGGGGCTTGTGCGTTCCAATGACCCCAAGAGCTATGCCGACGGTAGCACAGCTACTGGTAGGGTCACCCATGTCGGACAGGTCAAGGGAGAGGGACCAGACAAAGTGACGCACAAACCTGCTGCCTTGTAGGTAGACTGGGGACAGTCAAAGGCTAGGGAAAGCATCCCGAACAAATGCTTGTCGAAATCGGATGTACTGAGCCATAGGCTTGACAAAGAAGTGCAACGTAACTTTATCATTTCATGATGCCACAGATGAAAATTAATCGTTATGGTGCTAATCCCGTGAAGTCCCATCAGGCGGTGATAGTGCCGGGCCCCCTGCCTCGAGGGGGTCCACCCATGACTACTGGTGGTCACCTTCCCCTGTGCTGTGGAGTCAAGGCACAGAGGAGTAGGTTAAGAGCTATTGACCAAACACCCCGGACACTCAACATACTACAATGGAATGCAGAAGGAGTTTATAACAAGAAAGCCTCCCTAACACAGCGTCTTCATAAAGATGGAATAGATGTGGCATGCATTCAAGAGACACACCTCAACGCCAATCGCACATTTTCAGTCAAAGGATATCAGGCCACACGTTTCGACCGCGAAGGACACAAAGGAGGAGTTGTAATACTTACACGAAATACAATACCTTGCAGCGAAGTATCTGTGATCTCTGACAACCAAACGGAAATTATAGGTGTTGATATAATGATAAAGGACGTGAAAATAAGAATTTACAATCTGTATAGCCCGGCAGATAAGGATCTTACACTCTCAAACATGAAAATAACTGACACAAATTGCATTGTTGTCGGAGACTTTAATAGCCGTTCAGAAAGATGGGGATACCCAGATACTGACAAAAGAGGAGATGAAGTGGAGGACTGGGAAATAGACTCAAATCTCCATCTACTCAACAAAGCGGATGACACACCGAGCTTCTACTCCAGAAGATGGATTACCACTTCTACTCCAGACTTAGCTTTCTGCACAGGAGACATCCTCCACAAAATCGATCGCCATGTGCTGGACCAATTAGCAGGTAGTGACCACAGACCAATCAAGCTTGTAATAAATATGGAGTATGTTCCACAGGAGCAAAAGCCTTTGCCCCGCTGGAATTACAAACGAGCAGATTGGGACAGATTTGCCATACTAACAGACAAATATTGTGAAAACATAAATACACGATATGGCAACATGAAGCAAATGGTGGAAAGTCTAAACAGAGCAATAATACAGGCGGCCACTGAGTCTATTCCAAGAGGAGCGAGAAAAAATTACAAACCATACTGGACTGAGGAACTACAAATTTTGGAGGACAAAGTTGAAGATGCTAGGAAGACCGCAGAGAGAGAACAAACAACTGAAGCGAACATCTCTCTCAAAGCCATCTCAGCAAAATATAAAAGAACAGTAAATCAAACAACAAGAGATTGTTGGAGAAAAAAAACAGAAAACCTGAATTTTGACAGGGATGGAAACAAACTATGGAAACTAGTGAAAGCCATGAACAATGAAGGACCTAGAAACAAACAAATAACAATTAAACAAGGAAATGCCTTGCTTACAGGAAAAAAGGCTGCAAATGCACTAATGGAACACTATGCCAGTGCAAACCACATTGATATTACAGCCGAACAGAAGAAAGCAATCAAAGATAAACAGATACATCATAGATATACAGAGACAGCAGCAGAATATATGATGGCAAATCTAACAATGGAAGAAATGGAACAGGCAATGAATACCCTAAAAAAGAAGACATCACCAGGAAAGGATGGAATCACAAATGAAATGCTAATAGGACTAGGCACTAAGGCAAAAAAGAAACTACTAGCAGTCCTAAATTACAGCTGGAAGAGGGGAATAGTCCCACAGGCATGGAAGGAAGCTATACTAATACCAGTCCCAAAGAAAGGAAAAGACCTGGAAGAACCAAATGGCTATCGACCTATCAGTCTTCTTAGCTGTGTAGGAAAATTAATGGAACGCATTATCAATGGCAGGCTAACATGGCATCTGGAAGAAAACCAACTCTTAACACCTCACCAAGCAGGATTCAGAAAGTACAGATCCACTGAAGATCAAATAACCTATATAGCTCAGGAAATAGAGGATGCCTTCCAAGAGAAAAAGCACACACTAGCGGTCTGGATAGATTTAGAAAAAGCATTTGATAAAGTATGGAAGGAAGGACTGAAAGTAAAACTGCAAAAAATGCATGTTTGTGGGAAAATGTACAAATGGATCAGCCACTACCTTGAGAACAGAACTGCCAGGACAAAAGTACAAGGACAAACCAGCAAAATGATGCTGTTGGAGCAAGGTGTCCCCCAAGGAGGAGTTCTTTCACCAACATTATTCCTAGCATATATAAACGACATCACGGAAAATTTTCCAGCCAGAGTACACACATCGTCCTTTGCAGATGACCTAGCCATATGGACATCTGAAGAATATATTAGTACAGCTAACAGCAGAATACAGCAAGCCCTATTAGCGCTAGAGGACTGGTCAAAATCATGGCTAGTGAAGATAAGTGAGGAGAAAACAACATGCACAGTGTTCTCCCTCTCAACTAAAACTCAGCAACCTAAGCTGGTATTGAATGGAAAAATGTTGCGCCATGAAGAAAATCCAAACTATCTAGGAGTCACCTTTGATCGTCGCCTGACATGGAAGACACAGGTTGAGAAAAATCGAACAAGAGCAAGGCAAAGAATGGCAATCATGAAAAAGCTTGCTGGTACAACGTGGGGAGCAGATGAGAAAGTTCTCAAGAAGTTATATACTGGACGGGTGAGGCCAGTACTGGAATATGGCATTGCAGCTTGGGCAACAGCAGCTAAGTCAAACTTTAACAAAATAAGTAGAGTCCAAAATCAAGGAATGCGAATCATAACTGGAAGCCTGAAGACAACGCCTATTAATGAATTAGAAAAGATCACTTGTTTACAACCAATGCAGGATAGAAGAGATAGCAGAGCCCAGCAACAAGCAGAAAAATTTAGAAGATTGACAGACCACCCTATGTACAACAGATTTAATGGTTTTGGAAAGGGAAGACTGAAGCGTAGCAACTTTGTAGAAACTGCAAAACGAAGGATTAGGGCAGATCCTATACTTAACATATCAACAGTCAAACCTATTTACAATGCAGACAAGTTCCCAGCTTGGAGACAGCAGCTACTGCCTGAGATGATAGAAAACATTCCTGGTATTGAGAAAAAGAACACTCAGCATGAAACCGAAAGAAGAGAAATAACCCTAAACTACATAAAAGAACATTACCCAAGCAGCAATTGGACCCATGCATATACAGATGGATCAGCCAAAAATTCAGTAGAGAATGGAGGAGGAGGAATTCTCCTAAATTTAAAAAATGGAGTGAAAAAAACACATTCAGTGGCAACTGGAAGGTTTTCAAGTAACTTCAAAGCGGAGGTAGAGGCTCTGAAAACTGCAGCAGAAATGCTCTTGATGGAGGAAAATAAAGAGACGCAAATAGCTATCTTTACAGATGCAAAGTCAGCTGTCTCAATACTGAAGAGCAATAACAGCACAGAAATAGCTGACCTAAGAGCAGCACTCCATGGTCTATGCCAGAAATCACAAAAAGTTGTAATACAGTGGATCCCATCACATTGCAGTATACCTGGAAATGAAGAGGCTGACAGACTGGCAAAAGAGGGCGGACGACTACCACAGCCTGACATAGACATAACCTATAATGAGGCAAAGAGGTTGATAAAAAGCACTTATAGAACCAAATGGGAATCAGAGCATCCAGGCCATCAGAAGGATGATGCATATTACAAACTCGACCGAAGAGAACAAGTAGCAATCTTCAGACTCCGCACAGGACACAACAGGTTGAAATACCACTTGTTCAACAAACTAAAGATAGGAGATACAGATGAATGTAATTGTGGAACTGGTAAAATGACAGCTAAACATTTGCTGCAAGAGTGCCCAATATATGCAGAACAGAGAAAGATATTTTGGCCCACACCTGCTTCATTTGAGGACAAGCTCTATGGAAATATCAACAAGCTCAAGTTGACTGCAGCATACTTTAACTGTATTCAGGTTGACATTTAAATGTACATGAAGAAATATTTAGACTGCCACACTTCATACCACAGGCATGTCGGTTACACAAGCCTCCCAGAGGCATGAAATGGAATATTGCTTGGATAGCAAATCCATTACGTGGAAAGTCCGAATCAAAAGCTCACTGTGTGGGCTTCAAAAAAGGTGGAAAAAGTGTCCTAGTGGCACAAAATGGAATATTGCTTGGATAGCAAATCCATTACGTGGAAAGTCCGAATCGAAAGCTCACTGTGTGGATGTCATCTGCAAACTGCATTCTTCTGGCTTCTGGAAGAACAGCCTATGGTGAACGGAAGGCCCAATATACGGAAGTGAGGCTAAGCAGCCATGTGCAGGACGTGACGATTCCTTGGGTGAGCCCAGTACCAGAGCGGTGTGTGATGGCTCTGCAATTATGGAAGCCTCCTTGGATGGCGGGGAATGCCCATGGTCTGCCCCTGCCTTCCCTTGAGGGCCGACCAGGATGCCTTTGGCTGTTCTATATGGGCCAGCTGGGATGGGAGATAACACCACAACAGTGAGAGTCTAACGTCCTAAGAAACCCCCGGGAAGGTTAACCCGGTCAACAAATGCCCGCAGAAGTCGGATGTGTCGGCCTAACGGCGCAAGAACGCAGCTCTGCTGTAAACAGGCACAACGCAATCACGTCCGAAAAAAAAAACTCCGGATGAACGAAGAAGAAGAAGAAGAAGAATCTACAACCATGGTCAGACTGTGAGAACAGCAAATTAAAAGAGGTGTGGCCAAACAAGAACACTACGCGGGAAGCCAAAGAAGATTAATAAACCAACACAGAACTGGTGTCGTCAGTTGCTACATGCTGCAGGCTTTACTAAGGAAGAGATCCGAGCACTTATGGAATGAATGGTTCGATGTGCAATGAGGATGATCTGTTGACTAACTAACTACAGGAGGCGGAAAAGAAATAATATTATATCCGAATTTAACTCTGATCCAACGATGATAATGATTTCTCCATCACTTTCATGACTTCATACCGGAATACGATCAGCAATGCCAGTAGTGGGTTGTGCTCAATATTTAAATCTCAAATCCCGAAACAACAAAATAAATCAACTTTCATTTTCATAAAATAACAGCCAAATCTCGATCCCATACCACAGGAGGAAAAGAAGAAAAAAACTTATTCACACCCAAAATTAACTCTGATCCAACGATGATGATAATGACTTATTCACCAAACACATTCATAAAATGAAAGCAAAAACTCTTCCATTTAAGAGGAGGAAAAGAAATAATGTTATCATATCCAACATAAACTCACCACTCCATCAATGGCCATGTACAAAACACGTCTTGGTCTGACAATGGAGAAAATGCGATCAATGAATTCAAAGATCAGAATCATCATCTCATCCTCATTTTTTGGAGCTGGCCTGTGAAAAGATTACAAAAATGAAAGATTAACATTAGTTCTACAGCAGGTTCAGTTTGCGCAATTTCAACAGATGGGTGGCCGCATCAGCAACGGCTTTTTAATCTGGTTAGTCCAGGGATTATATTACTGTAGGAGCAGTAATTTAGCTTAGAAACATTTACTGTTTTGAGCCATTGTTTACTTTGCTCGTTCATGCAGTTCCCATGCAGCTATTGTGAGCATTAAGTCTGATAGTTTATGGATGTAAGAATGATCACACATTACATGTACCACAATTAGAATGATATAGAGAACATTAGCATGGCCCCTGTGCAAAGATGACATGCAAATTCATGAAGCGTCCCATATTTTTAAATGGCAGAGCAGTGGCTGCCGGTTTCTCTGGCTGAGGGGTTACACCACTTTCTTCGTAATCCCGTTTATCACGCAGAGTCTCGTAGCGGGAGAGAACTGGGAGCGGTTCGACCCCTGCTGGTGACTTGCGGGATACTGAGCCGGCCGCTCAGAAAGCAATGGCAAACTACTGAGCGTAATCTTGCCAAGAAATCAACAGACAGCTGGGACGCAGAGGTGTTTCCAAGGCACCAGGGCCGGGTTATATACTGGCCAAGACCTATTGACGCGTCCTCGTCGAGCGTCCTGGGCAACAGGTCCCTTCGGAGTCCTGGCTAAAGTCAGTAGGATCGCCGATTCCTCCGAAGTCGGAGAGTGTCTGCCTGTATGGCGAGGAACCACCAGTCTGCACACCAATAAGCCAGACACGGGTCAACGGATACACACGCAAACCTCAGGTCCTGTATGACATCACACTGATGTTGGACAACAGGATGCCTTCATCCGACATACAGGACTTCGCGTTGGAGCTCAAGCCAACGAACACAAGCAAGCAAGCAACAGACAGCTGAAAGATGCTGCTGTTGACAGCGATGTCCTGTAAAGGATATGCAAAAAAAAAAAAAAAGAGCAGTGGCTACCACAATTGCCTTCCAATCCAGTGGTCATGAGTTTGAACCTCTATCTTTTAATTGACCTGGGTTCCTGATTTGACCAGCCTCAAATTTATACCAGGAAATGTTCCACAAAGTAAAGGCAGTCAGATTAATAATAATAATAATAACCCATGACAGCCGATGGTCTATAAAAAATACGGAATTACAGAGTCCATAGGAATCTCGATAGACGAAGCCCATAAACTGGTACTCTCCCACTATTTATGCTTAACCTCGTCACCGCAAGGTACAAGAGGAACCTGATGAGATGAGATGAGACTCAAGGCATCGAAAATAGTCCCTTTTTACAGTTTTAAGAACACATACAACAATGTACCAAATACAACTCAGGAAGTTCTATTCAATGCCTTGGATAACAAAGACCCGGTTCTCTACCACCAGTATGTGGACGATATATTAATAAACATCAATAATAGACAACAAGCAGAATTGGTCCACACTACTATGAACCAAGCCCACAAGAACATTTCCTTGTCCATAGATCATGAACATAATGACACCTTATTGAGTTTAGACATCTTAATCCAGCATTAAGAAGATGGCACCAGGACAGTCTACCGAAGAACATAGATGGGCCAATTTCTTAACGTCAACAGATTTCTACCGGTCTAATACAAAAATGGTACAGACACTGTTCTGCATACAATACAGTACACTCAAGACATAAATACAACAGACTCAAGACATAAATACAATACATTCAAGACATAAATGCAAATCACTCAAGTCATAAATACAAATCACTCAAGACATGCATATAATACACTCAAGACATGCATATAATACACTCATGACATAAATGCAGATCACCCAAGATGTAAATGGAAATCACTCAGGACATAAATACAGCACATTGAAAACATAAGTACAATATACTCAAGACATAAACACAATTCACTCAAAACAAATACAATACACTCAAAACAAGCCATTAGATTAATCAGATAAGTCCATGACATGTGTGGTTCGTTGGTTGCAAATCTTGTGAAACACAGTAAGTCTGTCATCGTCAATTTTTTAACATCTAATAAAATACATTCATTGCGTGAACAAAGAAAGAGCGTTTCATGTGCACTATTCGATGAAAAATAAATGATTGCTCAAATATAGTGAGTTAGCAATTTGGCATTCCAGCTAGATTTGTGTAAACAGAAAAAGTTTATTCTAAATTTGAAATACTAATGGGGATAACAGATGTTCCACATTCAAACAATACTTGTGAATATGTGTTTTAATTGTTTCACCTTACGTACTATTTATTTATTCACTTCACATGATACATAACTCTGCAGTATGCACCTGACGAGATGCAGCGAAATATGCCAGGCAATAAATCGTGTTAACATGTTTGAGACTTCTGTGTTTAAGTCCAACGGATTGGCGATCACGCAGCCTGAGCCCGGGGAAAAGCTCAAGTTCATTAGAGCAAGGCTGAGTGTATAAACTTTTCTCCAAACTTAGTACCAAGGTATCACCTCTACTGAGTGGGGCTGAGTGGTCTTGAGGTATGGTGTCTGCCTCGAGTGCTAGAGGTCCCGGGTTCAAGCCCCGGTGAGGGCTGGGATTTTTTAACATGGACTTCTAGTAACAAAATGTCCCCTGGTCTCTGGGTAGTGAGATCGGATGCCCGTGTGTATTTTTACACATAAAAAATCCCTTGGCAGTTGGAAATCGAAAAAAGGTAGCCTAACTGCGCTGCACGGGCAAAGTTTTGAGTTAAAAATCTACCCAAAGTATTTCAGGATCCTCGCCGGTGCAACGGAGTTCGTGCACTGAGCTGAGATTCTCCGGACTCAGGCTTGAGTTAGGAGAAGAACGGAGCACTTATGGGTTACACCCGTGTGATGTGATGTTGATCCGTCGACTAAACTAAACTAAATCACCTCTATTGTGACTGTTACAGAGCTCTTCTCCCCCTCTCCAAACTGAGAAACCTGAGGGACATGCAAGACAGGTACTGGAACTTCACATCTGTAGAGAGGGGTGTCAGAATGCTGGCAGGTCATCACTCAGTACATTACATACAGACTGGCTGAGATCAGGACTAGGTACGTCATGTTTCCTCTACAGGTTTGACGGATTTCACTGTCAACAGAAGGGCGTGCGGCCAAGTGGCTAGAATGCCTTACTCCCCCGATGTGTCTTCACCTTGCCGTGGTGGGGGAGCTTGCGTGTCCCATCGACCCCATTTGCTTGCCGATGGATGAAAAACTACATATCGGACAGCTTATGGGATAGGGACCAGACTAAGAGAGACACAACCTGCTGCTCTGCAGGTTAGACTGAGGATAGCAGTCAAAAATTTAAATCAGGTGCAAGAAGGCAGAAGTTCTTGGTCCGGACAAAACTCTTAAGGCTCCCTGTCAAGGGCTGTGGCAGCCACAAACCCTCGGATCTGAGAGCCGGGCCGATACCCACCTACCAAAAAATAGGGGCGAGATACTAAGCAAGCTACATGCCCAGGTCTGATACATGTTCGAAGGCTCTCAGCTGGGGGATATGAGGGATTCCCGGATGAGAGAGCCTGGCCGTTTTCTCATTCAGTGCTGCACGAAGGTTAGGTGCTGAGCCGGCAGCACATGTAGCCTACCTCGTGAGCGAGTACAAAAAGCCAGAAAAGTGCCCCAGTCGAAGGAAATGGTTACCAAAACTGTCTGTATGTAACTCATAGAGAGTGTAGACAAAAGTGGAAGAACGTCTCAATGACACGAAATTGAACGCACGGTGAGCGAACCTATTGCGTGGTCCGAATTGTAAAAGCTTACCGAGTGGATGTCGCTCGCAGTCTGACCGCTCCTGGTGTGTGCTTGAGCGACCAGTGGCAAGCGATATGCCCAACACATGGAAGTGAGGAACTAAAGCAGCCATGAGCAGGACGTGGCAACTCCTCGGGTGAGCCCAGTCTCAGAGCAATATGTGCCGGCTCTGCAATTATGGAAGCCTCCTTGGATAGCGAGGGAATGCCCATGGTCTGCCCCTGCCTTCCCTTGAGGGCCGACCGCGATGTCGTTGATCGTTCTATCTTGACCAGCTGAGATGAGGGCGACATCACAACAGTCTAACGTGCCTCGAAACCAGAGGAAGGCTAACCTCATTAAAAAATGCCCGCCGGAAGCGTCGTCCTACGGGTGGCAAACTAAAAATTGACACTACGTAATTACGTCCGAGTGAAATGTCTCGTCCGAATGTCTCTCGTGCTAAAAACAGCTCTGACTACCTAGTTTCCGAATGCTGCTCTTGTTCGGAACAGCTCTGACTAGGTAGTTTTCCGAATGTCTGTCGTGCCTAGAACAGCTCTGATGGGCGCAACGACAAGCACATGTCCAAAAATTCGCTGAGTGGATGCCGTCTGCAAACCTGTCTGGTTTGTGCAGGAATGGCCCGGGGCAAACGAAATGACCAATATATTGAAGTGAGGATTTAAAGCAGCCATGAGCAGGACGTGACGATTTCCCTCGGTGTGCCCAGAACCAGGGCGCTATGTGTCGGCCCTGCAACTATGGAAGCAACCTTGGATGACGGAAAATGCTATGGACTGTCCCTGCCTTCCTTTGAGGGATGACAGTTGTCTTCGACCATTCAACCTTGGCCAGCAGGGCTGTAGATGGCACCACAAAAGTGAGTCTCCCAGGAATGCTACCTGGCCGAAAAAGCACGCCATAGCCGGATGTGTTGGCCTACAGGTTTCGGCTGAAGGGCGCATAACAGACACACCGCAATCACATCTGAAAAAACATTCCGGATGAACGAAAAGAAGAAGAAGAAGAATGCCTTACAGGCAGTAAAACCTACAAAGCCTGCTCACAGCAATCAAGATGAGCCTTTACTGAAGGAAAACCCAAGCAGATTTGAGTCAAGTGTTCTTCAGCAGACCCGGGTTTAAATCCTCGGTAGGGTGTGGATTTTGTTTTTTCTGTTGGGGGAAAAAAAGAAAAAGCCTAACCTGCACAGTTTGTGACAACTGCACTAGCCAAGCAATCTTAATTTCTCAGACTCAAGACCCCCTTGTCCTACACAGCAAGGTCCTAAAGGCAGTAGATGACACGACTGTCAACAGACTCCAACTCAATGTCCAGAGAGTAATGGTTGGTACCTGGCCTTCTTCACAGACGATAGTTTGTAGAGTTATTATACCTCTCCCAAGCACAAAGCCTGCGTTGAACTGTAGAGACCAAGTACTGTCCATGCAGCATGATCCCTCTATCAGTCTGCCTAATTTACTCCAGAGGAAAGGTGACGCCAATACACCTGGAACAAGAAAAGCTGCAGAAGCTGCCGGATAAGCAAACTGTCCACCTGTTGGAGCTTCGATCCTAGACCAGTTGCCAACGAAGGCTTAGGGCCTGGTCTGCTAAGACATGTAGTCTTTAGGCTGCATTTCCTCGCACTAGGATAAATGTGACATGAAATATAAAGTCAGACAAATGCAGTACTGAAATCATGAAACATGCTCAACAATGAAACCTACTTGTCTTCTGGATGACAGCATGGATGGATGATACCATTCATATCCAAATAGAGGTTATCAAATTCCACATCATTGGGGTTAGGTTTGCTGGTGTCCACTGGAACTGAAACACCATTCACTTCGCTTGGCTAGGGTGAGAAATAAAAGCAGCAGTTAGCAAATAAAATACTATATGAAAATATATTAACTGGTCTTATATGTGCGTAGAAATCTTTGTACATCTTCAGAAGTTATCTGGGTCAACTAGAAGCTATTGACGTCATAATTTGTCCACTCAGAGCAGATGTAGGTCAAAGTCAGTCTCTGACCAGTCTTTACTGAACATTTGTAGTAAATATTAAACCGTCATTTTATCAATTCCATCGTTACATTCACCAGTCTTCTGTTTTTAGTTTATTGAACAAGTAGTCTTTTGGCTTCGTAGTGACAATCTTTCTTCTTACAATTTAATCCTAACCCTAATTGTTCACTGTGTACAATAACCGCATATACTAAATGTTGCAGACCCTTTTCACTGTATGCAATCAATACTGTATCATAAACATATCTTATTGATTTTATGTCCCCCACTAGTGATTCCTCACATATCAGGTATGATTTCTAAATTTATAGAAATATTTTCATTGTATGCTGTATAGAGAAAAAAGACCTGGAGACCTAACACATCCCTGTCTCACACCTCTCTTCATTATCAATCTTTACGGCAGCTTGTTTCCAGTATATATATATATATTTTTTTTTTCAAGTCTAAGGTCTTTCCCATCAATTTGTAGATCTGCAAGCATCTTCATCATGTTGACATGTCTTACTTTATTGAGAGCCTTTGTGTAGTCAATAAAGCAAAGTATTTCAGGATCCTCGCCAGAACTATGGAGTTCGTGCACTGAGCTGAGTTTCTCCAGACTCAGGTTTGAGTTAGGAGGAGAACGGAGCACTTATGGGTTACACCCGTGTGCCGTGATGTTAATCCAATGACTAGACTAAACTAAAGATGTAGGTAGGTATTTATTTAATTCTATAGAATGCTCAATTAATGTTCTCATCATATACACAGCTTTTACTGTACCCCTGCCTTGTACAAACCCACAATCCACACTGTTTTTCTATTTCGGGCTGTATTTGCTTTCTAACTCTTTGCTTGATGATTCTTAGCAAAATCTTCGTGATGTGGCTCATTATAGTAATTGTTCGATGTTGACCACATTCCAAAGACTCCTGATTTCTTCAGGATTGCAATAAATATAGAAGTACATAATTAAGGAGTTATGCCAGTGTTCAGCAGTCTGGTGGCCTGGCTGATCTAATCATCTATACCATATTCTTCAAACGAAGTGTCTATTCGCAATTGAATCGGCTGGTCACGTGACGTACATGACACCGGGACACGCGTGTGACTATATTATCAATTTTCGTTGATCTATTAACGTGTTCTCAGTAGCATAGTAGTAAGTGTCTCCGCCTGTCACGCGGGAGTTCGAGGTTCGATTCCCCGCCAGGGAGGCAATATTTTGTTTCCCATTTTTCAGCAATTAATTAGGTGAAAGCGACTTTTTAATATAAAATATAAAACATTAGGAACTAAAATATACAACTGAGAAACTCAAAGCCTATGAATAAAGTGTGCTCTATGGATCTGCGGAAGCTGTCGGGGGAGGGGGCGCAACCCCCAGGCAGCGACAGAGTGATCGAGTGTCGGAATCGATGGATCCAATAGATGTCTTTGTTTAACATGAATTTTATTTGCCAAATGAAATATCGCCACAAATTAACCACCTTCTTACTAGCTCAAGCTAAAATTGACTAGTGAGCGGCCGCTGTGACATGTTTGTTAACTCCCGCAACTCGATTGCAAATAAAGCTCAGTTTTATTCGCAATTCGATTGCAAATAAACTCAGTTTTACTTTTATTCACAATTCGATTGTGAATAAAGTCTCCCTTCTTCAAAAGCAGTCCCAGTGATCATTTCTGTTGTGATGTTGTCTGGACTCGGGGTTGTGTCAGTTTTCATATTAACAGCATTCTTTATAGTGTATCATTATGCACTACTTTAACTTATGGTAAAATTGTTAGCTAGTAATTAGTAAAGTACTACTAGCATAAAATATAATTTATTAATATAAATAACATTTTGTTTTCGTTAGCTCACGGTGAACTGAACTCAAGCGTAGTTCATACACTTAGGCGTGCTATTTCTAATGCACTGGACTGTTTTTGCTTTTGGATTAGCTTTCTCTATTACCAGTGTCCCTCCCCAAGATGCGAACGACACAGACTTCTGGGGTAATTGTAATATATATATAATATAATATATATCTATCTTAACTATCTACCACTTTTGTTTTCAGACCATTTGCGGTCTATCGATAAATGGTAACTCTAATAAACTCACCTTTATCTCGACGCAATTAACAATAAGAGAACTGTATTTCCTACTCAGCCACCGAAAAAATGCTGGAACTCCCATAATGAAGATACTTCAGTTGTTCTTTCCACTATAAAAGACAGCAATCCCTAACTATTCTTAAGGTTAGTTAAATAGTTAAAATCCTGCACATGAATAAAACCCTACTCGCTGGAGAGGGTTTAAAGCAAGTGGACAGTATCGATACTATTTTAAAGGCACGATAACAATAAATTCAGCCAAACTGTAGCCAAACTGGAGCCCAACTTTAGTTTGGCTTGCTTGATTCATAAACAAACATTCCAAATTCGGTCTCTTTCAACCTTCTTCTTCAGCGTTGGTTAGAGTTGAGATCCGTGGTTTTTATCATGAGCGCACAGACAGAAACAGGATAAAACCCACAAACACCACGGATCTCAACTCTAACCAACGCTGAAGAAGAAGGTTGAACGAGACCGAATTTGGAATTTTTGTTTATGAATCAAGCAAGCCAAACTAAAGACCAATTAGAAACCGCAAACTAAAGCCAGCAGTCCAACTACGATGTCCAAGCAGCTCAAGGGGAAACCAGAATCCCGCCAGACACAAGAAGAAAGCCCAGAGGAGGAATCCGACACGCGTGAAGATAACTGGAGCTCAGACAAGAAAGACGAATCAAACAAGAGGGTTGGGCAATATTCTTCTTCAGTGTTCCGAGCCATTGAGGTTCTTTGCTGCAAATACAGTCCGTCTCCATTCGTCTCTCTGGTGGACCTTCTCTTGCCAGTTGTTGATTCCAAGTGCTTGTAGGTCTGTACATGTATTATCTCTCCACCGCCTTCTTGGTCTACCTCGGGGTCTACGGTCATTTATTTCCTGAGTGTAAGCGAGTTTTGTTTCCCTATTATCTTCCATTCTTTCTATATGCCCCAGCCATTGTAGTCTATTAGCCTTCATGATACCAGTGATTAGCGGGGACTTAAACAGATCATAAATGTCTTTGTTACTTCTTCTTTTCCACTCTCCACTTTGTGTGTCCCTAATGGGTCCAAAGATGCGTCTTAAAATTTTGTTCTCAAAGGTTTGTAACAAGGCTTCGTCTCCTTTCGTTGTACTCCAGGTTTCAGAGCCATACAGCACAACTGGTCTGATCAGTGTTTTGTATATTGTGATTTTGGTGTTACGAGATAGCGCCGTTGATTTTAGTAGATGTTGTAGTGCATAGTATATCTTATTTCCAGAGTTGATTCTAGTTTGTATTTCTTCCCTTATGATGTTGGAGCAGTTGAAGATTGTACCCAGGTATTTGTATGTTTCCGTTCTTTTAATGGTCATATTATCTATTTGTATGTGGCCAGAGTTTCTAGCCATTCCGTCTCTTGAAATTACCATATATTCTGTCTTATCTTGGTTGATAACCAGCCCCATCTGTTGGGCTTTTCCCTTTAAGTGAGTCAATATTTCCAATGTCTTTTGTTCACTTTGCCCTATAATATCTATATCATCTGCATAACCAAGCAGCTTGGGTGTTCCTCCAATATCACATTCCTCCTTTACCTTCCTTACAACTTTCTCAATATGGGAGGCTAAATTCAAAGACAGGGAAAGAAAAAGAAGACTAATACTACTAATAGCCGACATATCAAACAAAGAGTCCTTATAAGGATTGCAACCAATCAAAGCAGACGAGCCAGTAGCCTTAACTGACCAAAGAAACCACCAAAGGAGACGAGCACAAAGGAGAACTCGCCGACCAACCCCCAGACACACACCCCTATATAACCAGTCCGAGTTAGGACTCAATCGTAAGAGCGCACAGACAGAAACATGATAAAACCCACCAAAATAAAAACAACGGATCTCAACTCTAGCCAACGCTGAAGAAGCAGGTTGAACATGACCGAATTTGGAATTTTTTTTTTTTTTTTTACGAATCAAGTCAAGTAAATAAATTCAGGTTATTATTGTTCGGCGATTTGACGCAATGCAATAATCGATACTGTAAGAAGATCGTGTATGAAATCGAAAGTTTCACAAGACGTTTGTTTGTTTATAAACATATTTTATAGCGCCAGACATAAGATTTCACGTGAAAAATAAACACATAAATGGCACTAGTAGGCCTAGACAGTAGAGGTCGGCATCAGCGCAAACTGTTAAGAACAGATAT
Source organism: Cepaea hortensis (assembly GCA_963921405.1). Lineage (NCBI taxonomy): Eukaryota > Metazoa > Mollusca > Gastropoda > Stylommatophora > Helicidae > Cepaea > Cepaea hortensis. The sequence goes on along the minus strand of OY992894.1, from coordinate 82,329,630 downwards.
TTAAGTCTGAGGTATCAGGCCAGCAAATATGGTACCGTGCCATGCAAGCAATGTCTTTGATGTTTCGAAGTCTCAGTGAACTCTTGACTACACTTACATACAGATACATCCACAACACCAGACTTCTTGTTTAGACCTTACTAGGTCAGTAGAGTATGAGAAGGTTGAGGGGGAAGGAAAGTGAGGAATCTGCGAAGCTAAAGCATTGGAGAATATCGTGACAACTGGAAAGATCGAGGGGAAGAGAGGCAGACTAAGAGAAATGATGCTGAATGGATTGCGATGGTGGCATGAAGGAATATCAACAGCGGAGTTGATCCAGAACACCAAAGACCAAGATCTCTGGAGAGTCATGAACGCCTACGCCAGTCGGCATGGCACTCGATGATGATGATGAGAGCCAGCACTGTACTCTGACCTTTATTTTCCGGCTTTTGGAGCATCAATGAGTCAGTTACGTGCGTCACAGCAATTCTCTATGATGAATTCAATTATACTCTATAAAAGTATTAGTTCAAGAATCAACATTACAGCTTTCATGACATTCCCACGTGTCCTCCTCCCCCATCTTCATTAGTCAACGAAGAGTTTTGAGATTGGTGGTGTCGGATGCAGTCTAATAAAAATTCACCTGTATTTTCCCATGAATTTGAGTGTCACCCAAACCCTCTGCTCACTCCCCCATTGCATCAGCATCTCCACATGTGAATCATCTACAGTATGTCTCCATTATGCATGCAGATGGTCGGCGCCTTCGTCAAGCGCTGGGCGTGAAGAGTGCATGTTAAACGACTAGTTTCCATATTTATGGTAACGGTGGCAGTCTAGGGCCGCCCTACAATTTCATATGCTAATTGAATGTCATCGAGATTGTCTGCTTGGTCCCCACTACACCAGATTCTACAGGTGTCAATTCCCTATCTGCGGTTCTTTAAGATGCTAGTACTATATTACCATTAGTATTGGGATACTTCGGCTGGCTGTATGGGGGTGTTTGATAACATTAGATACTAACGGAGCTTGGAAACGGGGTAGTTTGATAACATTAGATACTAACGGAGCTTGGAAACGTTCCCGGCCCTAAGCGGGGAGCGAATTCGTGCCTTCTGAGCATGAGTCAGACACCGCAACCTCTCAGTCATGCTCCCTATTCATAGCAGATTATGTTTCAAAGAAAAAGTAGGTTTGGACCAAAGAAAAAGTAGGTTTGGAGCAAAGAAAAAGTAGGTTTGGACCAAACAAAAAGTAGGTTTGGACCAAAGAAAAAGTAGGTTTGGACCAAAGAAAAAGTAGGTTTGGACCAAAGAAAAAGTAGGTTTGGACCAAACAAAAAGTAGGTTTGGACCAAAGAAAAAGTAGGTTTGGACCAAAGAAAAAGTAGGTTTGGACCAAACAAAAAGTAGGTTTGGACCAAAGAAAAAGTAGGTTTGGACCAAAGAAAAAGTAGGTTTGGACCAAACAAAAAGTAGGTTTGGACCAAAGAAAAAGTAGGTTTGGACCAAACAAAAAGTAGGTTTGGAGCAAAGAAAAAGTAGGTTTGGACCAAAGAAAAAGTAGGTTTGGACCAAAGAAAAAGTAGGTTTGGACCAAACAAAAAGTAGGTTTGGACCAAACAAAAAGTAGGTTTGGACCAAAGAAAAAGTAGGTTTGGACCAAAGAAAAAGTAGGTTTGGACCAAACAAAAAGTAGGTTTGGACCAAACAAAAAGTAGGTTTGGACCAAAGAAAAAGTAGGTTTGGACCAAAGAAAAAGTAGGTTTGGACCAAAGAAAAAGTAGGTTTGGACCAAAGAAAAAGTAGGTTTGGAGCAAAGAAAAAGTAGGTTTGGACCAAAGAAAAAGTAGGTTTGGAGCAAAGAAAAAGTAGGTTTGGACCAAAGAAAAAGTAGGTTTGGACCAAACAAAAAATAGGTGTGGACAAACAAAATGTAGGTTTAGAACAAACAAAAAGTAGGTTTGGAGCAAAGAAAAAGTAGGTTTGGACCAAAGAAAAAGTAGGTTTGGACCAAAGAAAAAGTAGGTTTGGACCAAAGAAAAAGTAGGTTTGGACCAAAGAAAAAGTAGGTTTGGACCAAAGAAAAAGTAGGTTTAGAACAAACAAAAAGTAGGTGTGGACAAACAAAATGTAGGTTTAGAACAAACAAAAAGTAGGTTTGCAGCAAACAAAAAGTATGCTTAGATCAAACAAACAGTAGGTTTCGAGAAAATAAAAAGTAGATTTAGAAAAAACAAAACTGAAAATGGGAAGTAGAGGTGAGTCACATTTGTGGCTTACAAATTGTGAATACGGTATCAGACATGTTGTATTATAATGCATTAACAATATTTCAGCTGTATATAAGCCTATAGCATACACAGGGAGTCGCTTAAGACAATTGATTAATCATCCAGTAACACTTCATCTGTTAATACACTGGACCTAGCGTAACGGCTTTTATGAGTATGTTTCTTCTTTCTTACTTTGGTATCCGCCTTGAGTGCTGGAGGTCCCGGGTTCAAGCCCCGGTGAGGACCGGGATTTTTTCACGTGGACTTCTAGTAATAAAATTTCCCCTGGTCTCTGGGTAGTGAGATCGGACACCCATTGTGTATTGTTGCGCACGTAAAAAATCCCTTGGCAGTTGGAAATCGAAAAAGAGTAGCCTAACGGCGCTGCCCGGGCAAAATTTCAAGTTTAAAAATCTACCCAAAGTATTTCAGGCTCCTCGCCGGTGCTACGGAGTTCGTGCACTGAGCTGAGTTTCTCCAGACTCAGACTTGCGTCTGGAGGAGAACGGAGCACTTATGGGTTACACCCATGTGCCGTGATGTTGATCCATCAACTAAACTAACTAGACCTCTATGTTAATTTCTCTAATAAAAGCAGTAGTTCGTTTCAGTCCCACGTGCGGATATGTAGAGTATTGCATTGCTAATCCGGCATATTCTGCAGTTTGTCTTGTTTCAGGTGTGTTGTTACCTTTCCTCTGGAGTACACTATTCACACTTAGAGGGAGATCGTGCTGCGTGGGCAACATATGGTCTCTACAGTTCAGCCCAGACTTTGCGCTATGGAAACGTATAACTCAATCCCCGGAATCCACTATGGGTTGTAGTTATGCCTTTTTTTTAAAAGCACAATTTTACAAGCTATCTTCTGTTAAGACGGCAAGGAGCCAGTAGATTCTTTTAGATAGTTGTCTCAGTGTATGTTTGATATTTTTATGCTGACGAAATTGTTAACCGCAACGTCCACTTTGTCACTAGTGATTATGTTCTAGTAAAGCTTACTAATTCTGTTTCTTGTTTTCGTTGTTTCACTTATTGTATTTTGTCCAGTTTATATTGTAAGAGGATTTTTTTTGTAAAAAGTTTTTGCCTTTTCATAAGTTGTGCTTGTGAAATATGACACACAAGAAATCGTGCAATATATTGTTCAAGGCGTCTATGATTCAATTTAATAAGGGGATTCATTGTTTTAAATCATCTTGTCGTAGAGATTTTAGCAGCTTGGCTTTTCTCGTTGACCTATATACATTGCAAAAGACCGGAATCCATTGAATTTTGAATTTGTCAAAAACTTTTGGTCGTTTTCAAGGGAGAGAATAAGATCATTTAGACCTCGAATTAGTTTTTCGCAGTTGTTGTTATTATCACTGGATGTAAGAAAGAGAGTGCTGAAATGCTACATAGAACAAGTTTTGCTGTATGGCTGTGTATCTTGGAATGTAAATGGTCAAATTAAGGAGAAATTAGAAGCAATAGAGATGTAGTTCCTGATACGAATGTTGCGAATTCCTTGGACTGCCAGAGTAACTAACAATGATTGACTGAAACAGGCTAATGAAAGTATACCATTATATACAACAATAAGAAAGAGGCAAACAGCTTTCTTCGGTCATGTGATGAGAAGAGAGGCATTATAGAACATCGTGACCATTGGAAATATCGAGGGGAAGAGGGGCAGAGGCAGACCAAGAGAAATTATGCTGGATGGATTGAGACTGTGGCATGGAGGAATATCATCAGCAGAGCTTATCCAGATCACGAAAGACAGAGACCTGTGGAGAGCCATTAAACGCCTACGCCAGCTGGCAGGGCACTTGATGATGATGATATGTGGTTCTTATTAACGAGGTCCACTGGTGCATTGTAATGCGTCGATGCGGAGGTGACACAGTCGAACGGTCGGGGAAGAAGTAGGCTTCTCACGGTGGAAGGTACTAGAATATGTACAGGTCCGCATGGCCGAATGGATAAGAACGCGTGTTCTTAAACAAACATTGTGCTGATGCAGAGGTAAGCGGTTCGACCCCTACACTGGTCAGCTGGACTCAAATGTTGACCTGTCGTCCTTGACTCGGGGACGTACATTGCAAGTACCTCTGAAGACGGAGTGGGTTCGCCTGATGACGAGGGACATTGTTAATAGGGAAAGCTAACCCACACGCAAAATTCAGTCCATCACTACTATAAATAATGTGTATGGACTATGCTTGGGTTCAAAGCGAGTGAGCGCAAAAAATAAAAAAAACAACTAGAATATGTTTGAGGGCACGAATCACAGGGTGCAAGATGTTCTTCCCGAAGGAGGGGGGGGGGGGTGCTTGGGAGCAGGCACAATGCGCTTGTGTGGGACAAGTGTGGAAATGAAAAACGAATCGAATGTCTTGAAATAGTGTACGAACTAACAGCAGGAGAAAGACATCGGGGGTCATGCCTCGTGTGGTCCCTCCCCCAGGTAGTTTCATGAAGGTAAGGGCCTAAACATTCTGAGAAGGCAGACGTGGTTGCGGCCTTGTGGGAGCACGTGTACACCTCGGAGGAGCAAATGGATCACCATGGTCTGGCAAGAATGCGACAGCGAGTTGTGACGAGGGGATCTGGCCGATGCTCGACGCTCAGAGGAAAGGCGAGACGCGCATATAATCAGATTGCTACTGGTACTATTGGGGTTGGAACTCTTCGCTGTCTTCTGAGGATGGGGACGGAGCGCTTATGGGAATGCCCCGAATGCTGTGATGTCGGTTCCTAAATCAATCAATCAATCAATCACATTCTGAGAAGGGAGATCTCTTCTGACAATCGAAAGCCTCCTATCGTGCTTGCTCCGCGGCGGGGTTTTTATCACCACTGAGCTCCCACCAGCAGAATGTGTCTCTTTGAAATTATTTTGTTACTGATTTTCGTTTCAAGGCTTCTATTTGAGCGCCGGGGTTATTGCAAAGTGTGCCCATGGCTAGCACTTGTATCCATTCAGCCATGCTGACATCGGATAAGCAAGTGAATTTTAAAGGTCCACGTTTTCTGTTGTGGCCTGTCTCGTAGTTTGGTACTTCGTCTGGTGACGGATTGGCCGCGGGAGATTTCGTCTACAGAAATCAGCATTCACCAGCATTCAGACTGGAACAATGGTATAGTAACACTGACTGAGTCGTGAGTGCAGAGAATGCGCGGCGGGTTGCACAGGGTGTGAGTTGCAACAGCTGATCCAGAGTAACACTGGATCGTGGGTGCAGAGAATTGGCTGCGGGCGCACAGTTTGAGGTGCAAAAACTAATCCAGAGTAAACTGGTCGTGAGTGCAAAGAATGGGCGGCGGGCCGCACAGAGTGTGAGGTGCATGCTTAGGTAAGGTGAAGAAAGGAATGTTTCGTGTGGAATGGCTATCCTCGGTTGAGAATTGTATGCATGTTTTGCCTTGGCCATGCGGGAGTGCGGTGAAATGAACAGGCTGATAGCCTGGCAGGGAATGCACCTCTTGATGGTAGAGTACCTATGGACAAGGGATAGGTGATCGAGCGCCTGTAGGAGAAGGTGAGGGAACAGATTTAGAACCCGTATGTGGAAAGAGTGATATTGCGGGGATCGGCAGGAGTTCTGGAAGAATATCAAAACTGAGAGAGGAGAACTTTCAATCAGATAGCGATGGGAATTATTGGTAGTATGACTCTTCACTGGCTGATGAACGAGGGGACGGAGCGCTTATGGGAATATCCTGAGTGCAGTGATGTCGGTTCTTAGCTCAACTCAACTCAGACAGACAGAAAGATACTGGGAAACAAGTAAGTGAAATTCACTTAAATTGGCGGTGGTTTTTTGTTCATTAATTCATCCCATTAATGCACATTCCCACATTAAGTGTTTGTCTCTCGCGCTCTGTATGTCTCTGTCTGTCTGACTCCCTCCCATTCTCAAACTCTCTGCCTCTGTGGGTCCATCTCTCTCTCTCTCTCTCTCTCTCTCTCTCTCTCTCTCTCTCTCTCTCTCTTTGTCTGCCCCCTTTTTACAATCTCTGCCTTTGTCTCTCTGACCTTCTCTGTCTCTGTTTCACGCTTTCTTACTCTCTCTATCTCTCTGTCTCTTTGCCACCCCCCCCCTCTCTCTCTCCCTCTCTCTCTCTCTCTGTTGTTGCTGTCGCTATACACTTTTCTTTCTGCACCTCTATTCTTCTGTTCGCATGTCCATCCGACTGTAAGTCCGTCTATACATCCGTCAGACATCCGCCCGGTTGTCTGTCCGTCCGTCCATCCATCTGCCTATCTGAATGTTAGCTGTCTATACACCCATCCTGTTATTTTCCCTATGTTTTTCTATCCTCCAGTTTCCTTCTGCTAGTCCGCGCGCCATATTCCCCTCCTTCCCTGTCTTTCTGTAACTAACAGTATATTCAGTGTCGTTTACTTGAATGATCATACCCGCTACATGTATTAATGTGCCAGCAACACTTAATGACCGCTTAGACGCGTACATTTAAGCTGTCACTGACAATCAATGTCTCGGAAATCAAGGAGACGGCGCTGTGGTTCTTTGTCAGTAATACTAATATCTTTCCCGATTACACTACTCATATCCCTCCGCCCCTTTCTATCAATCAATTCAAAGGAAGGAGATGTACGGTGTAACTATTTGGTTTTCTCTTCGGTTTAATTTTACCGCTTAGGAACAATCCATGTTTCCGAGTTGCGACGGTTTGGGCGGCGTCTGGGCACGGCGATAACGGAGTGGCTAGCATGTTTGTCTGTCGGCCGGTGATCATGTGTTCGAATCCTTCTCGATGCGCAAATTCTTTTAAATTGAGTGGAGTTGAGCTAAGAACCGACATCACTGCACTCAGGACATTCCCACGCGCGCTCCGTCCCCTCGTTCAACAGCCAGCGAAGAGTCATACTACTAATCGTTTAAACCGCTACCTGATTTAAAGTTCTCCTGGTCTTCCCTCTCAGTTTTGAGATTCTTCCAGAACCCCTGCCGATCCCTAGCAATCTCATTCTTTCTACATACGGGTTCTGAATCTGTTCCCCCGCCTTCTCCACCTGAATATACTGAATACGTTTCAAGGCACGTGACAGGGTCCTTCGCCGGTAGTTATCAAGGTCATGGTTCATTGTAGAGGTCAGCGTGGCCGAATCCTATAAGAAAGCTCGCTTTGAAATTTCCGGTGTGCTGATGCCGAGGTAGTGGGTTCAACCCCTACACCGATCAGTAAGGCTAAATTGTTGACTTCTCGTCACTGACTTAATCATCGTCATCATCATCATCATCATCATCATCGTCAAGTGCCCTGCCAGCTGGCGTAGGCGTTCATGGCGATCTCGGTATTTGGTTTTCTAGATCAACTCAGATGTTGATATTCCTCCATGCCACCGTCTCAACCCGTCAGCATCGTTTCTCTTGGTCTGCCTCTCTTCCCCTCGATTTTTCCAGTTGTCACGATGTTCTCCAACGCTTCTTTTCTCATCACATGACCCCCCCCCCCCTCCCCCTTCCCAAAAAAGCTGTTTGTCTCTTTCATATTGTTGACTTGAGAACGTAAATTACAAGTACCTCTGAAGTCGCAGTAGGTTCGCCTGATGACAAGGAACACTGGTAATAGGGAAAGCGTGTGTTTCCATTCGTCGTGATTCTTTGTAGTATGTTTTGTCAGTGTTTCCATTCGTCGATAATTGTTGTAAAATATTGCGTCAGTGTTTCCATTCGTCGAGAATTGTTGTAACATGTTGTGTGTTTCAATTCGTCGAGATTCGTAGTAATGTGTTGTGTTATTCGGACTTTCAGTTCCAGAATATTCGTCTATTTTTACTCTCCTATTTCGTTTTCTTATTTTAAAATTTCGCATGATACTTTAGGTGTTTCAGTCGACAGGAAAGAAACGTTGGAGACGTGACAGATGCAAACCTAGAGAAATGATGTTGAATAGGAATGAGACGGTAGCATGGAGGAATATCACAATATCATCAGCAAAGTTTAAACAGAACGGCAAGGACCGAAATCTGCGGAAAGACATGAACGCCTGCGCCAGCCGGTAAGGCACATGATAATGATCATGACTGCAGTTCAACCTATTTCGTGCCTCGTAGAACCAATTATGTTAGTTCTAGCAAAACCCTGTGAATATTACATTATGAAGAAATGAAGCCACTTCAGAATCGAAGTAACTGTTGTAACCACTATGAACAATTGATCCATATGGGAATGCCTACATTTGTGGGTCAAAGTGCGTGACATTTCAAGGACAGTGTACATTTGAGGAGCTAATATCTATATATAGTTAATTGAATTCCAGGTCAGAAGCACTCGCTGCCATCCACCAATAGTGTCGATTCACTTCTTTGTTAGAGGCTGGAGGAAAGTCGTTTCCGGATAAAAGCTTCAATTCAGCTCAGCACTCCGGCAGTTGGGGCGGTGGCGGTGCGACAATGCCGCGTCTCTGGTAATATAATGGACTTGCACCAATTCCACCAACAATTATTATGTATTAGTGTGTGTGTGTACGTATATTCGTACGTATGTACGAAGGCAGTAACGCACATCCATCCATACATGCATACACAAATACATACACACATAAATACTCATGTACACAGACAGACAGACAGACAGACAGACAGATAAGCAAGAGAAGGATGGGGAGTAAGATGGGAAGAATTAAAAGGAGAAGAAGCAGGTGGAGGAGGGGGTTCCAAATGTTGCTGTATGTAGCCGAGGCGCGGTGTTGGGGTGAGCGCCCAACATTGCTCAAATACCTCAATGGCTCGTGAATACATAACCTATGCAGCAAAAGTCCAACTCCTGGCCTTCACGTGGCGGGCCTGTTTAAACTAACAGGAGAAGGGGCGACGGCGAGTCTCTGGCGCCGGAAAATAACCAGTATGCTCTAGATGTGTATGCACGTACATGCATGCGCAGACAGGTGTGTGCGCGCGTACACATCTACACTCGAGTGAGACCACAGTCTGCTCTAGCAAAGAAAGGTGCTGAAGACGGAGGCAACCAGCCAAGAGGCGCACCACAGAAATCAGGATGCCACGCAATCACGCAAAATGGAATATGTCGACTACTGCTAATCGTTATGGTGCTCGCCCTGCTTTGGACCCCCAGGCAGGTGCAGTGCCGGGCCCTATGTCTCGAAAGGGTCCAACCCCAACTACTGGAGGTCCTTCTCAGATGTCCTGTGGAGCCAGGGGACATGAGAATAGGACGACTGGCCATACTAAACGAAGACTTAAAATAATGCACTGGAATGCGGAGGGAGTCAGCAACAAAAAAATAGAATTAGAAAAAATCTTGGACCAAGAAAAAGTAAGCATATGTTGCTTGCAAGAAACTCACCTCAATGAAAATATAGCCTTCAAAATCAGAGGCTACCAGTGTTACCGATCTGACCGAAAGAACAGGCGAAAAGGTGGGATACTGACCCTTGTAAGAAATAACATCATGGCTTCCCAAATCAAAGTCTACATGGAAGGGGCTGAGTATCAGACACTTAAACTTAAGACAGGTAATACAGATCTACATCTGACCAATTACTACTGTCAAAGTGACCGCCCACAGGCACTGGACACTCTACCACTAAAAGAAAAAATGATTGTGTGTGGCGATTTCAACAGCCACTCGCAGAGCTGGGGCTATGATCACATGGACCAGAGAGGAGAGAGACTGGAAGACTGGCAAGATGAGAATAGATTCATGTTGATTAACAAGCCGTCCGACCCACATACTTTCTACTCGAGATCATGGCACTCTACAACTACACCTGACCTGGCTTTTCATTCACCAGACCTGGAGTGGAACATTACACGAACTGTTGGGAAACAACTTGGTGGCAGTGACCATCGGCCAGTCTTTCTAACCGTAGAAAATGAGCTTGTAAGTGAAAGCAGCACCCTCTCGAGGTGGAACTACAAGAAAGCAGACTGGGCAATGTACAAGCATCGCACCAGCATACTGGTTAGAAATCTGAACACTGAGAAAGACATAAATAAAGCAGTTGAAGAGTTTGGGAAAGGCATACTACAGGCAGCGCGAGAAACAGTACCAAGAGGAGCCCGTAAACAATATAAACCCTACTGGAGTAGTGAACTGGAACAGTTGCATAATGATGTTGAAGTGTGTAGAAAGCAAGCAGAGGCCACACCCAGCCAGGAGCACCACAATAAATTCCAGCATGCAAAAGCCAAATTTCAAAGGGCCAAGCTGCAGGCTAGACGGAAAAGCTGGCAGGAGAAAACGGAGTCTCTGAACTTTGAAAGAGACACAAGGAAATTGTGGAAGCTAATAAAACAGCTTAATGATGAGGGCACAGGGAGAAACTCAAAAATTGCACTACATAAAGATGGAAAAATCTTAACAAGAAAGCAAGCAGCTGACCATTTTGCGGACTCGTTCGCACAAGATAGCAATATCAAAATTAGTCCAGAGAAACAACAAGAGATTCGAGAAAAACGACAACATACAGGACAGAAGGAAATAGTACATGAGGTTCTGGAGGCACCCATCACAATCAGCGAACTGGAGCTAGCCATATCAAAACTGAAAATGAGAAAATCACCAGGAGCTGATGGTATCTCCAATGAAATGATCAGGAACCTAGGAACAGAGGCCAAAACAAAGCTGTTGCAGATCTTCAATAACAGCTGGACCTTAGGCAGTGTTCCACAAGCCTGGAGAGAAGCAATCATGATACCCCTCCTAAAATCAGGGAAAGATGGTTCCATTGCCTCTAGCTACAGACCAATTAGCCTCACCAGCTGTCTCTGCAAAACACTGGAGCGCATCATCAATCACAGACTGCAGTGGTACATTGAAAGTAAAAACATCCTTGTGCCACAGCAGGCTGGCTTTAGGCAGTGCTACTCTACGGAAGATCAGACAACCTACCTCTCTCAAGAAATTGAGGATGCATTCCAAGAGAAGAAGTTGGTGCTTGCGGCATGGATAGATCTGAAGAAAGCCTTTGACAAAGTCTGGAAAGAAGGTCTGATGAAGAAACTGAGAAACTGCAAAGTCAATGGAAGAATGTACAAATGGGTGAAAGCATACTTGCACAACAGAAGAGCCAGAGTACAGATAGACGGACTCAAGAGCAAGAAAGTACTACTGCGTCACGGTGTCCCCCAGGGCGGAGTCTTGTCCCCCACACTTTTTCTAATCTTCATCAATGATCTTGTTGCTCACCTACCGCATGGAATTAAAGCGGCAATGTACGCCGATGACCTGGTTCTATGGAGCACAAATGAATATGCATCAGTGGCCACCAGATTGCTACAAAGAGCTGTAGATACATTTGCTGCATGGGCAAATAGATGGTGTGTCAGCATAAACACTGACAAGTGCAGCACCACCCTATTTACCCTCTCTCCAAAACAAAAGGCAGGGATCATCCAGATAAATGGAACACCCCTAAGAGAAGATAAAGAACCAACATACCTTGGAGTAACATTTGATGGCAAGCTGACATGGAGAAAGCACATCAACAAAGCAGTAGCAAAAGCCAGAAGGAAAATAGCCATCCTGAGAAAGCTAAGTGGAACCACATGGGGAGCCAGTACGAAAATACTTAGCAAAGTTTACCAACAGAGCATACGACCACACCTGGAATATGGGTCAACTGCGTGGTGTTCAGCATCAAATACCACACTACAAGAGCTGGACAAGGTGCAAAATCAAGCACTTAGAGTCACCACAGGAGGGATGAGATCAACCCTTATAGTGGAAATGGAGAAGATGGGGAGGACACAGGCACTGAGTGAGCGCAGAGATACGAAAACGCTAATACAAGCAGAAAAGTTCCTCAGCTTGCCAGGCCACCCTATGAAGAACAGATTTGAAAACCTAGCTATGGGGCGGTTGAAAAGAAGTAGTTTTATCCACCAGGCCAAACGACTCTGCAGAGAAACCACTGATCTGCCCACAGTTGGTATCCCCCTAACAACTATTCCAGAGCGAACTCCATGGAAAGATGAGCATAGACTATCGTTACAAATCCAGACAAAAGTGAGGGGAATATTTGACAAGGAAGAACAGAACAGTGTGCAGCGCAGAACAGCCACTCTCAGCTTCCTTGATGAAGAATACCCACAGGACCTCTGGATCCGAGTCTACACAGATGGGTCAGCACAAAATGCTGTTCGAAATGGAGGAGCGGGAGTGTACATAGAATACCCAAATAATACTAGGGACACAGCCAGAGTACCGACAGGAAAGTACTGCCATAACTATGATGCCGAAATTGAGGCAATCAAGATAGCAACAGAGAAATTACTAAATAACAGCAATGGTACACAACCTGTGGTGCTACTAACAGATGCAAAATCAGTACTCGAGGCGCTCCTCTCTGGGAAATTGCCAGTACTAAGGACACTACTTTCTGAACTTAGCAGTCAGCATAAAGTCACCATACAGTGGATACCATCCCACTGTGGAGTACCCGGAAACGACAGAGCTGATCAACTGGCTAAGGAAGGAGCCAAAGAGGAACAGCCTGATGTGCCCGTTACATACCACCAAAAGAAAAGAATGATCAAATCAGTCAAAAAGCCACCAAAACCTGCTCAAGATGACTACCACATTATGGACAGACCAGAACAAGTCATTATTCTGCGCCTCAGAACAGGACACAATAGATTACGCAACCACATGTATACAAAATTCAAGATTGGTGAAACAGCCATGTGCACATGTGGATTGGCGTCGCAGACAGCAGAGCACATACTCCAAGACTGCCCAAAATATAACATATCTAGGCAAACCTTCTGGCCTAGAGAGACGACAGTAGAAGATAAACTCTATGGACCACTGTGTGAACTGAAAAAAACAGTTCAATTCATGCAAGAGACGACATTGCAGATATAGACATATTTCAAGCGAACGAAAGAAGAAGAAGAAGAAGGTGGAGGAGGTTGTAGATGTTAGTCTGATGCACTAATCCGCTAGTCTGGAGGTTCGGAGCTCGAGCCCTTCTCGAGGTGGGATTATGGCGTGACCACATGGTTTACGCTGTCAACCCATCTTAGAACACTGAAAACCTGAACTTTTACCAGAGTATGACTTTGTGCTGGTTAACCAAGTTTACAAAATTAATACCAGAAAGTTATATATGTCAAAGACTGGTACATAAAGGGCGGAGGTCTTCTCAAGATAGAATACCACCGGGAAGAGTGGTCAACCTCAAATAGATTAGAGGTGATACAGTGCCCCGATATCAGGGCAGGGTAGGTGATAGAATGGGGGACTATTAACTAGTTCTCTCATGAGACACGGAGACGTTGACCAGACAGTTAGCACTCTGGTCACGACAGGATCACGCCTACGTGATAGCCACGATTGCCACTCAACAAGAGACATCTAATGTAAGCGTGCCAGGTGTAACGGCACGCAAAAAGCCGAAGGACACCTCAAGGTCCTTCCGCGTGCTGTGTAGCCACGCGAGTAAGAAAGTCAGACTGGGGACTGACTTTGTAGCGAGCAACTCGTTTTAGTGTTGATAGGTGTTTTGTGTAACCAAATAGATAGAGATAGCATTAGAGTTTAGGAAACTAGTGATAGGCAATTCTGTGGCTTTGTGTGTGGTTTGATAGCGACTGTTATGTACTTGTAAAGAGCCAACGGCAATAAAATGTATCATTTATTTCCTCTCACACGACTTGCAAGTTTCTTGTGTGGTGTGGGAGAAGTAATCTGATGATGCCTTACACATGGGTTGTTGACAGGCAAAGATTAATGTGGTGTCAGAAGTGTGGCTTGGACGAAAGTTCAAGCTAATATACTCACCCACGACTCTCGGCTGAAGATTAATGTGGTGTCAGAAGTGTGGCTTGGACGAAAGAGCCAAGCTAATACACTCATCCACAGCTCTAGACTAAGTTTACAAATAGTGAAGTAGTGAATTTAATTTATGTCAGTGACGGTTGACATGTGCAGAACTAGAACAAGTTGCTAACGAAACTGTGCCTATCGTGACGAAATAATGCTTATTTGTGTTTAGTAAAATATTATATACTTAAATCATGTGTTTCTTCAAAGTTGTAAGTATTGATATTATTATTTTCTGTTATTTATTCATGTAATTATTTATTTATTTATGAATAACTATCAAAAATGATTCTTGGCGGAGCGATACACAGCCAGCAACATTATCGATTTTTGCAAGCTAAAAATAGCGCTTCGCCTCTGACGTGTTACGATTGACAAGCAGTTGTTCTGCGCCATTGGCATTCAGCATCTGAATGTTTACAAATCGGTAAGCTGCTGCCCGCCTGAATCAGTGCTTTAGAATACCTATTATTTGTTGATTTGAGTTAGTAATTGAATATATTTGTTTATTTAAACAATATTAATATATTTTCGTTTATTTCAAAGCAGTTATTGAATTTGTTTTTCGTACTTTTTCTTGTGTTGACCGTCACGATGGCACTACTTTCGGCCATGCAAATTAGACTTGGCCTGCACAACACTTACATAGATTAAACTAGGGTAGTGACAAAAGGCATAAAAAGTTAGAACGAAGACAGGACATTTACAATTTAATATTAAGTAAACTATATTCTGTTTTGTTCGTGGGCATGTCATTGTGATTGTATCAAATTGTCGAATAATATGTCGTTTGCTATTTGTTAATTGTTGCTGCTCTGTAAACCAGGGTGAACAACAGCTGATTAGAAGATTGGTGTGTATGCCGAAGTACCAAACAGGTGACCTAGATAGAAAACTCGTGGCGATACCGAAGCGCCAAACAAGGTGACCTGTGTTACCGGAGTGTGTTCCTTGTTCTCGGGAACATTAAGTTGAGTATACTCAATATATTTGGCATGCAATGTGATTAATAGTGCATCTCTTTTTCAGCTTGTGATGCATTAGCATACTTTTGTGCTCTGTTTTTTGCAGGACTAAATTTTTCAGGTTATACACAAAGAGTACAATTTGCAGTGCTCATATATTAAGAAACATAACATATCAAAGAAAAATAAGTGAATAAAGAGTTCAGTGTAGGTCAACGCTAGCTATTTACCTAACATCATGGCTACTTTAGCTGACTTCGTAAAAGTAGGCAAAGAAATGCAATACACAGGTAAAGAGCTAGAAGAATATGCTGATAAGAAATTTAAAGAATCAAAGGATGCAGAAAGAGATGAACGCGCACAAGAAAGACAACATCAATTAGAATTAAAACAGAAGCAGTTAGAGCATGATAAGGACATTAAGCTAAAGCAATTAGATCAGGAAAAGGAATTAAAGCAAAAGCAAATAGATCAGGAAAAGGAATTAACGCAAAAGCAATTAGATCAGGAGAGAGAACTAAAGCAAAGAGAGATAGATGAAATGGCAAGAGTTAAGGAAAAACAAATACAAGTAGAATCAGAAACACAGTTAAAGATGAAAGGTATGGATGTAGACTCACACGCAGAGATCTCTGCCACTAAACTAAAAAGTCAACAAGAAGAAAATAAGTTCAACAAATACAAAAATATTATCAAACCATATTGTAAAGAAGATTCCATATCAGCCTGGACAGAAAATGTCGAGTATCAGTTTAAATATCACCAAGTTCCAATAGACATGTGGGCTATGATTTATATGAAGAACCTAAGTGGTGAGCCCCTTAAAGTGATAGAAGCTATACCAACTGATCTTAGATCTAACTATCAATACATCCATGATAGGATAATGCAACACTTTTTACTTGATGCCCCTGGGTATCAGGTTCAGTTCTCAAATTTAAAACCTAAACCTAGTGAGACTTTCATTGATTATGTCTCAAATGTTCAGAGTGTACTAAATAGGTGGCTTAAAGCAGCTAACATAGGAAAAGACTTTGATAGACTTAAAAATTTAATAGCCATGGATAAAGTCATATCCACTATACCATCTCCTTTTGCTAAATTTCTACAGCAGTCAGACATTGAGAACATAGAGCAGTTCGAAAAGAAAGGGTCGGCATATTTTTCTTCAAACAGAGATATTTTTAAGACCTCAAATGACTCTGAAGTAGTTTCGTTTGTGAAAGACCAACCTAAAAACTATCAGAGTAAGAGAAAACCCTTTCAGAAAGTCGACAAGAAAGATAGGAATGTGTCAAAATGTATTTACTGTCAACCTTTGCATGACACTTATTCTATGTGTGACAAATCGCCAAATTATCCGGCCCATCTTGAAAATGTTATTAAGAAGCAACAAAACAAAAGATCTGCATACAGGCGTGCAATCAAATGCTTCTTTTGTTCCAGCTACGGCCATTATTCAAATAAGTGTCTGGGCCGCCAACGTATGAAAGCCAACAATGCTATTTTGATTGATACATCTTCTGATAGTGGTAGTGAGACTGAATGTGAGATTGAAAATGTATTACCTTTCAAGCAATCTGAAGATGTGTGTTGTGTGAACGATGTATTAAGCTTTGACAATTGTGTCCAATGTCACCAATTTCATGCAGACGGAAAATTAGAATGTGGGCATTTTGTAACATCCTCCGTAGAGAATGTAAATGCAGTTATAGCCTCCAGAGGCAATCTAATGTTTCACTCTGCGATGGTCAATGATAAGCCATGCCGATGTTTGCTTGACAGTGGGAGCTCTATTATTGGTGTGAAAAAGGAACTTGTTAATCCAAAGGATTATACTGGTGACTCTGTAAAATGCCGGACTTTTTCTGGTAATATAGAAACCTATCCTCTGGCAAGAGCCCATATAAACACCCCGTTCCTTTCTGGTACCTTTACTTGTGCAATACTAGACAACCCTTGTGCCGAGTTAATTCTTGGGTGTCTGCCCCAGCTAAAGCACTGTACAGATGAAGAAATATCTGTCTGGGAGGAGAAGAATGGTTTCACTCCAGTAAACAGTGCAGATATCCTCGGACATCACAGTCCTAACAAAGGTGCTAGACCCATAACACTTGAAACTGGTCAATACATAATGGTGCTACTACCAGACAAGCATAATAAAAGGTTAACTTCATGGCAAGGGCCTTTCAAGGTGATACAACAACTTTCAGATGTTGACTATGAAATATCGATAAACGGACACTTAAAGATATTCCATGTCAACATGCTGAAACCTTACTTTTCACAACAGACAGAAGTAGAGACAGACGAACAAAGTGCACCCACATCTAGTGATCAGACGACAGACATACACAACGCAACTACACTAGTTAGCGAGACTGGCATATCCGACGATATCCATACATCTAGCGAGAATACAGAATACGCACTTAGCACCACCACCGTACTGAATCAGGTAGACGACGACGGAATGGAACTACCCGTTCCTATTGTGGACAAGACTGCCACATTAGATAGCATACAGATAGAACAGGGACTAACAGACAGTCAACGACGACAATTAGTAGAATTAGTGACGGAATACAAAGACATATTTTCTGACATTCCAGGTAGGACGGACAGAATCGAACACTCCATTCTTCTTTCGGACTCTAAGCCTATTAAATGCAGGCCGTACTCAATCCCACTTAGCTATAGGGAAAATCTAAATAAGGAAATTCTTAATTTAGAAGCTAGTGGGATCATCCAGAAATCCACTTCTGAGTACTCTTTTCCAATCGTCCTAGTTAAGAAAAAAGACTCCACAATTCGTCTGTGTGTGGACTATCGAAAACTCAACAACGTCACTAAGATCGACGCAGAGCCAATTCCTTCCTGCGAAGATCTTATTCTTGACATGTCCACCTCCAAAATCTTTTCTAAACTAGATCTTACTAAGGGATATTGGCAGGTCCCTATGCAGCCTCAATCCATCCATCTTACTGCTTTTTCAACACCTTTAGGACTATACGAGTGGCGTTTTCTTCCTTTCGGACTTCGAAATGCTCCTGCCACTTTCGTACGCTTAACTAGAGATCTACTTCATGGAGTGACGAATACAGTGACCTATATAGATGATATGTGTCCATACTGATGACTGGACAACACACTTACTGAAACTAAGACATGTCTTTGATAGGTTGCGACTCTTCGGGCTCACTGTCAAACCGAACAAAGTTGAATTGGGCCTAAAAGAAATTGACTTTTTGGGTCATGTCATTTCACAAGGTCAACTTAAGACTGACAATAGAATTATTACAAAAATTATGAACCTGACCATGCCTACCACAAAGAAGCAGGTCAGAAGCCTTTTGGGGTTAGTAAATTACTATAGCAAATTCATACCAAATTTAGCGAAAATTACAAGTGTATTTTCCAATGTTTTAAAAGCATCTGTAAAATTAGATGTCAAAGATGCATTATTAATTTCTGCATTGTAAAAATTGAAAATCTTGTTTAGTAATGTACCAATCCTCCGCTTGCCTAATCCTAGGCTCGTTTATTATCTTAGGACAGATGCCAGCAGAATCTCCATCGCTGCAGTATTAGGCCAATTTTATGATGGCATCTTCCACCCGATTTGCTACGTGAGCCGTAAGATCACACCAGCTGAGTCCAGATATTCCATATCAGAGTTGGAAGCCCTAAGCGTCATCTATGCGGTGAGGAAGCTCCATCGATTTCTGGCGGGTGTTCACTTCATTGTCCAGACTGACAACTCCCCAATCACGGTCATACAGAGTGGTGTGCATCGGAATGACCGTATATACAGGTGGTCGCTAATACTACAAAATTACACCTTTAGTATAGAGCATATTAAGGGTAAGGACAACATCCGGGCTGATACCCTTAGTCGACCATCTGAGGTAGAAATACCAGAGATTCCACATAAGAGTGTAGAGTAATAGATGTTAACTTAGTACAGTAAAATATTCTATGTGAAATATGTTACAAATACAAAGACATTATGTGCTGAACTAGGTACTAAGAACATTGAATTACTATGTGTCCGTAGACATCAAAATAAGAACTTTGCTCTGAGAACAAATATATCACCTTGTGAACGAGGACAGCTCAATACTTGCTAAGCTCCATATGTGTTCCAGTGAATCATTTGTGTTAAGCAGAGAAAAACAGTGTCAGAACATTACATAAATACAGACACGAAAACTGTGGTCTACGACACAAGCGAACTCTACAGGTGCAATACCCATAAGACACAAGTGTGACTGTGTAATGTATTTAATATACCCAGGACAATTGTATAGATAGTATGCCAATGAAAGCAATTTCTGAACATTGGGGCAACAACTAACCTGGGGTATTTAAATACCATGTATATAAATACTCATTGTGATATGTATTATAACGTTTTAATATAGTAACAAATTATAGGTAGATTAGATCATCTTAATTTATATTTAGATTTAGATAAGATAATAGTTTTCATTTTTTTTTGGTTTAGATAGATTATTAATTTACCCACTTATTTAGCTTAAAAGTAGATTAGGATAGTAATTTAAACATAACAACAACTAAGTAGAAACTAGAATAATAAATTTAGATAGTAATAGTACCATTTACTTTATTACATTTCACTTTGGTTCATTTCATTTCAGTTCATTCCATCTTAATGATCCAATCCATTTAACAAACGTTATCATTTAGTAGTATGATTAGTTTACACCGTAATAGGATAAAAAGATTATACAATTAAACATACATCATTCACATCATTTAGATTAAGAATATCAATCATATAGTTTTGTTCATTTAAAAACATTAGTTATAATTGTGTTATATTTCACATCACCCATATTAGAAAAGTACTTAACTTAATACATTTCACATTACCCATTTCATAAAGGTACATAACCCATCTCACATCAATTCCAGTTTAAATAGTTAGATTACATCCCTTAAATTAGATAATATTAGGAGTAATGTAAGCTTGTTTTAGGATTAATGTGAAAGATAGATTAAAATAGGTAACACATTAAATACATATTTATAGAACTAGTATTAGTATGTCAGTATTTGGAGTATCATTTTAATAGAATATAGTTAGTCATAATACCAGGGTATAAACCATCAACCCTGGCTCTTACATGTAAATATGTTGTATATACATGACTCGTGCAGCGATTTACGCACAGTCATTGAGCTCAACTTTTTGCAAACTGAGCCAAACTTGTACAGTGTCACTCCAAGGTGTTTAAATAATTGGGAGGGTGAAAGATGTGTGACAGAAGTGAGGGTAGAAGAAGTGTGACAGAAGTGTGAAAGTGAGAGCGAATGTAGAATTGTACAAGAGAGAGTGAGATCAGTCAGCGGATTTTTTCTGCCGCTCAACGCGACTTTTTAATTTTGTCGCCGTCAAATGTTGGTTTCGATGTTGAAAATGGAATGTCGTGAATGTGTTGTGTGTAGTTTAGTGTAGATCTTAGACAAAGTATTTTAAGTCCCATAAGACGGAGATGTAGTCACTAATTAGTGTTATACACTTGTTTGTGGCCGCATTTAACCGAATTATGGCACTTGAAAACTAACTTACATACACATGATAGGTAGATACACATGTTAGAGGTTAGAATATACTATTAATTACATCCAAACACGCAAACAACCAGAAATACAAACATATAAATTGCATACACTTTTTTTAGATCAAAGGGAGATAACTCCGAGTCAGGGGACATAATAGACAACGAAACACTAACTTAACAGTGAAATATAACTTTACACGCGGAAGCGAGATAGGTAAAGCCTGTCGCACACAGTTTGGGTAATGGTTGTTTAATATTATATGGGGGACATGAAGCAATTCATGTGTTGACCCTAAGAAAGTCAACTTTGTATGGGTAGTAAGTTAATTTACTATTGGAGGGCAGGTCTTATAAGACAACGGTCCGGTTCAGACATACCTCTAATTAATATAATATTGCGATTGAGAATAGGGCTCACGCCAACCAGACAAGTTTGTGGCGATTGCCAGTAGCCAAGTAAAGTGATACTACATTGTGACATTAGTCAGTAGAAGTCTATGGAGTTACCCAAAGCCAGGTTATCTAGTCTTTGACAAAAAATTAGAGACACTAATTTTTTAGAAACCCCTTGCGTCACAACCAATGAGTCAAAGTTGATGACGCAACACAGGAGGGGAGGGTGTGTGTCAAAGACTGGTACATAAAGGGCGGAGGTCTTCTCAAGATAGAATACCACCGGGAAGAGTGGTCAACCTCAAATAGATTAGAGGTGATACAGTGCCCCGATATCAGGGCAGGGTAGGTGATAGAATGGGGGACTATTAACTAGTTCTCTCATGAGACACGGAGACGTTGACCAGACAGTTAGCACTCTGGTCACGACAGGATCACGCCTACGTGATAGCCACGATTGCCACTCAACAAGAGACAGCTAATGTAAGCGTGCCAGGTGTAACGGCACGCAAAAAGCCGAAGGACACCTCAAGGTCCTTCCGCGTGCTGTGTAGCCACGCGAGTAAGAAAGTCAGACTGGGGACTGACTTTGTAGCGAGCACCTCGTTTTAGTGTTGATAGGAGTTTTGTGTAACCAAATAGATAGAGATAGCATTAGAGTTTAGGAAACTAGTGATAGGCAATTCTGTGGCTTTGTGTGTGGTTTGATAGCGACTGTTATGTACTTGTAAAGAGCCAACGGCAATAAAATGTATCATTTATTTCCTCTCACACGACTTGCAAGTTTCTTGTGTGGTGTGGGAGAAGTAATCTGATGATGCCTTACACATGGGTTGTTGACAATATACGAAAATGTAGTTTGGTCAATCCAATTTAAGCACACAACCAGACAGTCCTCAAGAAATTAACCAAATAACCAGCGAACCAAACATAGCATTGTAAACGTAATATAAGGAATAATATTTTAAAAGAGATATAATAGAATATACATACTTATACAAATAACATACAACTTATTTACATAACAGTATAAACATCATACAACTAATATGAATCATATAATAAACAACATATAATCTCAAACATATGTATCCACACATTTTATATGTCATATGGTACAGCTATTGCATGCAAATTCATCTTAAGTAATCTTCTTCATTATGCCTGGAATCGGGGCAAAGTGGTTGAGATACTATGGTGTCCGCACCCGGTTCAAAAGATCCGTGGTTTGCAATCCTAGTACAGAGCTGGGCATTTGTACAAGACACATTCGCGTTTAATTACATCACACGTCTTCTTGACTCACGGATAGTGAGATCTGGCACCTAAACTTCTTAGATATGGGCGAAAGACAGGAGGTCCAGTGTGCTTGTTCTGCATGTTACAAATCTCAAGGCTGTTGGAAATCGCAAAGCGCAGGTTGTAAGGTCATGGCAAACACTGTAAAAAAAAAAAAAAAAAAAAAAGAAAGCTTGCCCTCAGATCGCTGTAGCAAGTTAACGTGAGTGAATTGTAGAGCAAGTAAAATGTACACAGATAAGCTCTGAAGTCGGACACACTGCACGCGAAGCCGTTCCGCACTCGCCCCCCCCCCCCCGCCCCCTCCGCTGCTTTCTTTTCACCCGAGGAGAGAAGGAAAAGCAGAAGATATAGTTGAGTCAAGAGTCGACATCATAGCACTAGGGACATTCCCATACGTGCTCAGTCCTCACCTTCAACAGCCAGTAAAGAGTCTTAATACTAATAATAACAGCAACAGTTTGATTATGTGTCCGTCTGGCCTTTCCTTTGAATCATGAGTGTCGGCCAGATCCTCTGCTCACTCCTTGCAGCACCATTCTCTCCAAGCCGTGATGATTTATCTGTCCTTCTGCACTATACACACGATCTCTAAGAGACCGTCCACGTCAGCCTTATCATGCACTAATACAGCGCTGCAGACCCAGCCAATTTGTCTGTCTGCTCATTCCCCACCACACCAGCATGTCCTGGGGGAAAACATCCAACAGACGCTATCTATTTTTAATCGGTGAAGTGAAAAGTGAAGCCTGGCACTCAGAAGCATGCATGTCTTCACCTTTCTCACCATACTGTGCGAATAGCAGAAGGTGCATGATCTAGCACACATATTGGCGATCAGGTTACTGTAATTCGTTGCGATAGCTGCTATTTTAAATATATCTATAATACACTCACTCGCTTTGAACTCAAGTATAGTCCACACACACTACTTCTAGTAGTGCAGGACTGAATTCCGCTTGTGGATTAGCTTTTCCTATTAACAGTATCCCTCGCCATCAGGCAAACCCACCCCGACTTCAGAGGTACATGTATTTATGTCCCCAAGTCAAGGACGATAGGTTAAAATTTTAGTTCAACTGTCCGGAGTAGGGGTTGAACCCCTTACCTCGGCATCAGCACACATGATGTTTAAGAACACGCGTTCTTATCCATTTGGCCATGCAGACCTATTGCTATATTATTTCTTGTTTAAGCTTTCTATTTGCTTCTTTCTATGTTTTCCTTTTCTTTCGTTAGCCCTGTAGGTTACCACAAGATATACTTTGCTACGTTATCTCTTCTATTTTTATGTCCATTGCTTCTCATAATTACTGTCTTTATAAGTTATCTACGAGTAGTAACAAGCTGTTAAATTAAACATCTTTCAACTAACTCTTTCTATATGCACAAAACTGTCTGGAACCGCCTAATTGCTAAGGCCTCAATATATTTGAGTAATCGTTTATTGTTTGTCCAATACATAAAAAATACGTTTTAATCTGAAATTACCGCGGGAATAAGAAATGCATCACATTCAAGCAATACCTGTGACTATGTTTTATGTATTTCAGCTGAAGTATTATTCATTTACTTACTTCATATAATATAATAATTTATATGTACCTGACAAGATGAAAAACATACTGACCAACAAAAAGATATAAATTGAAACGAGAAAAAGAGTGTTGAGATGCTACATAGACCTATACTTTTGTATGGATGTGAAGCACGGACAATAAGCAGTCAAGCTGAAAAACAGCTATTGGCTGTGGAAATGTGATTTCTGGGGAAAATGCAAAGAATACCATGGGCAGATAGAAAAACCAACGAACAAGTCCTTCAAGAAACAAATGAAGAGCGTAAACTGATTAGAGTCATTAGACGTAGACCGTCAAAATTTTTTGGGCATGTTATGAGAAGAAATGAATTGTAGAACTTGGTGACAAATGGCAAGATCGAAAGGAAGAGACCAAGGGGAAAACCTAGAAGCAAATATCTGGATGGCTTGGCCATGTGGCATGGTCGAGACAGGAATACAGAACTGATCCACGACTCTGGTGATCGAGTGAGATGGCAGAACATGACCGCCCACGCTTACCGGCATTGCACATGATGGATGGGTGGACGAGATACAGCGAAATATGCCAAGCAATAACTCCTGCAACATATTGTGTGTGGCTTCTATTTTTAAATTAACTAACGTAAGACACTGTTTAGGAATCCTAAACTATACACAAATGTGTAAATGTTTAATCAATATTAATATAAACAAAATTTGGATAGTCTCTGCTTCCATGTCTCTGGTCCAGAAGAAATTCAGCTTGCAAGTTACGATGTGACCCCACGTTACAAGCCGGATGTCACGTGTGAAGTGTGCTCATTTCCGCTGATGATGTCTTGTACGACTACGGCCATCATGATCACGTGACCAGGCAGGTACGTCACAATTGTGTAGCCAAATAAGAAGAGAACTGTCAGGAATATGGCCCTTGGTTCTGAGTTAAGGAGCACTTGTCTTTATAAATGGCAATTACGTTATTGTAATATGTTGCATGATATAGTTTATTTAAATTGTACAACGATAATTGTTAAAAAGTTAAAGAAAGAAAGAAAACAAAAAGAACTTATTGTTTACATTGAGACATATTCGATGCATGGTGATAGTCTCGTATTTTTGGTAGACCAATCAGCCCAATATGACGAATATCATGGCGGCCGCCTGTACTTTCCAAGATATTCTCTGCTGTTCATTTTGACACGGTCGAACTGGGAGTCCAGGTCAAATTTTAATAAAAATCTGACCATGGGAAATCGAATACATGACCAGCGAGTCGGCAGGCAAGCGACAGCCATTTCAAGAGGAAACTGAAAGAAAGAAAGGCAGACAGACAGACAGACAGACAGACAGACAGACAGACAGAACGGGCCGGCAGGTAAGCGCCAGCTATATTGCATGCCTCAATTCTTTGTCTACCGTGGGCAACCAGAAGCGACTCCGATCTCATCTCATCTTGTTACTCTTGTACCATGCCATGTGAAGGTATTTTTTTTTTCTTCGAGCAGTAGTAAAACTCCCATGGCGGATTGCTTGGCCAATCGTAGGTTTAGGACAGAAAAATCTGACCAAGGGGAGTCTTGAGTCTTTTCACACAACCCCCCCCCCTCCTCCTCATTTTTCTCACCCATTGCCTTGGCGAGCTAATGCCCCGTTGGTCCATGACCTCGCGGTCATTGTTTCACAGTCTACACCACGGGGAGGTGAGGTTGACTTGTGTAGTCTGCGGATCATCGCCAGGCTACTAATTTTCGCTTTTCACCCCTCATAACAGTTGTAAAAACTCCGCCGGGGAGCAAGCACAACAGGCGCCATCTGATCATCAGAAGTAGTCCCCCTCGCTGAATGTTTCGGCCCCTTTACCTTCCTTACACTCTCAAGGGGGCGGGCCCGTCTGCGCCATGGCTCCCAGACGTCTTTCTCCTGTCGTGTATGTCTATCGAGACTTTCCCTTGTCGACATCGCTATGTGTCACTGCCCAGAAATCATCCCACCCCCTGGGGGGGGGGGGTGAACATTGAGCACCCGGTGCATACCAGCGTTGACACTGCACCGTAACTGGCCGTGAGAAAGTCAACTTCTTTCCCCGGCAGTTGGTCGCAGTCTTCGCCTCTGTACTGGTTGTTAGCTATTACCCTGATAGCAGACGTCATTACTGCCGCGTTGCCTTCTTCGTGCTCCGTTCACGGCTTGTGGATGCAGCCCCCTGCGCATTCCCAGCGGAAGCCAGCTCTTCCTCTGGGTTCATTTTATTAAGACTTGGGTCTCCCCCTTGACCCTTGCTATCGCTCCTGGGCGTGGTCCTTGTAAGACGTAATACTCAACCCCAAGCGGTCGTTTCCGGCGCTTGGCTACAGAGGTTCGACTTTGGCGGACATTTCCATCCGGGTGCTCTTTTCTTACCTGGCGGGGTGGCTCCCGGGTCGGCACGAAACCCTGGCTGTTGTTTTGGTCTCATTGTGAGGTGGCAATCTTCTGGTGAGGTTTGTGTTACTGAGGTTGTTCTTTTTGCGAGACGGTGATTAACATTGCAGGCAAAGTTGAACCATTTACCGCATATCCTTGTCCCACCCCGTATTGCGCTTGCCCCATAACCAGTTCTAGGCCTTCTCCGCTGCCTCGCCCAGTCTTTTAAGTGCCTTGGTTCTTGCTTTTCCCCTTACACCTCGTTGTTTCACCACGTTGTATGCAGAGTTGGTAACAAGGCCTCTCGCGCCTATCTCAATGGCGAAATGCCTCACGGTATGTCGTTCTTGTATCAGGCTTGCTACCATGTCACTGTATTTCTCCATCTTATAGATGTGTTGTTCCTCGATTCTTGACTCATGACACAGACTAGCTGATCCCAGCAACACAAGCCTCTCCTAGAAGTAAATGTAAGACATGGAATATTTTACTGCAGAAGACACTTTTGACTAAATCGTTTCAAAAACAACCGAAACAATCAATGAGACAAGTGGGTAAATTTTGAGAAGAATGTCGGATCAGTGAGACAGAATGACAGTTGCGTATTGATTTCAACGACAGACATGGGGAAAATGGTAGGTTAAAACAGTTGTTTTAAGCCTAATTCCAGAGGCCAACTCCAGAATTTAGATTTGCAGCTGACACAATCCTCTTCTCAAGTAGCGCCTAACGGACAAACCTACATGCCAACCAAAGATCATAATCGATATTGAAGAAATTGAAACTATCACAAATTTTGAATGTCTTGGCTTCATAATCAGCAAGATTGGGGACTCTTGAAAAGAATTCTGACCCCGGCTGACCTTATCAACGTAGAGGCTGAAACTATTACTAACCAGCTTAATACAACACCAGCACACAAATTACAGTAAATGTTTTTAGAAACTGCATCTTGTTGACTTCTCGTCCTTGACTTGATAGTGTAAATTACAAGTACCTCAGAAATCGGCGTGGGTTCGGCTGACGGCGAGGGACACTGGTAATAAAGCTAATCCACACGCAAAATCAATCCAGTGCACTCCCCAGTAGTGGGAACTACTAGAAATACTAGTACGTTTGTGGACTACGCTTGAGTTCAAAGTGAGCGAACGAAAATGTCGACGTTTGGTGTGACCAAATTATTTTAGTTTCCGAGACATGACACTGTGTGTTTGTCAGTTTTCCTCCATGCTCAGATCTGGTAGAATTTCAGTATTTTTCGTCTCCTTGGTCGACAATATTCTAAGTATTTGAGTGTGTGTTGTGTGTGTGTGTGTTGTGTGTGTGTGTGTGTTGTGTGTGTTGTGTGTGTCGTGTGTGTGTGTGTGTGTGTGTGTGTGACGTCTTTATTCAAATTCCAACACAGCCACCCCAAACATAGACAAGCATGCCCACAACTGTACTACCCCAGTTGACGGGTCTAGTTTATTGCAAACATATTAAGATGTGACATGATTGACTGGTTGCTTCCATCGTGTTTACGTAATATACAAAAATAGCCAGCCCTGATCAGCCCCTGAGGTCATGAAACATTCTTCCCAATTATATTTTCTCCCCTAGTCTTTTGTGAGCACTGATCTATACGCCTGGATTCAAATTAGCCTAGCATTCCCTTTTTGGTATCACTTCTGCTTAAGCAATTGTGCACAAGAAGACAGCCATTACGGTAACGACTTAGAGTTTGCCCTACTATACAAAAATAGCACTTGCAACGAAACGAATAACTATGAACTATGGCATTTGTTATATTGACATATATTTCTTATGCATGACATCCACTTCACGTCTGTATCTGGTCATGAATATCTGTCCACCTACCTATCTCTGTCTGTCTGTCTGTCTGTCTGTCTGTATGTCGGTTTGGCTGTCTGTATTCATGCGCTTCTACAAATGCACACACTCACATATTTACACGGTGATGAGGTTAAACGACAGACCGAACAATCTATCTAAAGACAGACAGACAAATAGACAAACACACCGACACCAGACTAACAGACAAACTCACAATTAAACAAAACAAAGACAGCCAGTCAGACATATGGACTGACAGAAAGTCAGAAAGACAGAAACACAGAACATACAGACGACAGACATACACAGACAGTCAGGTAGAGAGAAACACAGTAAAGACAGACGACAATCAGACAGACAGACGTCAGTAAGACACGCAGACACACACACACACACACACACACACACACAGACTCACAGATAGACAGACTGACTGACAGACGAGATCAAGACAGACAGAAGACTGACTAACAGAAAGTAAAACATATAGACACACAGACAGACGAAGTGGTACCGCTAAGACATCCAGGCGACTTCATCTAGGAGAATAAATATTTGACGACTTTCACATCAATACCTGGAGCTGTTTCTACAGGACTGATCTAGTCACTGGAGACAGTCAGGGCAACACGACCTGCAGCAGGTTAGGCTTTCGTGGCTATGTGACCTCGACGGGGTACCAGCAAATCAGGACGGATGATTGCTTAGACAAACACAACTTCTGAGCATCTCTGAGGTCTGAGTGGGTTCGCCTGATGTCGAGAGACACAGGGAAAGGTAATTATAATTCACACACAAATATCAGCCCAGTGCAATGGAAGTAGTACCACGTGAGTGGACTACACTTGAGTTCAAAGCGAGCTGAATGGGGGGGGGGGGGGGGGGGACATCAACAACTTCTGCGTTTGTTAAGTGAAGGACCCTGTTTCATACCGTATGGCGTGTTAGGTATATGGTTAAATATAACAACAATAACACCACCACCAACAACAACAATATCAACAACAACAAAAACAACAACAACAACTTCTGAGTATGTTGAGTAAAGGACCTTGTTTCACGCTGTATAGCATGATGGGTACATGGTTAAAAAGCACAACAGCAATTTCTGAGTTTGTTGAGTAAAGAACTTTGGTTTAAACGGTATAACAAGTTGTGTACATGGTTTAAAAAAAAAAAAAAAAAAAAACTTCTGAGTATGTTGAGTAAAGGACTTTGGTTTCCCTGCTTGCACTTAGAAAGAGAGATGCACACAAAAGTAAGCTATTTCAAAAAAACTGGTCAAGGTGGTTAAAAGCGAAAAATGGGCAGAGGTGTGTCAAAGAGTAAGCACAGACAAGTCACTGAAATTGTTCTAGCGACTACATAAAAGCATGAGTGGTGTAGTCAAGAATAAGAGCATTTCTGACTTCCAAGGTGCTGACCTCACCTGGCAGAGGACTGACGAGGACAAGGGCAAAGCCCTCTTTGAACGCTATCTTGAGCAGAGCAACCAGACAGACATGGGAGGCCGAAATCTGGCCAAGGAGGTCACCTCAGACAGATGCAAGGCCCAGAACACTTCGGATGAAGACACAGTGACAGTGAAAGAAATCAAGGCTGTACTCCGACGATCAAAAAACAGTGCTCCAGGTCCTGATGGCATAAGATACGACATCAATAGGTGTACCGACAATGAGCTAGAGAAACTA
This sequence comes from Cepaea hortensis, assembly GCA_963921405.1. Classification (NCBI taxonomy): domain Eukaryota; kingdom Metazoa; phylum Mollusca; class Gastropoda; order Stylommatophora; family Helicidae; genus Cepaea; species Cepaea hortensis. The sequence goes on along the minus strand of OY992894.1, from coordinate 82,299,848 downwards.
GCAGACATGTACAACAACAGTATAGGGAGTGCTAGCATCAAGGAGGAATGGTTACACAGCTATCTGATTCCCTTGCCGAAGCCTGACAAAGACCACAAAAAAATTCAGGGATATCGAATTATAACCATGCAGAATACAATAGGCCAGCTGCTGGAGAAGGTAATTGCCAGGAAAATATCAAGCCAGCTAGAAAGGCAAGGTGTTTTCCCACCTACCCTGGGTGGGTACCGTCCAAAAAGAGAAGCCTGGACCAATGCAGCAGTCTTTGCCCATGATGTCTATGAAGGTTTCCACTCAGGCACTGAAACCGTTGCTGCAGCGATTGATCTTGAGGACGCATACAACAGAGTACCATTGGATTTTTTAAAGTTTCAGCTTCTTGAACTAAACGTAAGTCCATTCCTCCTTAGTTGGATCGCTGCAGCCCTCTTCCAACGGAAAGTAGTTTTTAGATGTGGCAGTTGGACTTCGGAACCAACAACAATATATCCTGGCCTACCACAGGGATCACCATTATCTCCGGTACTGTTCAACGCCTACACAGTGAGAATCACCAGTGAGCAGATCACTGGACCTGGCAGGACATTGTCATATGCCGATGATGTTTTAGTGTATCGTCATGGTAAGGATAGAGAGGAGGTTGCTGTGGAACTACAAACCGAACTCAATCGCATAAGTACTTGGTGTGATGAAGCTGGGGCAATGGTCAACCCAACAAAGGCAACAGTGACTTGGTTCTCGTTGAATAACCATATTGTCAACACTCCAACACCAACTGTAATGCTGGGTTCAGAGACGGTGGAAAGAACGCAGGCAATGAATTACCTGGGGATACGGTTTGATCGAAGCCTTGCTTATAATGTGCACATAGACCAGGTGATAACAAAGGCCAAGCGGGGTTTGGCTGCGATGCGGGTGATGGCGGCAGCAAACTGTGAGCAGCGCCATCTATGTCTTCTGTACGAGGGGCTGGTCATGTCTGTTTTGGAGTATGCAATGGCAATCCTGACTCTCAGCCATAAGCAGATAGAAAGGATGGAAAGGATACAGAATGAAGCTATGCGCATTATTCTTGGATGTACAAGAGATACAGCATGCAGGGCGATGCGCTACCTTCTTGATTTTCCAACCATTGAAGAGAGAATACAAGTTTGCAGGGCACGCGCCTACCTCAGAATTAACGCAAACACACAACATCCACTGCATAGTGAAATTAGGAAGGTGAAGGGCAGCAGGTTAAAAAGAGGACGGTCGTGGATGGGTCAAGCCGAAGACATTCTTCAACAGGTGTGTTCACTTGAGGACTTAGAACCTGGCGAGGAGTGGGTGCAAGTGCCAACAGATTTCTGCACATCCTTTTCAGTTTGCATCCAACTAGATAGAAAATGCAGACAAGAAAATCCGGCTGCTGTGGAGGCTGAAGTACAAGCGTTGATTTTCGAGAATTCGCTAGACGGTGACGCGGTCATCTACACAGATGGGTCGGTCGTCCGACATGTGAGAAGCTCATGGGCCTTTACAGCTCGGGCCGGAGGGAGAATTGTGAAGGAGGACTCTGGTGCTTTCACTGAAACCACAAGTAGCCTGACCATGGAAGTCATGGCAGTAAGTAAAGAAATAACATGGCTCGAGACACAGACATTCACTAGGGCTTGTTTCCTTAGTGACTCAATGAACATGATCAAGAGGATAGAGGAGGGGTCGATCCGAAGAGAATGGTTGCTGTCTCTGGAGCGGTCTCGGCTGGCAAAGATTAGTTTCATCTTCGTGCCAGGGCATGCGGGAGTACAAGGAAATGAGCGGGCTGACAAGCTCGCAGGTGAGGCTACTGTGGAGGGCGGACGCGCCATGGACCAGGCTGACATTCTGAATGCTCTACGAGAAGTAAGACTTTTGCGAGAACCAAGTGATGACTGTGAATCTACAACAATGGCCAGACTGCGAGAGCAGCAAATTAAAAGAGGGGTGGCCAAACAAGAACACTACGCAGGAAGGCAAAGAAGATTGATAAACCAACACAGAACTGGCGTCGTTAGCCGCTACACGCTGCGGGATTTGCTGAGGAGGGGATCCGAGCACTTATGGACTGAATGGTTCGATGTGCAATGAGGATGATCTGTCGACTAACTAACTAACTAACTTTGGTTCACACTTTATAGCGTGTTGGGTACATGGTGCAAGGGACATAATTTGAAAAACGAAATAGCACTCATAGACACCTCTGCTCGTCGATTGTTAAATTGAGGAAAAGACAGGCCACCGATTCCTCCTTGTTCTCAGGCCTACAAAATGTAATAACTAGATCACATCACAAACCCATAGCATGAAACAGGCTTTGGGACAAATTGTTTTGATTGAACTGGTACTCAAAGTATGATTTGGTCAATATTACGCCGGTTTCTTTTACTTCCCATATCATTTCGTGGTACCTATTTTAGAGTGGGTTGACATTGGAGCCCACATCAACTGAAAGAAAATAGTTGCATCAATGGGGAACAGAAAACGGGACCACTGCGCTACTACAGCTTCCTCAGCTGCGGATGAAATGGGTTCTATGATGGATGGTTGGTTGTGGATGCCCTGGACAAGGAGTTATAAGTCCTATGTTCGGTGTACTGGTCAAGTCGTCTGGGTCTTGGAAAGGAATTGTACCTATGGGCGTGAGATTGGGGTAGAGATTTTCTCCCAACGCGGTACTGACGAAGCATGCCCACGAGGGATGTTGTATGGCTCGCCTGCTGTGGGTTCAGAACATTTGGCACACGCCACATCTGGCTCCAGGTGTCAGTTTTGTGCTGGCTCTGAAAATAACAGGGAGGTTGTGAAAAGGAAGAAAGGGCAGGGGCGGGGGGGGGGGGGAGAAGAAGAACACAACCACGACAACAACGACGTCGAAGAACAAGAAGGAGTAGAAGAAGAAGAAGAAGAAGAAGAAGAAGAAGAAGAAGAAGAAGAAGAAGAAGAAGAAGAAGAAGAAGAAGAAGAAGAAGAAGAAGAAGAAGAAAAAGAAGAAGAAGCAGGAACAGGAGATGAAGAAGAAACAGCAGCAGCGACAGGATCCACCTCTTCTTCTTTCATCTCATCATCTCATCTTGTTCATGTACCTTGCGGTGTCGAGGTGAAGTATAAACATCGGGAGAGTGCCCACTTATGGTCTTCATGTATCGATATTCCCATGGACTCTGTTATTCCCTGCGTCTATCGCGTACGTGGTCGGCCTCTTCCTCTGCTTCTGTCTGGTCTGTACATCATTGCTTGTTGTGGTATACTGTTACTTGTTAACCTAGTTGCACAGCCAAATCATTTATTTTTCGCTCGTTCGCTCGCTCGTTTTGACCGCAAGTGTAGTCCATATATACTACACACTACTTCTAGTAGTGCTGGACTGAATTTTTCCTGTGGATTAGCTTTCCATATTAACATTGTCCCTGGGACGCAGAGGTGTTTCCAAGGCACCAGGGCTGGGTTCTATACTGGCCAAGACCTATTGACGCGTCCTCGCCGAGCGTCCTGGGCAACAGGTCCCTTCGGGGTCCTGGCTGAAGTCAGTAGGATCATTGATTCCTCCGAAGTTAGAGAGTGTCTGCCTGCACGGCGAGGAACCACCAGTCTGCACACCAATAAGTCAGACATGGGACAACGGATACTCACGCAAAACTCAGGTCCTGTATGACATCACACTGATGTTGGACAACAGGATGTCTTCATCCGACATACAGGACTTCACGCTGGAGATCACAGCCAGCAAACACAAGCAAGCAACATTGTCCCTCGCCATCAGGCGAACCCACTTTTTTCTTCTTTGGTTCTTTCGCTCGCTAGAAATTGGTTGTCTATATTTGCAGCATTATCTCCTGTATATACTTGTCTTTTTTAGGGCGGCAGTACTAGTGACGGGGAAGGAGTAGAAGAAGGAGAACAGTTTCTGCCAACCGAATACATTCACCTTTTGACCTGAATCTTTTCACAGTCAACCAACCGTTTCTAGAGCGACAAGTTGTAATTGTAATCCCTGCTGGAAGTCTCATATATCGTATATTATTCTTGCCTTGATTTATTTCGCCGTTTTCCAACGGCTCTCTTGTACCTGATGGCTTTTACGATCTGCTGTTGTCAACCTGATTTTATTTACTTGCACCTGTAGCCTCTATGAATATTTTAGGACGTCTCCACGAAGGTGGATGGCTACACAACTTTCTGTCTCTCACCATGGATGTACATTCACACAGTTGGTTTTCCCCCAACTCTTCTTCTTCGTTCGTTTGCTTGCAATTTGTCTATAACTGTAATGTTGTCTCTTCCAACTATTTACGTAATCTTCCCGTGTGTATAGTTATCTGCCTCTTCCTCGCCTGAATTCAACTTTTTCTTTCAGTGTTGCTTTTATAATAGTGCTATTTCTTGTGTTTAGTTTCGTTTAGTTTAGTCGATGGATCAACACCACGGCTCACGGGTGCAACCCATAAGTGCTCCGTTCTCTTCCTAATTCAAACATGAGACTGGTGAAACTGAGCTCAGTGCACGAACTCCGTAGCACCGGCGAGGATGCTGAAATACTTTGGGTAGATTTTTAACTCGAAATTTTGCCCGGGCAACTCTTTTTAGATTTCCAACTGCCAAGGGATTTTTTACGTGCGCAACAATACATACGGGCGTCCGATTTCACTACCCAGAGGCCAGGGGAAATTTTATTACTAGAAGTTCACGAGAAAAAATCTCGTTCATCACCGGGGCTTGAACCCGGGACCTCCATCACCCGAGGCGGACACCATACCTCGAGACCACGCAACCCTCCATATTTCTTGTGTATGAACGTTTAATATAGCGTCTCTGTATATTCCTATCAAGGAAAGAATATAAAAAAAAGAGACTTCCACGTCGATCCAACCTAAACTGGACACAAGGAAATACAACAGAAAGTAAAGACGGCCAACCTAATGTTGATAACATCATCCATCATGGGTCTAGAACAATATGGGGTCTGACCGTATACCCAGTACACCTCAAGACGTAGGAAGAGATCCCTTCTAGTTCAACTGATCTCTGTCAGACACCACCAGTTAATTGTTGCACTACTCAAGACAATCGTCAATGTTCCGAGTTCGAAGACTCCTGATGATCGTCGCTTAAGCTACGGAGTTCGTGTTTTGTGCGACGCTGAGCCATATCGGATAAAACCCGGTGAAGTTAAGTCGATCATCTCGCTTGTTAACTGATTCTGTGCCAAGCAAAAGTATATTTGGACCTAAAAAAAATGGATGGCGGGAAATAAGAAGCATGGGTGTGTCACAATTATGGTTTAAAAGTTGTTGTAACATGGTAGCAGACATATAGTATTATAAAGCAATGATAACATTTCAGCGATATATACGCCCAAGGCAGACACAGGAAGTCGTTTAAGACGATTAATCATCCCATGGCAATTAATCAGATAAACCTTTATTATTGGGGCCAAAGTTCAATGTCCGGCAGTGGTAGGATAATTTTTCCCGACGATTACAGCCTGAGGTAGACACCGCATTACGGTGTCATACATTACCGCATTCACACGCATTACGGCGGAATGGGCATATTGTGCAAACCCCATAACTGTACACATCAAACAGCACTAGGTGGGTGATGTGTACGTCGTTTGCCTCTACTTCCCAAGTCCTGGAAACCATGTTTAGGTTGGGCAATCCATCGTCCTCCAGGACAGTATTACCTGATTCAGTGTCAACCCCCCACCCCCAACCCCCATGACGTGTCTCCCCCTTGCCGTGGTTGGGGGGGGGGGGGTGAGAGGGGCTTCCGTGTCCCAATGTCCCCAAGAGCTCTGCCGACGGAAGCACAACTGCGTGTCGGACAGGCCTTGGGATAGGAACCAGACCAAGAGAGACACAGCCTGCTGCTATGCAGGTAGACTGAGGATAGCAATCAACTGTTCCAAATCTGGCGCACGATACCACTGATTCTTAGTTTGGATACATAATCAACGGCTCTCTGCTAAGGGATATGGCTGAACGCATCTAAGCCATTAACCCTCGGACGTGAGGACCGGACCGATACTCACTCACTGCAAACTGGAGGTGAGATATTGAGGCTGCTAAATGACTGGTTCAGATACGCATCCTACGGCTCTCAACTGAGGGATAAGGCCGAACGCCTCTAGGCCAATGTCTCTCAGCTGTGCGAACCTAGCCGTTGCTCACCTCTCCTGCATGGAGGTGGGGTGATTCCGCCCTTTACTTTGGGACGTAAATAACAAGTACCTCTGAAGTCAGAGTGGGTTCGCCTGAAGGCGAGGGACACCGGTAAGCAGGAAAGCTTTAAACAGTGTGTAAGGACTACGCTTGAGTTTAAGCGAGCGAAGAAGGGAACGGACTATCTAACCTCAATATGCTGCCGAGGCTTAGAATATGCGGCCTGACACTTTTCACTCCACCAGTGTCATTAAAGTGACTAACTTTCCTTTTGATCTCTTTACATCTTCATTGTTGTTTGGGATATTTTTTTTTTCCACTTCTGCCTTTGTTCTCTCTTTGCTCTGCCCATTGTTCTCTGCGATATCTTTTTCCACTTCTGCCTTTGTTCTCTCTTTGTTCTGCCCATTGTTCTCTGCGATATCTTTTTTCCACTTCTACCTTTGTTTGCTCTTTGTTATGCCCATCATTCACTCTGATATCTTTTTCCACTTCTGCCTTTGTTCGCTCTTTGTTCTGCTCATCATTCACTGTGATATATTTTTCCACTTCTACCTTTGTTTTGCCCATTATTCTCTGTTATATATTTTTCCACTTTTACCTTTGCTCTAACTTCCGGTCCCCAATATGACGGTTAGGCATTGAACTGTCAAGGCCTCTGGCGTGTTTATATTTGTGGCTACGGTTTTCATGCGCATTTTCCTCATGCTGGACTGGTAGTACATGGTTCCGTCGCCCTGCTACTGATTAAGTGCGTGGCACGACACTGTGAGCCGTGAATTTCGTGTGGAATGCTTTTACATCTGTCCGCTTTTGTTTGCACAGCGAACTGCATGTTCGGAACAATGGCCGGCTGTCGGTGAATTGACTGGTTTGCCTTTTCGGTTGACAAGTGCATTTTTCAGGTGACTCCTGGGAGTCGTCGCTAGAGCTACGGAGTTCGTGCTTTGTGCGGCGCTTTCGGCGGTCGCCCTGCGGAAAGAGACCGAGCCTATGTGGTATAAAACCCGGGTCAATGAAGTCTTTCTGGTGACTACCGATTCCATGGCGATGAACTGTAATTTTCGTGGAGGACTTTTGTGTTGGCATTCTGGCGGCGGCATTATGCACAGTGTACCTTTGCGGGCGGTTACCTAGACTCCTGTCTGTTCTACTTTTCACATTGGGCAGTGAGGAGCATTTTGTGTGATATTCACTGGCACAGGAATGGAGCATAATGGGGACGACCGTTGCCGTGAAGTTGTAACCGCGACTAACTAACTAACTAAATTACCTTTGCTCTGACCATTACTCTCTGTGATATATTTTTCCACTTCTACGTTTGTTCTGCCCATTTTTTTCTGTGATATATTTGTCCACTTCTGGCTTTCATCTCCCACTGCACCGTAGGCCTTAAACTAACTCACGCCAAGGCGTTTGTAGACCTTTTCACTACTGGTTGAGTTTTGCGCCTAAAACTACAATATCTAATCTGAAAATGAAGGTGGAGGCAGCCATTGAAACGTTCCGCTTCCAGGAAGACAAACATCACACATATAGCGGTCTCAGAGAGCATGCTGAGAAGCGCGGAGAAGTGTATATTTCGTCAGAGTGGCATGCTTCAATTACAGAATCCAAGATAGGGAGCATCAATAGAATCTGTTCCCCAAGGCACGCTGGTGTATTGGGAAATGAGCAGACGGATAAATTTACTGGATTTGTACTGCTGTATGGGGTATTGGTGCACCATAAGGCAGTTGTAATCAAGACCGTTTGGGGTCATGCGTATGCTGTGGAAGTACGGACAGATCACCACAACCTGGAGAGAATGGTGCGACAGCCACACAATCTTGCCGACACTCAGTACTCCCAGAAAAGGTCAGGCGGACACATAATCAGATGGCGGCTGGTACCATTAGTTATTTGTTTTTGTTTATGACTTCGCTCGTTGTGAACGCAAGCATAGTCAATACATGTGCTACTATTTCTTGTACACTGGATTGATTTTTGCGTATAAATTAGCTTTCCCTATTACCAGTGTCCCTCGCTATCAGGTAAACCCACTTTGACGTCAGAGGTACTTATAATTTACGTCCCCAAGTTAAGGACAAGATGTCAACGATTTAGTCCAACTGACCGGTGTAGAGGTTGAACCCGTTACCTCGGCATGAGCTATAAAAACGAATGCTATTATCCTTTCGCCATGCTGACATCCTGTACCATTAATATTAGGACTCTTCGCTAGTTGTTGAAGATGAGGATGGAGCGCGTATGGGAATGTCGGTTCTTGACTCAACTCAACTCAACTTTTGAGCTAAAATGTTCTACTGGGTGGAGTAACCACTCTCAAGGCCAAACCCACTAAATCGCCTCTTATGCCATTAATTGGTAGCTTACAATGTTACTATTCAATGCTTCCCTAAAGGGCCCTCTCAACACACTGGCGTCTGAAATATCTGTAGGGCGTATTTCTAATGACTGTGCAGTGTTTGAAAATATTGCAGGTCCAAGTTTTGTATTCACACCTCCGTTAAGTTCATGCAACATAAGCGGTACGAGGGCGAGTCAATAAGTAAGTCACACAGTTCTGTGGGATGGCAGGTAAATGTAGTTGATGTTTTCTACAGGTGTCATTAGGTGACAGCAACATCTAACTTTATATTCCCGTTCTTCAGGTGGCGCTAGGTGTCTCATGCGCATGCGCAGCGCATAAACAAAATGGCGACTGTACTTACGGAGTGTACAACCAAAAGCAACGTGATGTCGTGCTGTTGTGCGTTTTTTGTGGGCAAAAGGACTGGCTGCAAAGGATATTCATAAGGAAATGCTTCCTGTTTATGGTGACAAATGTTTGTCCCGTAAAGCGGTGCATAGCTGGGTAAAAAAAATTTCTCAAGGGTGCCCTAAAATTGTTGATGAAATCAGATCTGGTCGTCTTGTTGAGATTGCAACAGAAGCATCCATGCAGCGAGTGGAGGAGATGATTAGAGGTGACAGGTGAGTAACAGTAGACTCTGTAGCTTCTGCAATTGGGTGCTCACGTGGTTCAGCATACAGCATAATGCATGATCGATTGAAATTTAAGAAGGTGGGTACTTAAGGTGGGTACCCAGACAATTGAAGGAGGAACACAAAATGAACCGATTTCCCCGGGAAGGTTAACCCGGTCAACAAATGCCCGCAGAAGTCGGATGTGTCGGCCTAACGGCGCAAGAACGCAGCTCTGCTGTAAACAGGCACAACGCAATCACATCCGAAAAAAAACTCCGGATGAACGAAGAAGTAGAAGAAGAAGAACCGATTTGACCTGTCCTTGCATCATCTCTGTCGATACGAAGATAAAGAGGACATGCTGAACAGGATTGTTACTGGGGACGAATCATGGGTGCATTACTACCAGCCTGAATCAAAGCGGGCTTCAATGCAATGGAAACATCCTTCTTCGCCCTGTGTCCAAAAATTCAAGGTTATGCCATCAGCAGGGAAGGTCATGCTGACAGTGTTCTGGGATTGTCAAGGAGTGCTTTTAACCAATTTCAAGAAGAAAGGTGACAATGTGAATACTGAATCGTACTGTGAAGTTCTATAGATGCTTCATGATGCAATTCGAAGAAAACGTCCAGGACTGCTGACCAGAGGAGTGTTGCTTCTTCATGACAATACCAGACCACATACGGCTCGATTAACTCAGGAGAAAATTAACCAACTAAGGCGGGAAGTTCTGGAACATCCACCTTACAGCCCCGACTTAGCCCCTAGTGATTTCCACCTTTCTGGTACACTGAAAACTCACCTTGGTGGGAAATATTTCGCGAATGACGCCGAAGCTGAATGTGAAGTGAAGACGTAGTTTAGAATACAGAACACGCAGGTTTATGCAGCCGATTTGGGAGGACTGATAAAACGATGGGATAAGTACATCAATGTTGGTGGAAATTATGTTGAGAAATGAAGAGACAATGTATGTATAAAACTAAACTGGTTTAAAGTTGTTATCATATTTAGTTATTTTTCTACACCATTTGTGACTTACTTAGTGACTATCCTCGTAAATACAAAACTTGGACCGGCCATATTTTCAAACACTGCACAGTCATTAATAATACACCCTGTACAAGCTGTTATATCTATAAGCAGTCGATGTAACCAAAATGATTAGAAGACTCTATTTCAAACTTCCAGTGCGCTAATGGCGGGTTGTGAGGGGGGAGGGGGAAGGGAGATTTCATCTATTTAATCGGGAAATTGGATTTGAACGTTGACTTTTCGTTCAGAACGCAATTGCAAAATACTGAAAGTACAATTGCTCAGAATATTAACCTGCAGTTTGTTGCAACGACCTGCAAACAACACGCAATCTATATATATAAATCAAAGTGTATGTATGTAAATATGTATGTATGTAAATATGTATGTCCTTTATTTGTTCGCGAACGGCCCATCCGATTGAGATGAAATTTTCTACACGCCTTCCTTTCATTCCAGAGCTGTCAACTGTCATAGTTTTTTTTTTTTCTTCTTCCTCCTCCCCCTCCCAAAATACGTACGTAAATATACGATGATGATGATGAAAGAATCCCCGAACCAAAACGCTAGGGAAAGGGAAGAAAATGACGTGACTACACAGAATCGTCACACGGCAATCATCATCATCAAGTGCCGTGCCGGCTGGCGTAGGCGTTCATGGCTCTCCGTAGATCTCAGTCTTTGGTTTTTTGGATCAACTCTGCTGCTGATATTCCTCCATGCCACGGCAATATCAATAACAATTCATCTTTTTATGTGTAAGGAAGTTATCTACAGTCGTGTAGAAGGGAAGAACTAGACGAGTATGAATTCGGAATGGCGAACTCTCTCCTCCTCTCTCCACCTCCTCCTCTTCTTCCTCCCTCTCCCGACTCCCTCCTCCTTCTCCTTCTTCCTCTCCCCTCCTCCTCCATCCTCCTCCCTCATCTTCCCTCCTCCTCCCTCTCCCTCCTCCTCCTCCTGCCTCCCTCCTCCTCCTCCTGCCTCCTTCTCCCTCATCATCCTCACTCGTCCTTCTCCCTTCTTCTCCCTCTTCCTCCTCCTCCTACCTCCCTCTACCTCCTCCTCCTCCTCCTCCCTTTCATTCCTCCTCCCCCTCCTCTTCCACCTCCCTTTCCTTCCTCCCCTCCTCATTCTCCCTCCTTCCTCCTCCTCCTTCCTTCTTCTCCCTCTGCCTCCTCCCTCCTCCTCTCCCCTCCTACCCTCTTCCTCTCCTCCTCCTCCCTTTTCCTCCATCCTCCTCCCTCTACATCCTCCCTCCTCCTCTCCACTCTTCCTCCTACCTATCCCTCCTCCTCCCTTCACATTCCTCCTCCTCCTTCCTCTCCTCCTCCCTTCACATTCCTCTTCCTCCCTCCTCCCTCCCTCCTCCTCCTCCCTCTACCTCCCTCCTCCTCCTCCCTTCACATTCCTCCTCCTCCTCCCTCCGCCTCATCCTACTCTCTCCTCCTCCTGCTCCCTTCTCCTCCTGCGTTCTCCTCCTCCCTCCTCCTCGCCTCCTCCTCCACACTACTCCTCCTAATCCCTCCTCCTCCCTCCTCTTCCCTCCTCCTCCTCCATTTACCCAAGACAGACAGACAGTCAGACAGATAGTCGGGAACGGGATCTTATATGACTACTTATATAATTTAAATCAGATGCTCTCCACCATGGGCTGGGCCGGGTCAGACAGACAGACAGATAGATAGACAGACAGACAGACAGACAGACAGACAGACA